>CM056995.1:303390383-303402883 GCA_029891345.1 Dryococelus australis | reverse complement strand
AAGCAATTACAAACACACAAATAATTTATTTTGTATGTATAGGGCCTATGTAACTTGGCAAATATTAATTATTATTGCCTGTTAAAACTGAAAAATTGACATTTTAAAACACATATGCTCATAATCACACTATCCTGTATTCAACCCACAAAAATTTTTTGCAGAGTGGCAATTATTTAATTTTTCTTGGCCCAGATGAAAATTCCTGAATATTAGTCTTACGACCACCAAAGAGCGATGTCGGTCGGTTGGGCCGGTGTAGTTGTGTTTGACAGTTTCAACAAAACTTTAAGACGTAGCACAACTGCTGTGATGATGTACCTGTGTGAATGGAGATGACAAGGAAGACGTGTCGGTTTGTGTCCTACTGACCTGCTTGTACTGTTTTTGACCGTCCTAAAATAAATTGTCTAGAATCCGAAATGGATTTTTCCTGTTTTCATTTATATTTCAACCAAGTGTATCAACACTGTGTCTGCAGTGACTGCAGCTAGCCGGAACCCGTCATCATTGAATGCAGAGTGTAACTTGTTTGTGGCATAGCGAGCTGAGGCTACGTTGCAGCATCTGTTATTATTTAAGCAGATATGGCCTAAAAATAGACTGCTAGACAACTAATATTATAAAGAGGTAATGTGAGTTTGTTTATTTGTTTATATGTCTCGGATCATCTCAAACTATACGGCAGATTCTAATAATTCTTTCTCTATTAGAAAGCTACATTCTTCCAGATGGACATAGATTACGTTTAATTTTTAACAATTCCTTAAGAAATTTTAAAATTTGTAATCCAAGTCTGAGAAAAATGAGCTACTTTGATACTTTCTAAGTGTGCCCTAACCAAACAATTATTACAGATAAATTGAAACAATGTTAGAAGAAATTGTGGAGGAGTGGGAGCTTCACTCTGCACACCCTTAGACCTTTGGCTATTGAACCTCCCCCCTCCATCCACCCCCTCCTCTCCCTCCCCTGGGAAGAAGTGCAGACACCGAAGGGATGTGATTTTCGCCTTCTTTTCGGTCTGAAAGACGCATGTTTTAACAGATTTGCTTGGGATTTGGGGGAGGGTTGTCTTTTTATGCCCCATCCTTGCCCAATGGGAAGTTAGGCACTTTGGGCCAAGTCTTAAGTGTTAAGCAATATACCTTAAGTCTTACATCTTATGTTAAGTCATATATATTAAGTCCTATGTCAAGGGTTAAGTCCTATATCTTAAGTCATGTCTTAAGACTTACATCTTAAGTATTACATCTTAAGTCTTACGATTAAAATATTACATTTATGCATTACATATTAATTTTTAAATCTATGTTCTGAATACAACTGCAGGACAGGATGTGTGAGCAAGCATTGATTGTTGCAAGGAAGCACGTGCAGAAGTTCCCAGATGAAGTCATGGGTAGTCTGTCGGTACGTGCGAGCGAACGCCGATAGGCGTGAGCGAGCACATCCCGAAGTTTGAAGACAAAATTCGGGATGTGTGAGCGAGTGCGCACAGGTACGAGCGAACACGTGTTGAAGTTCCCGTAGTCACAGGTAGACGCTGGTAATCACTGATAGTCATGGATAGTCGCAAATTGTCGAAACGACATAAAAAAAAGTAGAGCAGTTTTTGAAAAAACATAGTAGAAATTAATGTACCAAAAAACTCAGTATCACATGAGAAAATTGATGGCGGGCTGCTAGTGACATCATAAAAAGGAGACAGAAAACACAAGTGCTCACAGGGTGGTGCTCAAAAGGAGGTGGGGGAGGTAAAGGTGGAAGGAGAGAGGGAGGGGGGAGAGGATGAGGTCTATGTTTCTGACTGAGTTTGACTTACGAGGGATCAGTCCCCGCCATCTTGGATTTTCACTATTTTTGCCATAAGTTCCATTTAGGAACATTTAATGAGATTTCTCGCATGACATGACATAAATAATAACTCTTTAAGTTTAATCGAACTATTACATCTCTATAGAATTGATTGTTGTTCGACTAGTGATTGAAGGCAAGAAATAAATAATTTTTTTCTTTCTTTCACTTATACAAATGGTCCTGGAACAGTAATCTAGGAATACATGTTGTAGAACATGTGCAATGTAATGTCCTATGCTTTGTAGAAGCCCAAAATAAAATACGAAATCTGTAATCCAATTTACGGTGGAAATTTCCAAAAATCCAAGATGGTGGAGATTGATTCGCCTTAAAGGTGCAACACTGTCCCGGATGCTGGAACGAGCTATCAGACAGTCAGGAAGGCATGAAGGCTGGGCCATCTGTACCTTCCTGTCATGGGTGGCCTCCGTCTCGACGGCATGGTGGCGATGGACCTCTCATTCTGGAAGCTGCACCTAGGTGTGACTTCGGTCTTGAGTGACGCCGGGACCTCGTTGGTCATCAAGGATAGTGGTGGAGCTGTGCTGGTTACCCCCTTCAGCAGGTGGCGCCTGAGTCAGAGGGCCGTTGGGAACCTCCGTCTTGACAGCATCAATGAGTGGCTCCTTCTTTCGTTCAAGAAGTTGGGACTGGCAGTCGCCTAAGTGTCGAGCAACATAGGACCTCGTTGTGTTGGGTCAGCACATTCTCTCCTTCGGCAAGCTGCATCGGAGTGTCAGCCTTGGCATCAGGCGACACCGGGACCTCGTGGACCATCTGGGGCAGTGGCTGGGCATCTTCGCCTACCCCTCCAGTTGGTATTGGAGTCAGAGGTCAGCTAGTGTCCTCCATCTTGACAGCGCAGACGAGCGGCTCCACTTCTCGTTTAAGAAGCGAAGCCTTGGGTCGGATTAGCCTCGGCAACGAGCGACGTTGGGACCTAGTTAGCGGCGGCCTCACACTGGGTGGCACCGAGACCGGCTGGGTGGCTGCACTGTCCAAGTACATCACAGCTGATGGTACCACCTGAATTAAGGCCTCCAGGATGGCCTTGTATCAGCTGACAGTTCTAGCAGGTGCTTCCCTCTCGGAAGACAGTGTCTCGGCTGCGGCTGCGAAGTAGTTTGGCGCTGCAGTCCTCTTGCTGTTTTGACCCTCCAGAGGGGTTATTCTAAGTCTCTCGTTCCGACAAAAAAGATAGATTCTTTACAAATATTGGCTCAGACCACCGTTCGGTATTCTACGCTTGAAATGAAGGTTGAGTGATGTCACGAGTGGAGTTGGAACTTCTCAACTACTCACGAGCAGTTGGCAGGCTAGAATTTCGTAAGTAAACCTGAACCAATATGGGGGTGTCTGTATGAAATGTGGCCGTGTATTTCAATGATATGGAAATAAATATTGTGTAGTATAAAGTCAGTGCAGCACATGTTTGTGTTGTATGGAGTTATAATTTTCCTTCACATACATTTACGCTATGAATATGCATGCAAAGATTGGTTATAACTAGTACAAACATGCATTACACATTGTGCACAACATGATAAGGACTATTTTACATGTGGGATGTTAATACAAGCGCGTAAATGTACAGATACTCAATTGTAAATATTTATTCAATAAATTACTATTTCCTTCTCTTAAATAAACATTTATTAATTATTCAAACATCATGTGTTCGGTGGTCTAACAGTTAAGTTCTATGCTTCGTTAGCACAAGTGTGTCTATGGTATGAGATTGAAACTCCCCTACTGTATAATTTTTTCTTTTGTTTAAATATGTGAAATACAGTTATGTGATGTTATGCGGTAACAATTTTTTTTTTAAAAAGCAAGCTCAGGGAGGCTACAAAAAAAATAAAACTAAATTCCCTGACTTTTCCAGGTTTTCTCTGTCTATCAAATTTTTTCCCCCTGACCTACACCAATGAAATAAAATAACATTTTCCATAACTTTATCTAACTGAAGCCTTGTACACAAACTAATATAAATGTTTATAAACTTACACTCTTGCAGCTATCCATATAATGAGAGGAATTTTAAGAGTTGTGTAATACGTTAATGTGTAACATTGGGTGACTGACTATAAAAAGGTTGGGAAATGTTTTAGTGTGGGTGTCAGAAACATGGGCGATATGACTGGGTTGACTTTATTGGCTGCTAACCGGGCCCCGGCCAGTATATAGTTGAGGCACGTGGCTTGACGGTACAGCACAAAGTCTGGTGTGGGCTTAACTGTATTCTGCAACACTGGTTTACACACAGCCACTGGTTTCCCCGGAGTGGGCGTAGCCTGGGGTAGCTCCTGACTCGGCCATTATTGCTGCTGGCACTGGCTGGAACTCGTGCCCAGTCCTGCGGCGAAGGTGGTGCTGCGGCTGGCAGTGCTGGTGGGAGCCAGCGGAGGGCTGCTGGTCCTGCTGGGCTGGAACCAAGGGTTCGCTATACCCACAGAGTCGCTGGCGGAAGTCAACGACGATGATGTGGCTCACCGGTGGTCATGTAGGGAGGCTGAAATAGGGAGCGTGGAGGGACTGAGAGATGATGCCTTTCCAGTTGTCGGACACCTTGAGCTAATTCCTGGGTGGTTAGATTGCAGAGGGCAGTTGACGCCGGGTTACAGCTCAGGTTGGACTTTTGAGGTAGTAGCTGCCTTCCTAGCTCGCCACTTTGCACCACTCCTATGGGTGTATGGGCATGTTTTATGAAATATCACTTCTGTGGCACCCCATAAGGAGCCTTTCAAAGACTAGTTTCCGGTATGAAGTACGACACACACTGATGCTCCAACTCGTTAGCCGGCATTCAGAAAATGTCACTTTCACAACGCCACCAATTGTAGGAACAGCAAACATTTCTGCACAGGAGAATTAAATGTAATTTAAACACTTTAATGTGTACAAAAATTCCTTGATTCTCAGAAAATTCCGTTTTCCCTGGCTGTTTGAAATTCCCCAACTTTTCCCTGTTTTCCAGGTTTTCCCTGTCTGTAGCCACCCTAAGCTTATAAGTTGTGGAAATTGGTATTTTGGCCCCTAATAGCCTACAGTTTGGAATGTTTTAGGGCTGACTCTGTTATAGTCTATTTCATGTAAGTGGGGTAAATTTGGACAATTCTAAAAAAGTAGCACGGCTACAATATATCCTTCCACCACACCATAGCTGTTTTGTCAATGAAGAAAAAGAAGTTTGTAAAGAAATGTTTGAGTCCAATGCATACTTGCATTTTCCTTTCTCCTCGTGTTTCCTGTCGTGACAGGCACTGAAAGACTAACGTTATAACTTCCGTCCAGTAATTAATGTAGCATATCATAGCTAGGTTGGCATTCCAAATTCATTTATTTTTGTAATTACCACGTTATATATATTGGGGTTCTGTTTACTTTGTTTGGAGGGAAAAAGGAAACAGACATGCTGTGGTGGAGGGGCACTTAAGTTTTACGTATGTCATGAGACAACATTATTTTGATGTTCTTATGAGTGTGCAGCATTTTGTTTTGCATATTAGGTATTTTGACGGAGCATTGGAAAATTTTGCTTGTATGGAAATAACATTTCAATTATTTACCTTCGGTAATTTTAACTTTAGAAAAATAAAGCATGATTCACATACGTCGCTGTTCGTATTCGTATAAATGCAGCAATACGCACACACTTCACCGAAGTTAACCTTACATTCGTTCAATTTTCAACAGACAAATAAACAAATATTATTCACTCACTGCAAAAATATGCAAAGTGGGGTTTTATCAGGCCACGCGCATTTCAATAATTGGATTAACGGTTTACAAATATATTTACAAAACACGCAAACTTACTGTTTGAAAAATTAGCAATCTCTTGGACACTAGGTTTTCCATGGCTCTGCAGTACACTTCAGTGGACACCAAAGTTAGGAATATTAATATAATTAATTTAAGACGTGTACATTTCTTTGTTATTCAGGACAGTTTTATGTGAAATCTATAATTAACATCTGCTCACAATCCTCGACGTAGCCTTGGCCAAATAATTTCTTTTCCACATACACAAATAATTTGCTAAACACACGGGCCTAGTCCGTAACACGTTAACATCTATACCTCACAAAGGGGAAAAAATATATACAATTCAACATTACCACCAACCACAGTTTCTCAAACTCCTGACAAAATCAACTAAAACTGTGCACTATTATTTTCTTATAAAACACTTATTTGTAACCACATACTACTGTTTACGAGCTAAAAAATACAAAGCTTACTATTTGTGTCTTTAAGTAATGTTTTTTTTAACAGATTTGTGAAATTTTGAAGCTAGCAATTCTAGTAATATTTTGTTGCACATTGTAGACTGTGCACAGAGAGACAAACAATCGTCTAGCTTGGAGTGGGGAAAGTCGGTAAGCCGAAGATGCCCGATTACGCCCCCGTGCTAAATGACATAACTTTGAATACCATTTTGGATCTGACAAATATTTTGTTGGCTGCGAGACAGTAGGTTCATGATGGTGTGGGCAGTTACAGACAAAACTTAGAATAAGCCCCCAGGGCTGGGGTTGCTGGGATGGCAGATTGAGGGGTTGGTTCTTGTCATCCCGTGGCCTCGATGGTGCTGGGTTCTTCACTCGATGGTGGCCGCCTATGATATGGCTTGCGGTCTAACAGGCTTCGCCAAGACAGCTCACTTGTATTGAGTGTCTACCTTCCTAGTCGGGCGGTGGCCTTTCTGGTGAACTCCGTGGGAGTTGAGGGTAGCGTCCCGACAGATCCTGCCACTTTTGGTTTGGGGAACTCCACCCTAGTCAGATGGAAAAACTTGCTCCCTGGCTGGTGCTGGTTTCGACCTCAGTCACTCTGGGAGGTGGCTGTCGAGCCTCCCGAGGCGGTGGTTGGTGCTGGGTATTCCATGTCATCCGGTGGTTTGAAGGTTAATGATGTAGTGATGCTGAACTCTTGGTCAAGAGCCTCAGGCCACTTAAGTTCTTGGTCTAGGGCTTCATTGGGCGGAAGCTGCACCTGACGTCCGGCTCTTCGGACCTGGCTACTGGTCTCCTTTGGTTGAGGTAGTTCGGGGGGACTTAAGAGTTTCCTCCCTTGGTGTCGCTGTTGTCGCTGGTTCAGCAGAGATCGGAGTACTTGTAGCTGCTGCAGGGGTATAGGTTGTGCTGTGTGGTGGAACTATAGAATGGGGAGTGGCATCAATGCTTCATTCCCATTTTGCTGTGAAGCGCATCTCCTTTCCCACAATGTGTATGCAGCGTTGTTCACAATTCACTATACACTTATGCTGCTGGAGCCATGACTGTCCCAAAATCATAGATTCCCCTTTTTGTACCTTCCCTTCATGGGATGTCAGGTTGGCTCTCTCATATGGGGCAAGTTACTCCAAATAAAATTTCTGGAAGCTACAGTGTCTACTGCAGCCACAGTAACTTGCTGGTTGACCATCTTGATCCAGGGAGTATTCGGGAGATTGTTGCCCTCGATCAGTGTATTTAGCCTGATGCAGTGCTTGTTATCTCTTTTCGCCATATCTCGGTGGGGGGCTTGCCTCTTTTTGCTTGCTTGCTTCCTTCCAGCTGGCGGGCCAGCCTGGGGAGTCACAGATTAAATGCCTCTCATGGGGGGGGGGGACGACTAGCATCTTGGAAGAAACGGGGTGCGAGGAGGCGCTGTCACAGCAGGATGCCCAGGAGGTGATGGGGAGGGCCTATGGCTGGTCAGTTTTGCTTCCTCCTTCCCATTGCCACCCTGTCTACGGTCTAGCAAGGCCTGCTCAAGGTAATTCCGCTCAGTCTCCTTCACCCGCTCTATCAGTTCTTCCACCATTTGCGGTTTCGGGCATTGTAGGAAATCTCTGAGCTTGGTAGGAGTTGTCTTGTTTTGTCCATTTCATGTAACTGGTGTAAATTTTGATGGTTTTCGAAAAGTAGCATGGCCACAATGTATCCATTCACCACAGCTGTTTTGTCACTGAAGAAAAATAAATTTGTAAACAAATGTTTTGAGTCCAATGCACACTTGCATTTTCCTCTTTCCTCATGTTTCCCACCATGGCAGGCTCTGAAAGTCAGATATTAGCTAACTTCCATCTAGTAATTAATGTAGGATATTATAGCTAGGTTGGTATTTCATCCTGTTTTATTTTTTAATCATAGAGTTCAATTTGTTGGGGTTCTGTTTAGTTTATTTAGAAGGAAAAAGGAAACAATGAGCGGGTAAAAAGAGGGGGGTTTAGTTTAATGTCTTTCGTGAGACAACATTATTTTGATGTTCTTACGAGTGTGTGGCATTTTGAGTTGCATATTTTTTTGATGGAGCAGTGGAAAATTTTTCTCGTATGGAAATAATATTTAAATTATTTAACTTCGAAGATTTTAACTTTAATGGAAAAACAAAACACAATACATACACCGCTGTTCATATTCGTACAGATGGAGCAATACACACACGTACACACTTTGACCGAAGTTAACCTTAAGGCCTGACTACAATTGCTATAAGCACATCACTAACACAACACAGTCATATACATAAGAGTTAAATAGCTTGTTTTCAGTTTGAGTGGCTACAATCACGCATAGCGATAAGCACTTACCTAAGCACATTTATAGTAACAAGAAAAGTTCCACTTGGTTTGACTTTCCTTATTACTATCACTGTGGCTCAATATTCTGCCAATCAGAAGCCCCGATACTTATACTACGTTATCAAATGAAAAACTTTTTTTACAAATCAAGAAAGTGTGTATTTTGACTTCATTCCTTGAGCAGGTATTTTATTTTGTTTATTTCTGGATGATCGCACCCACGGAAGATTTATATCATTTTTAGGTAATGCTAATAGCAAAAATTTAAATGAAAATAATTTATAATTTTAAAAACGTCCCAGATCACTTGAAAAGATTTATTTTTGACAAAAAACCACTACCAAATATACATAAATTAATTTAGTCTGTACAAATCTAACAACATAAACCATCTAAAATATTATCATCATTATATCAATTGTAGCTACGACACTGTGCTTGTGTTGTGTTTTTATGTGCTTATCGCTGTAACTGTGAATGTGTTAGGTATATGTCAATTCTAGCCGAGCCTTTACACTAAATGAATTTACGATATGGACAAATAAATATTATTCACTCAATACAAAAGTGTGGAAAGTGCAGCCTTTTCAGGCCATGTGCATTTCAATAATTATATTAACGGTTTACCAATACATTCACAAAACACGCAAACTTAAGGCCCTGACACAATGAAACTGGTGGATTGCTGGTGCCGGCCGTGTACTGGTGGATTGCGTTCATGCTATTACAATGAAATGTCAATGCTTTGCTGGTGAAGTGTAGTTCGTTCGACTAGCAACAGATAGCGAAGCGTTCACCATGTTTTTATTGGTTGTTTTTTCATTTGTGTATTGTACACAATTGCAAAATTGTACTAGAGTGTATTCCTTTGGATATGAATTAATAGTCGTTTTACTATTAGTAGGCGCAGAATTTCAATAATTCTAAAGTCGGTTTTCCGAATTGATATTTAACATAATTTTACTCGTTCCAAGTTATTTATTTTAGACTATATTTAGACTGGTTAAGTTCCCCGCGATGCCGTATTTCAGAAAGTTTGTTTACTTTTTTCAACCCGACAACAAAATCAACACTTGCAATCTATTTAGGCAGTAATCAGGTACAAAATAATAACAAAGTTTTCATAATGAATTGTCTTGCAATTTAGTGACAGTAGGTACCTTCTGTTACAAATTTAATTGTGCCTGTGTAATAACATTGATTTAATTAGTGCACGATCCTCATGGTGCGAATAATGGCCAATCACGTGCAAAGTGCTGGTCAGGTGCTGGTGAAAATTAAAAGCTGACCAACTCTGCCGCACCAGTACTGGACCAGCACCAGTATTGACGTCACAGCTGGGTAAGACAATCAGAATTCTGAATGGCACCGGACCAGCACCATACCAGCAATACACCGGTTCAGTGTAGCAGGGCCTTTACTGTTTGTAAAATTCGCAACCCTTGAAAACGTGTTTTTCTTCACTAGCATTAAATAATTTATTTGCAGAATCATTGAGTAAAATTAATACAGCCACGTTTCCTGAAACCAACAAACTTAATCTTCAGATACATAAATTATACTTTTATCACTTCATTGCGGACGGCAGCATAAGGAAAATGGCAGAACGGGTAGTTTTACGAGGTGATAAACATGCAGATTAATATTACATTTACTCAAGAAAAGGCACTACAACGGTACCTACAACCAATTATGATTGAAAAAAGGCAAATAAAAAATAATTAACTACAGATTACGTAGTCAGACAACACCAACAAGATATTCGTATAATAAACATGATGAGAAAAAGCCACATGCACAACGGCCTCCACAGAGCTGAAAACTGGAAACACAAACAAGGTTAGCCATTGGCTGAAAACGTTTACTGTTCGTACATATCGACATACATTGTAATAATTACTAAACATGCTTTTAAAGTCCAGTCACTAATAGACAAGAAAATGTAGTATTGCTTTAAAACATAATTTAAACCATAAATGGTGAACGTATAACTAAGATTTTAAATTGCACCTATTAGTTCCGAGTACTATTTTCTTCCCAAGTCACCATCAAAATAGCCTACTTAACAAAACACGGATCCCGCAGCAGTTAATCAGCTGATACAATACTTTACGAAAAAGAGCATTTACTGTTTACATAGTGTCTAGGTTGGTCACACTGCCTGTCAGACTTTACCCCACTTATATGAAATGGATAATAATAATGCATACGCAATTCCCTTCGGGCTCCATTTTCGGGAAAAGGCATTGGTATATTCGTACTTTCTGGCGTATAAATATTTCTGTATCCTTATCTGGGGTTTGTGTACAGCTGTAGCCCACATTCATTGATGAATTCACAATACTTGTTCCATCATTCAAGTACTTTGCTCTTGACTTAGCCAGTGCTTGGATCACCCATTGTTTAGGCGGGATGTCCTTCTCTCAAAATTATTTCTTGTATTCCGCTGAGATTACGAGTGGGTCTTCATGCAGACGTTCCGCAAATTTGGCGATTTGGGGTTCCCCTGTGCCTCGTGTGGTACTGGTATGGATGGCTGGTCCTGGGTTATGTGGTCAGTATTCGGCAGCATGCAGGCATACTTCACAGAGGTAGAACATTCTGATCTTGTTACTCTCTCACCTGGCCACCCATTGCCACTGTAGTGGTACGGTTTGGAACAAAATGCAGCAAACTATGCTTACCCAGATTCTTGGGCATGTGATCCAACTGCAAAAAGCAGTTTGCCAGGTGCTGCATTCCTCGCACCTGTATTCCAGCCCATCTGTATATCTCACTTAGTCTGCCCAGCCTAGGCAGACATAATAGAAACTTCCCTGGTAGTGGGCGCATTCTATGCAATATGTCCCCATGCTGGGGCAGTTGGGTTTGTGACTATTTGGGCATGGCGTCGGCCATGTTTGCTTCAGATTGCTCGTGCTGGTCAGCGTCGGTGTCTGACATGATTTATAGGTTTCTTGAGCACCACGGGGTGTTCCCCCAAAGTCTGGGCGGTAGGTGATTCGGCCCCCCGGCTAGGTTACTGGGCTCAGGATCATGCTGGCCTGGTTCTGCTTTACTAAGCTCAATTAAGGTGGGAGGCCTCATATTGGGCATCAGAAAAACCCTTCCAATTTTACGCGCGACATCTTATGGGAAAAGGGTTTTGGTGGGTGCGAGGGCAGATGCAGCCGAGGTGTGATTGGACCTCTAGTCGCTGTGCGTAGAACCAGAGCCCGACCAGTATACTGGACTGGCCATGTGGCTTTCCGGCAGGGTACAAAATCTGGAACAGCTAGTATGATCTTTTATTGGGCGGGATACTCTCACTGGGAATCCTAGGTGACAGATGACATGCGATGGCTGCTAGACCTACGGTGGCTTGGACGGAGGTGCAATAGGGCTGGTTTTGGAGCTTGGTGTGCAGGCAGGTAGGCAGGCGATTGTGGCTGCTGGCTGTCGCAGGGGTATATTTGCTTATAGGGATCCCCCAAATCTATGGGTTAGCTATTCCATACAAAGTGTCATGACCATTAAGTCATGTTATGAATATGGGTGAGTTACTCTGTCAAGTTTGATGGGTGGTATGAAGAGTCCTGGTGCGGGTTCTGGTGATGCTGGTGTGTCTAGGTGACAGATGGCTTGAGCTTTCTCCCGGAGACTGAGGTGCACGAGTTCGGCTGGGAGATGGCTAAGCTCCTGCTGGTACCTAGAGATAGTATCTCCTTTTCAAGTCCTCTTATAGATACCACTTCGAAGGGAGAAGGGCATGAGGAAAGAATCACTAATACCAGATTCCTGGACGTGGAATAGGTAACATGGTGGTCCTACTCACGTGTACTTTTACGTACCACAATCCCCAGGCCAATGTCGCCCCCTATCTCAGCACCCAGCACCAGGAGTGCAGTGGACACTGAGAGTCAGGTTTCACTCTTGCTGGCGGTCCCAATACGTGGATGAGTTCACCTGAAGGGCCAAACCCCTCAGACTTGAGGAAATACTTGTTCCAGCACCAGAAGCAGGGTGGAAAGAGCAAACCACAGACTGACAGTCTAAGCCCAAGAGGAGGGGCACCTAGAGTCAGGGCTCT
>CM056995.1:303325383-303385383 GCA_029891345.1 Dryococelus australis | reverse complement strand
CCACACTTTGCCGTTTTCACTGAGAAATATTGCAATTTCACCTGCACCACGTGATCCGCTACGAGTATTATCCAGTGGCATCCACGCCATATAAACTTGCTTTCACGCATCTGCGCATTTATTGCTACCATTCATGTCATGTCCCATCTTGTTTCATATGTATTTGTGCCATTTATGTAATTTGTACGGTGATATTATTTCCGTCCTAGCCGGCTATATGTATAGACTGCTACCAAACTAACCACCTGCTGGGAGGCATGCCCTGACAAGTCTGCATTAGCAATGACAAATAATGACACACGTTCGCTGTTCATTTTATAATTCTCTGCGCCCTTTCTTCAGGAAAAATCAGCAGTCCACCCTAGCGGCTGTCGACCACTTTCCTTGTGAAGATTGTGTTTTCTACCACCACCAGAGAAGTCATCCATCTAGGAGTGCGCTAGATTAATTGCAGGCTGGGGAGCACCCGAAGGGAGTTAGCTAGACACGTCCGAGTTCATGCATAAAGTTAACCTTGGTGCGATTTTGTATGAGTGACAAAATAAAACCTAGTCTCACAGTGCTTAAAGTATTTCTTTGTAGTGACTGCAACTTCTCGTCATTTTAAGTGATAAAATGTTTAGTAATGAAAAATGTTATGTAAGTACGTTTGGGTGAGATGGACATACAAAACCCATAGCATCCCTGAGAACCCCAAGTCTCAACAGTGTGGTGACTGGGAAACATTGCTGGCCCCCATCTACAGCAAGTTTATTGTTTCACAGTTTGTCTCATGACACCCCAACGGCGTCAACTTTTTCTAAAATTCAATGCGAAAGGCACTGGTATTGGGGTATAGGCAGTGGTATCGGGGAATCGGTATCAGTATCGGAAAACATGGTATCGAAACAACTCTATCGTGTTAGTTGCCCAGTCAAAGCACAATTTTTTGCAATTGTTTCTCTGTCCACTGTATGTTCATTGCAGTGTTGCAAATGCCTTCAGTTATTGCCTCTTTGTGGTTTGCCTCGTGCTGGATTTTCTATATAATAGCTATTTTCTGCATTTTTCCAGCTAATCCATCTACTTACTGCATGATTTCACCAAAAAGATGGTCTTCTGCTCACGACATGTTTACCTCCTCAAGCAAGACATCTCTCCCTCTCACTTAAGCACATAGGCAAACTAAATCACGTTAAAAGATTGGTCAAAGAATGTTTACTACAAAATCATCAAAGACACCTACACTTCCCCACCGTGCTTATAGCTTCAGAACTGTTAGTCCTATTACATAAAATACACAACTCATACATTAAATAATGTTAAGGAATTATTGCTACCACTATAACAGTTTTCAATCACATAATCACAGTAGCACACAGATTTAAATATGGAATTAAGTAGAGAATCATACTATAATTGCTCACATACATTATGGACATTTTAATATTATATTATTACTGTTTGGGTTCAAAAGATAGGGTGTGCAGGATACACTGGGTTACATTTGTGTGCACATTTTTAGGTAACCTATGTGAGGTAGCAAAAGGGAGAGAGACAATAGATCTACGCCCCCCTACTACACTGTTTATTTTTAGATCTTCACCCTCATACCAGTGAAAATCAGGGCAGCTGATAGCAGTCAGTCAGCAACAGTTGCCCTGCCCTAATGGCCAACCCTCCTTACTCCCTCTCCAGACACCAACACAAAAAACCAACTACTGAAGTGCCACTTTCTTTCTCTCTCTCTTTTACTCTTTCTGTTCATACATGCATATGTGAACCCAGGTGAGGGAGGACTGTTTCCATGTCTATAGAGCAAGGTATTAGTTTGAAGGAATAGAAAGAAAAATGAAGGAAGGTGAGGTCAAGCATAATGCTCCTTGTCTACCATACAAATGATTGTTTGGTTATGGTACACTACACTGGTAAATACAGTGCATTGTGAGTTTAACATTGGAATAGGTTGGGTCAATCTGCCGCTCACCTGTGCTGCCCGAAGTGAGAGCTGGCACCTTGTTGATCACCAATAGTGGAGGTAGGGTTGCGAGTGCCCTTGATAGAACAGGTTTGTCTGATATGCACTGCACCTGGTGCTGTTTGCAGCTCATGTTCAGAAAGTCGCAACAGTCCTCACACTCTGCAATAAATCAAAGAAACTTCTTACTATCAACATCTAATTTTGACAACTCTCTCTTAGGTTACCTGTGTATTGGGATAACTCCTCCTACAAAAAAATTATATTATTAGTATTTTAAAACACTTCCAAATTGGTGACTGCATTATTGGAATAGTTTTGCAACTTAAGAGACTGCATAGAATAACAGATGCTTATTATTGAAGTAATAATCCTGATTAGTAGCTGGCCTAATCACGTAAGAAAATCCTTACTACTATATAAATGTGAAAGTGTGTTGGTCCTTCTTTCAAGTCAAAATGGAGCAACGGATCGAAGTGATTATTTGCACAGATATAATTGGAGGTCCAGAGAGTGACGCAGGACTACTTTTTAACCCAGAAAAATATCTCAAATGTTTCACAAAAAATGATGATTAGGATGTACATAGGTACTGGATTAAACTTTTCTTAGGATTAGTGCGTAAAAAAGCATTGTTAAAAATTTCTCCTTTTTTGTCTATGGGCTGTCTTACATTCCTTCCCAAGAGCCGCAGTAACTCAGTGGGTAGAGAACCCTACAGTGGAGCTGCAGTAGCTCAGTGGGTAGAGAACCGTATAGTGGGGCCGCAGTAGCTCAGTGGGTAGAGAACTGTATAGTGGGGCAGCAGTAGCTCAGTGGGCAGAGAACCGTAGAGTGGGGCCACAGAAGCGCAGTGGGTAGAGCACCCGATAGTGGAGCCACAGTAGCCCAGTGGCTAGAGAACCCGATAGTGGGGCCGCAGTAGCCCAGTGGGAAGAGCACCTGATAGTGGGGCCACGTGCAATGCAGCGAGTAAAAGCTAGTATTCTATAAAAATACAAATGGCTAGTAACAAAAGAAAAGCTGTAGCATACACAAAGAATATTGAAGTTAAGTCTGAGTGGAAATATTTTCGTGAAGAAAATGAGTCAACCTATGAGACACCCACTCTTCAAGGAGGTACAACTCTACATCCACAAAGTCACATAAGTAATATTGGGGATGATGTGTCGCTGTTCCTGATATGGGTGCAACTAAAAAACATCCAAATTTAAAGAAAGTTGAAAAAAATAATGATCTGTAGAATTTTGGACAGTGGTGGGAAAAATTCTCATAACACACACAACACAACATTCTGGTTTAAATTCTTTGTGATCATGTAGAATTTTACTCGTTAATTCTGTCACACGTCTCTGGCCAAGCCAACTGATGTAAAAGTAATGACCATACTTGGTTATGAAACCTGAAGTGAGTTTTTATGGCACGGAACAGCAGCCAATGTTTACCTGCTAAGTACAAGAACATGTTCATTTCATTCAGCTATGTCTCCACCCCTATCTCATCTCACCTTATCCATTTTCCAGGCTGTCCTGAGATAAATTTTTGATAAATTTCTCACCTCATATATTTAGCTATAGCTTCAACTAAATATGTACAGTGTACAGTTATATGGAATACTGATGTGCAACACATCCCTCCTATACTTTCTCGGTAGGCACCTGCGAGTTATAATTTTTACAGGCAAGTCGAGTTTGAGTCGAGTTATTTGAAAAACGCGCAACTTCAAGCAGAGTCGAGTGAGCCAGATGCCTCTGCCAACATTTTAGCTCATTTGTTGAAGCATAAACTATTTTACAGTACACTTTTTAATATGCCATTGCCGTATATTTATTAATAGTATTTGATCATTGCCTGCAATGTGATGATGTAATTTGTTAGTCGTCGTAATAGACAAATCAATGTCGGTTGTGAACAAACTAGGTTATGGTTGCAGTTGGTGGGTTAACAAGACGTTTTTGGAGTACAGGATGTGGTTGAAACAATATTAAGTTGCCCATCTCATTTTTTTAAGTATGCTTAAAATAGGTAAGATTACATAAAGGCTCACAAACACGTTTCATTCTTTTCGAGCTGCAACCATGACTATGAGCAATTATTGTTTGATGCAGACTATTGATATATCGACCTATCCACATTGAATAAACTACAACAAACTATTTAGGTAAACATGGCAATGGACGATCGTGTCCACAAAGTACGAATGGTGGCAATCAATAAATTAAAGAATACAATGTGGAAGCACAAATACACTCTAATGTCATATTATTTAGACATTTAAAAATCAGTATCAAGACATGGTCGCTGATGTGCTTATACGAACATCACTTACAATTATGACTGATTATGAGTTATCCGTGTTTTAGGTTACCAGCACAACTGTATACGTTATATTTGGGAATAATATATTTTAAATGAAGAAGAATGGTGTTGCACTTGATGTAGTGAGTAAACTATCAGATTTTGATTACAAATCATATTTCTCCTAAACATTATTATTATTATGCTAAGCAAATAGAAAATGTAAACTGAGAAAAGAGATTTTTTAACAAAATGAACACAAAATATTAAAAATTCATTACCGTATTTACCAGAAAGGAAGACAACCCTGGATCTAAAACAACCCCTTCCTAAAAAAAATATTTTTGAGGGAAAAATATTTAAACCTGAATCCAAGACTACCCCTGTGAAGTGCTGAAAAAACTATTTAGCTGGAAATATTTTTACATGAATTTATGACAAACACTTCAAGAAAAAATACTATTATATAAATAATACAATATATTTGATTTACTTTTAAAGAAAAGCTTATCACAATGAAATAGGTGTGCTGTATGGTAGCAGCATTTTTCTTAAATTGTGATACTATTGAGGGTGTTATATACCTATTCGTGACTTGAGCAATTTTGCTTCCCAGCAAAACGTTTCCTCTTCATGACTGGGACGTCAGATATGGGGACCCTTGTCAAAGTTGACAGGTACAATTCTCAGCACTACAAAAAAATATGTACAACCATAGGGCAAATGGTATTTAAACAAAAAAAGACTGACAAAATTCCCTAGGTTTTGAATTGAAGATGATTCCCGAATTGTAGACGACCCCTCATTTTTTATATTCCTTTTCTATCAAAAAACCTCGTCTTCCTTTCGGGTAAATACTGTAATTATGAGCATCTTTAATGAGACACGTTCGGATTACGAGTTTCAGCATTTGTCGAGCCTGAGCTCGAGTATTACAAAAAAACTTGAATTTCGAGTACTCGCAGGTACCTACTTCTCGGCTAACTTGGGGCATCAGTGTATTTTTTCTCTTAGTCTTAGTTATTCAAAAAAACTGAATGGAAGAACAACATACTGACATGCAGCTAGTGAAAGACCCACTCGCATGCAAAAACATCAAATGCTGTCACTGAGTTCAAATGGGGGGAAATCAATGTAAATTAAATTTCTTCCAGATTCATCAGTTTTTAAACATAAACCCCTGTAACAATGTCAAATTTTTCCATTTAACTGCTTCCAATAAGTTTGGATGTCTTCAATATCCATTAAATATTTGAAGATTGGACCAGTTCTCAAATTTTTTTTACGTTTGATGGTCTCAACCAATCAGAATCCTGCACAACAAAAATGGACGTCAAGAAACTAAACTATGAACAATTGCTGGAAACGAAGTAGGTTACGAAGATAATTAATTTATGTATAATCTGAGAAGGAATGCTATTTTAAGTGAATATTGCACAAACTCACAGGTATTAAATTTTATTGTGCAAGAAAGATCTCTGTTAAATAAAATTTGAATTTAGAAAGAAGCGAAAATAAATTACAACATTCCCCACATTTCTTCCTGTAAAGGACTGCATTTGTGGGGGGGGGGGGGGGGGGGGGGGTAGATAAAAGGAAAAGAAGAAGAAAAAATCCTCACTATGAAAATATTTTTAAAATAATTCAACCAGTCCAAAAATTGACAGTGTGACACATTTAACACATTCAAGATTATTTGATAAAATTTGTTTGAAGGAAAATTTGATGGCCATATTTTGTCTTTAAATTTTATTGTAAAATATTGTCAAAGGCGACAATTTGACAGTGGTACAGGGATTTTACAGGTAACAGTTTCAAACAAAAAGCTATTCAACACAACTTCCCCAGAGAATGCTGCCACCTTAAGTAATTAAAAAAATATAATACAGAAGTGTTTTTTACTATATTATTATTATGTAAATTTCAATGTTAAAGACTTAGCAAAAAATATATTGAACACAAAAATTTTCAAGATTTCTCAAAGGGTCAGTATTCATTAAGAAATGTAATTTTGAATGCTTCTTGTTTGAAACAATAATTATCTATCAAATTGATACTTTTAAAAGGCATTTCTTTAACATTAACTTCCCATCTAATCTATGTGGCCACAGGTTTAGTAAGCAGTGCCATTAACATAGAATTATACAGTGTTACTGGTGAATTTTAAGAACACTTTACTGTACATGAACAGGATGTAGCATAACATATAGGATTCACTTCAGTGTGACAGGAAATACATAAACACACACACATGCACACACACAGAAGATTAAAAACTCATGTCCCTTAAGATACATTTTTTAAGTTATGATTGCGCTGCAGTAATATGATGCTAACATTAAAACTTATAGGTACTCAATATGGGCGCTTTATGCATGAATGTATGCCTACTGAATCTATGGTAGAATGCTGCAATGCTCAGGTGTTTGATGGGTTCCTTGAAATCATACTAGTAAACACTGTGACAAAGTATTGCAATGAAGACAATGAGCATCACTCAAAAATACAGATATGTAAGTTATTCTTAATCTTCGAGAAAAAACCAGCAAACAAATTGGTTGATACTTGAGAGGAAATACACATTCAATAAATCCATGAATACTACGATATAAGTGATGCAGCAATTGATTCTCTACCAGCAAGTGCCATGTGAGCATTCCTTAACTTATGATGCTTGGCAACGTATCTATATGTTAGTGCACTCCAGTTGTAAGTAATCATAACAGTTATGAGGTTCAAACAAAGCCCTAATGCATAATGTAATTTTACCTACTGAATGTGTTTTGACGAAAGCAGTTATTGCTACAATAATTACCATGCTAACTATTCTTCGAGTAGTAATGTCAGAAAGAGAGTTTTTGATTCTACACAACTGTTCACACACTGACGTCTAGCTTTTACGACATTTTATCTGAAAAGTAAATAAATAAAAATTCATGCAAACTAATTTACTATTTTCTGGTTTCAGTAATTGAACATTGTTACCAACCCACATAAGTACTGGCAGAAAAAAAAAACATGCTGTTTTACAAGTTGAGAGACATGTATGTGATAGTCAGTATTGATAAACTTAGGTGAAATCATTGATATAGAGGAGAGAGGGAAAGAAACTGTTTTTGTCTGTCCTATCTACAGTTAAATTAGATCCCACATGTAATACACATTCTGTGAAGAAGAACTTGTTCAAGATGCATTAACAAACACATTCCGCCAGTAAACATATAAGTAACACCCACATCCATAAAGCTATATTATTTGTTTTGTAAAATTAAACCTTCCAACATTACGTTACTTGTCATGCACACATCAAAACTTGAGCAAACATGAAAATTCTTACTTTTTACATCCGTGCTGAAGTAAAGGTTTCTCGCTTAAAAGAAAAACAAAACTATAAATATATATCTTTCAGTAAATTAATACACGTACAAAAAATATTTTACTATTGCAGCATCTTAATACAAAATATCAAATTTAATAACATTCCTAAATTTTGCAACTTTAATGCATAAAAACACTATGAAAAATAAACTAATCTAAAGCCACTACAAATACACATAAAAAAGCTTATGAAATTAGTGTATTTTAAACACAAATATTTCAAAACATTATCAGAAAAAAAGACAGTAACATTATATTCTATCAAAACTATAGAATTACATATTAAACAAATTCATTTCTTGTCTAAAAACACTAGGAACTAAAACAGAAGTGTAATAAACAGAATATATTTCTGGTTAGCTAAGTATCATTTAAACATCTAAAATCTTAATACATGCATTTCCTAAACTTTAACTACCATGTTTTAATTAAAGTCAGACTACAAACAAGCTAGCATGTAGGCAAAATGCATCACAATATCAAATACATAACTCAACATTATTTATGTACTTAATCATTGGATGTGATATACAAATATGATTTTCAGTTGTATGAATTACTGCTGTAAGATAACTTTAATGAGGCTGAAGGAAGCTAAATGTGCAAGACCCCATGGTCCCACACTGCCTTAAGCAACACCTGGCAATTTACACTACATGCATCAAGAGTTATGTGACTATTTTCCCTTATGTCCATCTCTTTTACACATATTTACATGGTTGATTCACCTCAACTTAGAAATATAACTAACATAGAAAGGGATTCAAAAGGAGAGGAGTGGGAGAAGCTCACCTCTCTCCTTGCCCTTAAGAGGAACATTGAAGAGGTTCTGAAACTTCCACAGTTGAGTATAGAGAGCAAGTTTCATTATACAAATGGCAGGATCCAGATCTATCCAACACCTCATAAAACAATTCCTTAGGACATACCGGTTACGAGACGACTTCGTGTGGTCCTGAACCATCTATCCAAAGGTGCCATGGAGAATCAGGATACCTCCCACCCTTAGAACAGATATCTGCTACTACCATCACACCCATCCACAAGCCGCACACCCAGGTACTCACGAGATGCTGCAGTCAATCCAAGAGCATTACAGATGGGATGGCATTAGTAGAGAGGTCATACGATATGTAGCACGGGCATCCCAAGAAAACTACACTGCCTATAAGTAACCTTCTGTTATATACCAGTTCCCCATCGGAGAGAAGGTTCTCTTCTGAAGCCACCCTCTCAGCAAGGTGACAAGCAAATTCGCGACAAGCTTCGCCAACAAGTCGGAGGGGCCATTCACAGTAATAGTAGTAACCGGGAACATGTACTGGTTAGAGAATTCACACGGATGTATTCGGAAAGTGACCTGGAGGGAGATGAGGCATTGCCCTGATGATGTCGGAGATAGGTGTATCCACCCAGTACAATCCAAGAGGAAGAGGAGAAGAAAGATGTAACTCTGCAGGCGATGCGTGAGGTGAAACCTCAGACACCCAGGAGCTCTGACCTCCAACGGACGTTGGAGGGGAGTCGCCACCCTCTACTCACATCCAAATGGAAATACTATGATCGCCTTACAGAGGCGGATTGTCTCTCCTCTTCCCTTAGCTCCTTCTTACCGTTCTCGTCAACCGGACGAGGTAAGAGGAGTATCCAAGGATCAGAGATATCCTGGCGGAGTCCCCTCCAGAGATCTCTCCAGCCAAGCTTCATCCTCGAACAGGATGAACCCTTACCAAGGACGGTCACCCTGGAGGGCGTCATTGTCCACATTTTTTTTCTCCTATGCAGGAGGACAAACCAACTGATGAACTAGACATGTCACAGTTCCCACTGCCACACGGATCAGTTCAATCCACACCAGAGGGCGTGGAACTGACCAAAGATATGGATGGAAGGGCACCAGGAGTGCCGCCTCGTACCTTACAACCCGAACCGAACATGTCGCAGTTCCCGCTGGTATCTGACTCAGTTCCATCCACGCCACCTCCAGAGGGCGTGGAAATAACCAAGGAAGAAGGGCGAAGGGCACCGGGAGTGCCATCTCTTCCCATCCAAGCAGACAAACTGCCGTCGGAGAATGTTGGGGCGACTGTACAGCTAGAAGCTACTTCTGCAGCCGCAGACCCTGTCACTTCTAGCTACCGGACTCTACAACCGGCCCAGGAGGAGACGTATAATTGCTGACGATCACAGAGGTAAAACCAGTATATCCCATGCAAAATGTATCGCCTTCAAAAGGGGGTGAAATTCCAGCATGCCGGAAAGAGAGGAGAAGGTGCAAAGCCATTCCCTCAGATGGCCACCAAAGTGCCAAGGCACTCCCCCAAATGGCTCAACCCGTTCAAGCAGCTGAAGGTGTCTGAAGAAGAACCCGGTCCAAGCGTCCAGCCCGGAAAGCTAGATCCACCCTGAATGCTGTTGAGGTGGGGGGTGTCCGAAAAAGGCCCCATCTCCAGCCACCACCATGTCAGTCCTGCTGGTCAGGAGGACCAGGACGACCCCCTGATCCAGACGCAGGAGGGCATCAGGATCTCTCATACAGCCACCCTTGGATGAGAGTTGGATCACCCCCCTCCCCACGTCACCGGAATAGAGAAACCCCAAGAGCCCCGACTCCAGGTGACCCTCTCAAGAGTGCTCTCCTGAAAAGAAGGGCCACCCAGCAGTCATTAGGTGTAGGAGGCCCTGCACAGACCCAACCCGGGACATGTGCCCAGAAGCTAACGGCAGAAGGGAGATACTGGTGCGTGCCTGCTGCCTCCCTCCTCAACCAGGCTATTACTATGAAACCCAGAGGAGACCCACCAGAACGTTCACGTAGCCACACCTGTTGCCCGTGACCTTCAAGATGAGGCATAGTACACGCAAGAAGATACAACAAGCTCACAGACAAGAAACTCTGATCAAACCCAAACCATCTGTGAGTGAAGTGTCTTAAGTGCAGGTCATATAAACTCTCTGCCAGCAAACCAATGGTGCACTACCAACCTGACCGTGTATTTAACCCAGAATTGTTTTGAACACTTTATGTATGAGTGTGTCAAAACCTACAGGAAGCCAGCAGTGTAAAACAAAAGTATCCAGTTAAGTGTGTTTTGGGCGCTTTATGTACGAGAGTGCCAAAAATATAAGACAAGTGTAACAAAGTCTAACATAATCATAAACTTTTGACGAGAGAAATCTAAAGTTGTAAATTACTTAAAATTTTCTAGAATTCTTGTTAACGTTTATCTACCTTGCTTAATTCGGTGTTACTTTGTCCTGTCTTAATGGGTGTTTTTTCTTTAACTCAACTTTTTCTTTGTAAATTACATTTTTAAAAACTAATGTGCCTGTAAATCGACACATAATATCATAGATTAATGATAACTTGAAGAAATTTACATGTTCCTAGTTTCTCGTTGTGTAAATAGTAGTTATTAAGATAAACTTTGCTAAAAATTAACATTAGTTGACACATTGTAAAAGATATTGCAACTATAAAACATTAACATGCTGTCAATAGACATGTAATATTGAAAGATTGGATAAGGACAAACATACCATCTGCCAAAGTATATTTAATCACAAAACCCTTGTATTTTACTATTAGTTTTTTCGTCAGTGTTCTTGTATATAATAGCTTTAAGAATTTGAAGTTTGTGTCTAGTTTATAACATTGAAGAGTTTTTATATCTTTTAAAAAAGTGTAGGTGGCGCTGTGCACCAATGTTTAGTTAAGTTAATTATTAATTCTTTTAATTCGTATTTGTTTTGGCTAATAAGAAACTTAGATTAGAGCCATACTAATTTACGGAACGGAAGTATGGTTATTACTGTACTCATAAAGTAACACATAACTTATTTTTTATTGTGCAACACTTAGGCTACAGGCAAAGCCATACTTTGCACTCCCCTTAAAAGCCACAACAAACCAACTCTACTTAACTTGCCCCAAGTCCTTTACTAGTGGGACAATTTGTTCACACAAGGGTCATAACTTTTCGTGCCCGCTTGTAATTGTACTTTTCAGGACACACCAATGTTAAATCAAATGTATTCAACTAAACAAGCCCTCAGCTATTTTTGTAAGTAGGTGCATTAAGAACGAAGAATCCATGGTATTTACACACAGCAGTCAAAACACAAATAAGTTTCATGCAACTTGACCTAATTTCCCCCTACCCTGCCTTCCTATTCCGTCTGAGGGAGCAAGGACTGCAGACAGCTGTTTTTGAAGCAGCACCTACCTCTCCAGACTAGCAAAGGGGAAGCGAAGAGAATAAACACATAATGAGAAGAAAGAGATAGAGAGAATGCCCACATGCTTTAATGATTTCCAGATGTCGCAGCTCGGCATGGCCCAGATAAGAGAGGCATGTACCTCCGCAGACCCCCTAGCATGCACAGACCAGGCACCGCGCTAGATATCAAATGCTATATGCTCCAAGTGGCATGACCCAAAGTACCCAATGACAGAAATTTTTTTTCTGCTCCAAGATGGTTCTACGTCAAAACGGAGGAAGGGTGATTGAAGCATGGCACATTTACGCATTTTGGATTTGCACTCTACATTACGACTTCTCCCCAACTTGAGCGCAAGTTCATACCGGGACAGGTTATTACCTCAACAGTACCGAAGAGGCGGGACACATGCCTACAGGGTACAACATGACACAATGTCAGAAAAAACTACAGACACATGATCCTAGCTTGTACTGTTCACCTAAAATTCCAAAAAGTCGTCACATCGCCCTCCCCTCGTAAGATTTTACTGTTGGTTGAGCAGCCACTCCCTCCAACCTGGCCAAACTAGTTCCGCAGTGTGGCGAGGGAGAGCAACACCCAGCCTACTCCAGCAGACACCCCAAGATAAGGGATGACAGCGCCGTATCAGTAACCTTGAATTTTTTTAACTCGTGCAACCGAGGCTATACCCCTATCGCAGTCGAGCTCCTGTGCAAGATAAGTATAAATAATCTGGCATAACCAGAAATCAGTCTCTGCACCTCCACTGCTTGCAAGGGCCAGAGGTTGCAATCAGGTGCATGAGCACTGGCACAGCCGCAGATTCAACCGCTCACAAGAGCCGGAATCTCAGTCAGTAGGAAGACATCACGACCAGAAGCTCAACGTTTCTTTAGCAGCTACTGAACCCCCATCTGCAACCACTGCAGATCTTGCAGCTTCTGGGAGACTGGACCCACCAGAGGCTCCAGAAGACATCACTCCGTCTTCCTTACCACCTTTTGGTGTCAAATCCAGAACTCTACCCCAGGTGACAGGTCACGTCGAGCACATCTCTTCAGGACTTCCACCCTGCCCACCGGACAGTGACAGCAGCATATGACGCTACTCTTCCAGTAGACACCGCTCCCCTCCCCCCAAATTTTGTTCCTTCAGAACAAACACCAACGTTAGTCAGGAAATTTGTTGTCAATTACTTATTTTCGCTAACACCAAGTAACGCCTTTCCCCAACTAGATTAAATACCCAGGACCACATTCAACTGGATTGCTTAGGATATTATTCTGTTTCGAAGTCTAGAGTAGGATGAAAACACAAGGGTGTCGTTTCTTGTTACAAGAATGAGTATCCAGAAGTACGCGCTAGGTAACTACAAGTACGGCTCTGCTTTCGTTGATATCAGTAGTACCTTGAATTCCAATGCCTTGCACCCAGAAGGGAGGAATACGGAGAAGGTTAAAAAGGGCTGCTGCACCCCTTGAATCTAGACCACTTGTTGGCCCTCAGTCTTAAGTTGCACTTTGCACCACCACTAAGGAGCTTCAACTTCACTGCAGTCATACTTACAGTAATTACCCAAAAGGACGACAACCCTGAATCAAAGACGACCCCTTCCTAAAAAAAATATTTTTGAGGGAAAAATATTTAAACCTGAATTCAAGACTACCCCTGTGAAGTGCTGAAAAAATTATGTGGGTTGAAAGTATTTTTGCATTAATTTATGACAAACCCTCGAAAAAGAAATGCTGTTGTATGAATAATATGATATATTTTATTTACTTTTAAAGAAAAGCTAATCACAATGAAATAGGTGTCTGTAACCTGGCTGTATGGTAGCAGCTCTTTCTACAATGTAAAACTTTTGTGGGTTTTATATATTCATGACTTGAGCCACTTTGCTTCCCAGCAAAGCGCTTCCCCTTTACTGCCTGGCTAGGTGACATCAGATAAGGGGACCCTTGTCAAAGTTAGCAGGTACAGTCTCAGCACTACAAAAATAGTACAACCATAGCAGACTGTATTTAAGCATGAAAAGTCTTTATCAAAATCTTCTGTCTCATGGCAAGCCAATTTAGCAGGACTTACCACCACCCCTAATTTTTTCTATTCCTTTTCTGTCAGAAAACCTCTTCTTCCTTTCGGGTGAATACTGTATTTACCCCATAAATAAAGCTTGAAGGACCACCTCCCCCCACCTTAGAACCCTGGTGTAGAGCCTCCCCTGGGTATTGCCAACCCCTGGTTGTGCAATACCAACTCTACCACAATAGTTGACTGCAGTTCATCACAAATCCTGAGGCAGTCGTCGGAGGGTTATCGAGGTAACCACCAGCCCATCCCACATGATGACAAGAGTCTCCAGCCAGCAGCAACAGCACTTCATCCAAAGAAACAACATCTTCCTGGTAAATGTGCATCTAAGGGTCAGCCGACTTGTAGGGCCTTGAGAGTGCCTTTGGATTTTGTCCCCAAGAGACAGGCCACACAACCAATCCTGTATACTGGCCGCCTGCCCAACCTTGTGATTCTGGAATCATGAATCAAGACCGTAAAAGTGACATACCTAAACTGTCTCTTAGAGACGTAGTGTGGTCAAGGTCACATTAACTTTTCACCCGCAATGTTTTAAATCAATGTTTGATGCATCCAGCCTGTCCAAATAAGTGTAGTTACACTTACTATATACTGATGCATGCACCTAACTTATTTAACTAGACTAGTAAACTAATAGCTCGAATTATGCTCAATGAGCTGCAACTGGAACCCAGCTTGACTTACCTCAAAGACAAATTTCTATGTTCAGCTCACACTTGACTCAATGCTGAAAAAGGGCGCCTCGACCCACCTCTAAAAATTACAATTTAAAACTTGCATAAAAACCAGGCCACAAATACACCAAAGACTTGGTACTCAACGAGATGCTAGGTGTATTATGGTTGAATTTATTCCTCAAAGTTGAAGATACAAACACACATTATTTTTAAAACTTGAATATTATCTTCATTAACTTATTTTTTGTATGCAATAAGACAGCTTGAGTTCGAGCTCGAAGCTTAGCAACTTTTCAGTAGGCTCACACAGGCTTGGCTCAAACTATAAGTACCAGATTTGAAGACATTGATGCATGCCCAGTTTATGGTGGATTGTCTCGAACCACTTCTCCATGCTTATGTTTGTAAGCGACACAAATTTCCCGGCTTGGGATTAGGTTCTACACATTGGGGCTTACAACGAATAGACTTTGACCAACAACTGGGGAGATTAAAGGCTATTCTAATCTAAGCATAATGAGATTTAACAAAAGAGGCCTTGGTGGTGGTCAATTTCACAGTTTTATGTCGCAATGCCAGAATCGCGAGGTGCATTATGAGAAATAACAGGGACCTTAAGATCTCTGTGGTGCCCGGCCAGTATACAAGGTAAGTAAGCCTTGTTGGCCGTCTGATCGGTACACAAGATCAGAGATCACAATCCAAGTCTTCGCCTTGACTGACAAAGTACTTTAGGTTTGACGGGGATAGGGGTGCTCTTCCGTGGTGGTTGGCACACTCTGTTAACGGGCGGATGGGCCAGTGTTCATTCCGGAAGGTGTGTAGGGGTGAAGTTGTCCTAGTTGCCTGGGTTGGCTGGAGGAGTGGTTTCCTGTACTCGTACACCTAACCAAGGGCACGCAAGACCTATGGGGACCTTTTCTCCATGCAGAATAGCCTCCACTATAGGATGCTGCCTGCCAGGTCATTTAACTGAAGGCGGGAACAATGGTTTTGCAGAAGCCATTTCAGAAGGGAATAGTTTAGCTATCTCACCTTCTAAAGCACGTTAAGTCTTTTTTTTTAACTTCCTTCGTACACCTCCCTGATGAGAGTACTGCATTTAGAAACGGAAAGATACAACATGCAAAGGATAAGCCACTGTGCACATCCGGGTATGTTACGTGAGACAACACCAGTGTTCCTTTCATCCAGCCCTTGTGAGCGGTGGACAGAACATTATGCAATACATGCCACTTCCATAATGAGATACCCGGGTGTAGTATCCACAGGAGGTTGATCAGGCTGAGGTAATTCCAGCTCTTTTCCAGCCACGTGAGCAGTGGTGGCAGAGTATGGAACACTTGGTCTGGTTGATTTTCCTGGTGGAGGAATATATAGTGATTCGGGCGCAGTTGAAGGTCTACTAATTGGCAGAGCTCGGTTTGCCTCTTAAGTTGTGTGTATCTACCTCTGTGGTAATTGGTCTGCCGGCTTTTCCTCAAGGGAGCTACGTTTATAAAAAAACAGTAAAAGGGTTGAATCAAGACAAACGGAGAAATTAAACTCAGAGAAAATAAGTTAAAATATGCACAAATTCCTATAAACTCAACGTAAGTTACGGCAGTTAATCCTACCATGAAAAGCCAGGCAAAGGCGACCTGGGCAGAAGCTAAGTGTCTTGCATGGGCAAATTAAATCTGGCAAATAAGGATCCCAAATAGTTAATGCATTCGACAGCATATAACTACCAGAGGTGTTCTGAAGGAACAACTAAGGATCACAGCTGCCAGAAGGGTAGTTGCTGTCGTTACTGCACCCTCTGGTGGGCACTGGAAGTTCAAAAGGAACGTCAATGTGACCTACTACCAAAAGATTCTGGGTATTGAACCAGGAGGGCGGTGGTACGCGAGGAGTGATGTCTTCAGGAGTCTCTTGTATGGTGAAGTCTCCCAGAAGCTGCGGGACCTGCAGTGACTACAGAAGGCGGGTCAGCGGCTGCTCAAGAGGTGTTGAGCTTCTGGTCGGCGATGTCTTCAACTGAGATGAGATCCCGGCCCTTACTAGCGGTGGAATCTCCGGATGCACCACTGGTCACACACCTCGATGACTACCTGCGGCCCTTGCAAGCGGAGGAGCAGAGACTGAAGAGCATAGGGGTACTAACCCTTTTATACTGATAATTGGATATGTGCTTTGAGAGGCCGGAGGTGCAGAGGTAGCTAGCCTCGGTCTCGGGGACTGAGACTACTTGCTGCTGAGGTGGCGCTATTCATTTCTTATCTCCTCTATAAGAGGCGTGATCCTTTCTTATCACCTGTGTGTGAGGTGCTTGGAGGCTGGAGCTGCTGGAGTAGACTGGGTACTGCCCTCCAGTGGTGAGCTGTGGTACTAGCTTGGCCTTCGCCGGACGGTGCAGATGGCCCAGTGTTAACAGTACAATTCTACGTCAGGGGTATTGGCATGACTGCTTCTTGGAGTTTTCTACGAGAAAAGTACAATCTAAGGATCATGTGTCTGTAGTCACTCTTGACATGCGCTCCATATGTACCCTGTAGGCACGTGTCCTGCAAGTACTATTATGATTGGTAAATCTGCCCCTGTATGAACGCTGCATTCAAAGATGGAACAAAGTTGTCAAATAGAGTGAACATCATCATAAATGCGCAGGAATGCATCATAAGTTACCCTCTACAAAAAAGGTAGTGCATTCGTGATCACAAGCATTCGTGATCACAATGGCAAGACAAATGTGTGGCATAACTGTAGTCGGCAGTTGCACCACATGGAATTTCTCAACTGACTGAGGAGAAAGTAGTCAATGGGTATTGTCTAGTGCAGACTGCCCAGGGACGGTGACATCTACTACAATTTTTAGATATGCAATGCTTGCAATACAGTTCTTTCCACGAGAAACAAAACATCCATCAACATAAAATAGTGTAACAATGCCAAGCTGCTGCATGGTTTCTATTCTCTTCGGCAAATGTTATGATCAACAATTCAACCCAACATTCATCATAACATGCCTTCTTGCCAGTGTATTGCTGAAGCAGTGATGGGGAAACACTAGCAACAGGGACATAAATAAGGACCAAATATAAGTCACTCGCAGAGATGGTTGCAGCAGAAGGGTAACCATAAAAAGGGAAAGGGGGAAGAGTGATGATGAAAGAGAGAAAAGCGAGAAGATGAATAACAGACTGTTCTGCTTAACTTTATCATCCTCCATCCCTCGACAGTTTAGGACTATGGACTGCTCTGCCTTCCTTCAAAATTTTTTGTTCTTCTGTATAGCACTTACCCAGAATTAAACTTTATTTTGGAGATAAAAAAAGTGAGCTATACACGAGTACAGAGAGTAAACAGGGTTGCAACAGTGACGACAACTGAACACAAACTAATAAATACACAGACAACATTTTCACGGTTATTCAACTAAATGAACATTTAATAAGCACTTGAATATTCATTGAAGATAGAAATTTTTATTTCTTTTAAACTTTCAGTAACCAGTTTTCTTATCACAATTAAAAACAAGTACTTTCATTTTTTTTTACCATTTCTGTATACTGAAACTCTAAAAAATTACAGTAATAACTAAAATCTGTAATTGGAAAGCTGTTTGTCATTGGCAATAAATTGTTTTGTCAGAAACTGTATGACAATCTGGGCAATACTTACTGTCTGACCCACTATCATCCTGCTCCTGTACTTGGTGCCTCCTAGACCGCCTCACAATCAGTACTTTTTCAATCTCATCACTCAACTTCTGCTCTTCTTGTGATGGGGAGAGCAAGTCAACATCCATCCCTTCGTCCAACAGGATGTCTGCATACTTGTCAGTATCCTTAAATTCCCTGCCTACTATGGATGCCTGCACATCATCAATCTGAATTTGGTTATTGATTTGTATTTCACCACCTGAAAGAAAAATTAACAGGACTAATAAGAATTTCAGATTTCTTGGCATGTAAAATGTGTCATAAGACTGTTACAGTAAAGTTTTCTTGTTTGTATTGAACATATGTGCAAATATGTTTTTCTTATTATTAAGTGCCAGTTATGAGACCCATTATAAATATGTTAAGTATACTTTTTACCTGTTTATATAGTACTAAATAAATATGAAAGCTTATGTTTTGTACTAGAGTAGTCTCATACAAATTTCCTAACTTTATATTAATACACTGTTTTTATTTATTTATGATTGTATGTTTATAATTGAGCTCAAATGACGTAAAAACAAAAGAGATTTATGACATTGTAGGTTTAAAAATTTTTATGCCAAAATTGGTTCTTGTGTTATCCACATTTCATTTATGCACTCTTATAATTTGAGTATTTTTTAAAATGAATAGTAACATTTTCAAATTCAGTCAATACACTGAGCAATCGTGGGACAAAATGGTGGTCAAATAATGCAAGTGAAAATACCTATCCATACCTACTATGACCCACCCCAAACAAAATGCAAACACCAGACTCAGTCGAGGACGACTGCAACTTCAACCTGGGGGATGATGATCTGGCTCAGGAACAGAATATAAATTGAAGCCATACATAAGTTACACCAATCATTGAGGACTATGCCATTCCATGTGGTCCCCTACAAGAGGCAGGAGTCTTGAAAGCGATCTACACAGAAGCAGCTACTGAGCAAGGCCAAACTTGGGAGCATCACTTCTGCCCTTACGAGCATGCCCTCAAACAACACTATTTCGGCAGTGTCTCTGCTAGTTCAATACGGGTAAGTTGCATCAGGCATATTTGGCTTTGGGTTGTAGATGCTTCAGAAAATAGGTATCTCTCCTCCATATTATATATGTATAACATATCTGCAGTACAGAGATTGCAGTAACAAAGCCAACAGTCAATAAGTTTGACGCATGACGTCTTTTTCAACAATGGAGATTAGACGACGTCAGCTCCATCCTTAGTTCAGTTTACCCAGAAGATGGAAGTTTGCATTTTCATTTGTCCTGAAGTAAACTGAGAATGCACTGTCTGCCTTGCAGATTGTTAAATTCACCAGCCCACAGTAGCAATACTTAGATGAACCGAGTTCTTTTACACCCTGTTAGATAGTGTTAGTAGTAGGAATATAGTTTGTTTTTGACTTTCTTCTCTTCCAGCCAGCTGGTGACATCATATAGGCAAGTCATGCATTCGCTACCCTCCGCTTTGCGACCACCCCTCACCTTTGTGGCACCAGAAATCAGCATTGGGCAGTGGCCAGAATTAGTATAAAAGGAGAGAGAGCCCACGTTTCCAGAGTAGTCTTCGTTTCTAGCCTCACTTGGTCAGATCCGACCACACTGATCAGCCTTCATTCCCAGCGCTCACCGCTCAGGAATTAACCCAAATATTTTAGTCTCCAGCACGCGTTGCTCAGAAACTATTTTCTACACCCCGTTTCATTGTTTAAGCTACGCTTACGATAGGGTTAGGTTACATTAGTTAGGATCACTCCCAGCCACGTACCTCGCTACACACCCACTCACCCTGCAGTATACAGACCTATCTATAGTGGACCTATCCCTGTAGTCCTTCTCAGGACACATCCTGTCATATCCTTGTTTAGTATACCTAGCTATGTGTCAGTTTCTATATGTTACGTCATTACACACGATCCACACCTACAACAATGCAAGAGGAGATTGCTTAGACGTTCAGTATTACACCCAGTATTCCCCTGTTTTATCACCAGTCACCTCTACCGGTCATCACAGTAGTGTATTCTAGCTTCATGGCCAGTACTCGCGCAGTCAACCAGGAGTTAGGGTGCATTCACATGTTTTCTTCCTTTACAGAAATAAACGTGGTTCAGCTTTTACCACGAGTTCTTTCCTGTAGATATAGCACCTTTCTGTAGTTACCCTCACATAACAATACCGCAGGTGATCCAGGGAAAAGTTACTCACTCGAGTAAAAACACTAACCTTTTAGCCATATGCACTAGCTCAGGCTGCCCTTCCCGTCAACCCTCTGGGATTGAAGGAAAGGAACCACACAGAAACACTGTCCTGAAAACAGCTTGTCGGCTCGGTGTTCACCGGCGTCTCCACAGTGGTCTCCGTCAAGAGAGTCAGACGTCCCCTGAGTTAGGAAGACTAGCACGGCCACACACCCGTGTGTGACTTTGTATAGGTGAGGCCTGATTTCCATCCTGTACTGCAGTCTCTGCCAGGCGATGAAATAAGGTGTCCAACAGTCCCCAGCCCGCACGTGTTGCTAAACGTAAATTGCACAGGGAACCTGGCATCTTGGTACGGAGGGGGCTGAAGGAAAGAGTCCGGCAGATCCTCTTGGCTTCTGGACGATCACGCGAGTATCAGGCCAACCTGGTGTGTCACATAGCTAGCTTAGAACCACGAGCTCGAACACAAGCCCTCAAGCACCTTCAAGACCCAGTGGAAATTGACATACCCAGAAATCTGTTTGACGCTCCAGTTAACAACAGCCCGACAGAGTACCCTTGGTGGCTAGCAGAACATTTTAGCCAACCTGATTAAACACTTACACCAGACATCGCTTACATGGTTCCTGCCATACTGCGCCCTGCTCTTCAACCAAAGCCTCTGTTCACAACTACCTACCCCACTGTACCAGTACCGGTACATTTCAGAACAGATGCCACTCCAGCAACCAGTCGCCCAGGTATCGTCAAGAAACCAGTGGCACCCAAGTGTAGAATTGTTCTACCCACACCAGATTTCGTACCCTGCTGCAAGCCTACCCGGCCAGTTCTTTATAACGGGAAGGCACCCATGCCCTATCAGAACTGAAACCCCTGACATTATAGAAGTAACTGGCTTAACGTCTAGTTTAAAGAAATTTCATTACAAAGAACAAAAATTGGAACTCTATAGAAGACTTAGTTGCAATGAGATTTTACTGTACTATCTTAATAATTTCCCAATTTCATTTGACCGACGGACGAACAAAGTGATGAGGCCCATGCCAATGTTAATTTTATATAAGGCAGAGGAATACACAACGTGTATACAAGTAAACCTAAAGCAGGACTTTCAAAAATGCTCATTTTACTATGAACAGCCTATACTAGACAAGCAGTATCCATGTAGTATCAATATCATCTACATTCAAAAGTCTTCTCAGACCAGGTCAGGTATGTGTTTGTATTAATTTCTTGTAAGCATGTGTGAAGGTCTCTTGATGCAAAGGAATTTTGAAGAAAAATATATGTATTTATTTATAGTAGGCTACAGTTTTCATTAAACAAGGTCAAAAAACAGCATATGATTTTCCCTTTATTCAGCCCCACGCGATGACGCCAAAAATGTAAGACATAGGTGGTGACGTGATATAATGTAGAATAGGCCTAACGTAAATGGGTCAAAATGTGATATGCAGTAAAACCTTGGTAATTCAAAGTGTTTGAGACTTAATTTTTCGACTGCAAATTAAATAATTTTGAATTTAAAATGTTTTTCTTTATATGTATTAAAGAAATACAAATATTCACTTTCCAAAGTAAACACAACTATGGTCGCAGGAATAACTACACTATCACAGTTACAACCAAGTTTTGGGCAACCATAAAATTTTTGGTTTAAAAAAGGCAAAAATTAGAAGGTTTGGATAAAAACTGCAGCCATGGTAGTCGATCGCATGTTACGGACAAAAGAGACAGAACGCACACGCATGTAAAAATGCTGCATTGTGACAGTGTAGCGTACATCAGGGTGGGGGGGCATCATCGGTAGCAGCCCGACTGAAGGGGACAGCAAGCCTCCACAGGCTTCCTCACCCCTACCTGGCCAGCCAAGAAAGGTAGGGTACAACGATGTTCCACCAGTTGCCAGGCGACAATCCCTCCCGTCTATCTACCAACACAAAGCATGTGACTGAAGGAAACGAGGTTACGCTTGTTTATCCTAACTACCACATCCACGTTGACCATACCGGGACTTCAATGGATAATGTCTGCACCCCACTTTTATTGCAAAAATGTGTCCAGATAACCTGGACATTCTGCATGTAAGTACGTTTCCCTATTGATTTCTTATCTGTGGCATGCTGTAACATTTTTTTGGTAAAAAAAAGTTTTCAGTAAGAGAATGTAATTGATTGGATAAATTTGAATCATTTAATTTTTATGTTTTTTAAAAGTGAGAATGGAATCACTGAATCATAAGAATAACCACATGTTTTAGAATCTCAAACATATTTACAGAATACACTGCAGAAAAACTATAACTCAAAAAATTTTAGTTTGGTTTTTTGAATTTGTGTACACTTTTGTGATGAAGTTGCGAGTTTCATCCACTGCTTTTATGACATTCACGCCGACGTCATTTGTACCGACAACTCTGTCCAACACGGTGTGGCAGACACTGAAGGTACTGGAGGGATGGCGACCACTTCCCCTTTCGAAGGGCAGGTGGCTGGCAGCCTCCCCGCTTCTGTTGCAGCGGGCACAGAGGGCAGAGTTAGTGGTGAAGAGGGCAGCACTGGCTGCTCCCTGCATGGTGATTGGACTTGCAGGGGAGGCGTCGACCACTCTCTCCTCCCCCGGTTGGTGCTGGACCCTACGAAGGCGGGCACTGTAGCTTTGGAGACGACAGTGGCGTGGCAGGAGTAGGAGCTTGCCTAGAGGGGTGTGGTGGGGCTCTTGGCCTACACCATGAAGTTTGCTGTTCTGTAGTGCCGCGTCATCTGGCATGCTTGATGTGTCGGCGCTGCCTCCACCCTTTGCTGGTTACATGTGCGAACCCGCAACAGTGTAGGTGATGCACTGTTGTTATAATTATATATTGGATTTGATTAATTAATGTGAACTTCACATACACTTCAAGATGAAATCAAACTTCAAATTCACTTCGAATTATATACAATTTCAAATTAATCAACTTTGAATTAACGAGGTTTTACTAACATGTTGCCTTCTACATAAATAGCCACCAGTGTGTGCATATATCACACATTCATAAATGATTACAACAATGAAAGGACAATTACTATAATGTAAAATATTGATCATTTGTGGACAAATGGGTTGGACACACTTCTATAGGTAAACAAATGACCTTGCGACAGCAGAAACTCTCGTAATGTGTTTTTAGCATAGAGTGCACACCTTAGCTGCGAAGTACTACCAATAACCCAAATTGATTGCTTGATAGAAACAGAATATTTCCACCTTTTTGTCCATGAGCACATAAAATAAACTGAAAATAATGCCATTGTAAATAAGTGACAATAACAAACAGACTGATGGGATACTATGGCCCGGCCCAGTCGAGGCTGGAACACAAAGGTATCAGAACTTATCTTCCGGTTAACGTTGCATGTACGATTTGTACACGATGCTGGACCGTACTCTGGTAGGCACAAATGCTTGAGATAACATACCATTAGAATTACATAGGAGCTTTACAAGAATAATGTCAAGAGGAGCCAATTTTTTTAAAAATAACATCGAGCCTAAGCATTATGGTACCTACATATTAGGTCAAATTCATTTTGAAAAATTTTTGTTCACTTTTGAATTTGACATTTATATTCTTCACATACAGTTAAGAGTTTTGCCCTTTTGTTCAATGTCTGAGAATGTAGACCTGTTTCGAGCATCACCATTGTTGAAAGTAGTCTGAACGTCTGCTGTCGACATTCTGCCTTCTGATCACAGTTACGTGGAATGTCGTCCAAGACTTGTTTTAGGATAGGAAAGCTCTGCAAAAGAGCTTTTGTTGCATCTGCACGAGCTGACCACCTAGTGTCAAACAATCTTTTCACAGTGGGAAAGTGAGCACCACCATCAGATAATGCAGAAGAAAGTAAACTCCAGCAATAAGAAGAGGCAGAAAAAAATGTGTACAGGATTTCTACAAAGTCAAAGAAAATTACCGCTTCTTGGCAACATTCAGCGGTACATTTCCCAATCAAATTTAGTGAATGTGCAAAGCATGGAATGTTTCAATAGTGATGTTGTTTTCCCTTAAAAAGTCCATTCAACTTTGGATGAGCTGTTCAGCACTATGACCCTCCACATCCAAAAACTTCACAAGTCTTTCAATTGGTCCAGATGGCAAAACATAGCGTATGGTTAATGTCAGCTGATCTACATGGGCTATATCTGGAGTAGAGTCCAGAGAAATGCAATAATATTTGTATGTTTTCACTTCATTTACTATATAATCCAATATGCTGGATCCAATCAAACTTATAAATTCCGCACATGTTGTTTTCGAAAGGTATGAACTTTGCCCCCAGCCTTTGTTTGCATGAGTATTTATATGCTCTGCAAGAAAATGGCCAAACCTGGCCAGTGGTTCTAATAATCCTAAGTAATTTTCATTATGGGAAGAACAAATGGTTTACATAGGAAACAAAAAAGGTGTTTAGGTTTGTTTTGATTTGTGTAAATTAGTGTATGTACTTTGATTCAAATTCAAACTTGGCGCCAACTGTTGCAAGTGCCATTGCCGGCGGCCATCTTGATGTAGTGCTATCTATGCATGAAAGCAGTCAGTTACCGCTACTCCGTGTTGCTGGACATCACGCAGCTGGAATGTGTTACAAATATATTGTGTGGAAATATTTTCGTCCTCTGGGCCGGATATGCATTATTCGAGCTACTTAAGAAAGTTTAATCTATAATTACGGTAAACAGTGGACATGTTTTCTGTATTTCTTTGTGTGCGGAATCTGGCTTGGTGTGGCACTGAAACTACTTCGTTTCACGCCATGGCGGTTATGTATAAAAATACTACTGTATTTAATCACAAGACTTCTGTTATACAATAAGTGTCGTATTTATCAATTTCGTGATTTGTGGGGAAAGAGTGTTTTTTGAGGTTAGTCGCATGGTATACCAATCATAACTGCAATTGTTTTTGTTTTCACCAGGCCAGCAATTTATTCTAACCACAACGAGAAATTGTTCAAATGTCTCAACACCAATTGAAGACACGTTTACACCTAGCGAAGTGTCGTATAAACAGACTTCTGACCTTCGCTGATTAAGTTGACAACAATCCGAGTCGGGTGGGACTTTTCAAGGCAACATGCTGCAATCTGCAGCAACTGAAAACAGACTTCGAGAAACGCCACCAGCAACTTGCTGTTCAAGCATCGGAAACTACATCAGTTGCAGAGTCTCAAGCCAGCAATAGGGAGCTGGAGGAGTTTGACAAGACCTACTATAGAATTTACAAGAAGTTTTCAATAAACTTGTTGTGATCACAGAAGTAGAAAGAGAACAGCAATGTCATCTCGACCAAGCCTCATCCAATGTTAAGTTACTAAAATTGCAGTTGCCTACCTTTAAGGGGTTGCTTACTGACTGGCCTACCTTTTATGATTTATTCACCTTGCTGGTGCACAACAAGGCCCTCGCTGCAGTGGAGAAGCATCAGTATCACCTTACGTCCATTTCAGGTGAGCCATACAACCTTATTAAAGCTCTCCCACTGTCTGAGGATAATTATAACCTAGCATGGCAAACATTAACAGAAAGGTACCATAATGTCAGAGCAATAGCCACGATGCATTGGGAAAATATAATGCAACTTCCTCGCTTAGCTGCTGTCTCTCCTGACAAATTGCGGAGTATGGTAGACATTCTTAAGGAGAACTTGAGTACCTTGAGAATTCTAAAACTGCCAGTGACTGAATGGAGCTTTGTGTTGTTAAACCTTATGTTACCGAAGCTTGATCCAGATACAATAGCCCAGTTTGAAGTAGCTCATAAGACCATACAGATGCCCACATTTGATCAGCTTCTCGAATTTTTGGAATCACATTGTAAGGCATTGATAATGGTTAACTATTCAGCATCAGGTTATGCACGATCAACAACTAAAAAGTTTGTAACTTCAGGCACAAACATCAAAGCTTCATTCTTGGCAACTGCAGAACAAGATATTTGTATAACCAGTGAGGGCGCACACTGAATTCACAAGCGTCCTACGTTCAGTGGTCAGTCAGATGATTAGAGAATAGAATTGGTGCGACGAAAGATGTGTTTCAACTGTTTGCAAAACCACAGGGTGAAGGATTGCAAGTCCAAGAGAAACTGTATGTACTGTAGTAGGTGACAACTCCCTTCTTCACACTGCTGTCTCTCCAAATCTAGTCAAGCAAACTCCAGATATTTCAAACCAACAAGAAGCAGTCACTTCCAATTCTCAATGAGGAAACTACAGCTGTAGTCTCACTTACCTCTTCCACTGATGTGTCAGCAACTGTCATCTTAGGTACAGCAGCCGTTAGAGTTCTAAATATAAGTGGCAAGATGCAGAAGGTTTGAGTGTTGCTTGACTCAGGATCCCAGAGCTGATTCATCTCTGAAGAGTGTGTCCGCAAGCTAGGGTCAAAACGCCAAAGGACTCCTGTTCCTGTTGTGGGGTTGGCTCAGTCTGTTGTTCTTGCAAACAATGGTTGTTACTTGTGTTCTGACACCTGCGACAAGTGAAGGGCCTCAATCACCAATGCAATGGTCTTGAAGGATATAGCCTCCAAATTATCCAGCACCCTACTTCCTCACCACATGAGGGAGGTGTATCGTCATTTGGAATTAGCTGACCCATCATTTGATACTCCATGGTCAATTTATCTTCTTTTGGGTGCTGATGTATACCCAAATCTGTTTGATGGTGGGCAGTACCAACCACCACGTGGGTTCCCCATTGCTCTTCACAATATATGTGGTTGGGTTCTAATGGGTAGTCAGACTGCAGCTGCTGCCTCCAGTAGTATTGTTTCTCTGTTTGTACTGTCTGAGGCTCCCCTAACAGACACCATCCGCAAGTTGAGAGAGCGAAGAAGTACCTTCTGTTCAAAGTTGTAGCCCAGAAGATATTGAATGTGAGAGGACACATGCACCCAATTAAGAAAGGAGTAGGGCACTTTCCTTATTAAAATATCCCACATCACTATGTGTTGAAAAAATACAGCTCAACAACCAAATTAAGAATGGTGTTTGATGCTTCAGCGGACTCCACTTCTGGAAAGTCTCTTAAGGATGTTTTTCTGAGTGGACCTAAACTTCAGAATGACATTGTGGACATTATTACACATTTCCGTCTTCATCCTGTTGTAATGAACATAGATGTTTGTTAAATGTATCGACAGGTGTGTGTACATCCAGAGGACGCATCTTTTCAAATAATTCTGTGGCATGAGTCCCCTGATCAGCCAATATGTGAATTCCAACTAGACACTGTCACTTATGGTGTGTCAGCAGCTCCTTTCATGGCTATGAGAGCCTTATACCAGCTTGCAGTTGAGGAAGGTGGCTTGTATCCCAAGGCGGCTAAGGTCATGATGGAAGACGTATTTGTTGACGAAGTCGTGACAGGTGCAGCAACAGTTGCAGAAGCCCTCAAGTTGCAGTAAGAACTGATAGATCTTCTAAAGCAATGAGGTTTTGAATTAAGAAAATGATCCAGTAATAGTCAAGCTGTTTTAGATGCAGTACCAGAAAACCACCGAGAGAGTCCACTTAGTTTCAAGAAAATAGTGAAGTGATCAAGGTACTTGGTCTCCAGTGGGACTCAAGGTTGAATGTGTTTTCATATAATATTCAATCGGCCAGCACAAGAGTCCCCAAACAGGCTATTCTATCAGACAAGGCTAGGTGGTATGACCCACTAGGGTGGTTTACTCCAGTTGTAATTCGAGCTAAGATTTTCCTCCAAACACTCTGGCTGTTGGTTGTGTCATGGAATGAAGCTCCACCTTGAGATGTGCTGGAGGACTGGCAGGCTTTCATCTGCCACCTGGATATTCTCAGTAAACTGACCATACCTCGTATTGTGTCAGTATCGCAGTCAGAATATCAGCTTCATGACTTTAGCAAAGCATCCAACAAAGGTTACGCAGCTGTTGTATACCTACGTACTGCTCATCAAGGTGGGGTAAAGACACCTGCTTCTAGCCAAATCACGTGTTGTGCCACTAAAAACAGTCACACTTCCTCGACTTAAATTGCAGGCTGCACATTTACTCATTAAATTACTTAAGTCAGTAATGTAAACCCTTTCAGAACGTATCCACACAAGCTATACTACTGCATGGTGTGACTCAACAGTGGTCCTCGCCTGGATCAGGATTCCTCCTAATTGTCTGAAAACTTTTGTGGCAAACAGAGTCGCTTGTATTCAAGAGAGCAAGATAACGGTCCAGTGGAGACATGTGCCTTCTGCTAACCATGATGCAGACTGTGCTTCCAGAGGACTCTCACCCCAAGATTTACTGACACACACACATTGGTGGACTGGGCCTAGCTGATTAATATCCGAGAAGGAATCATGGCCATGTGGAGGAGTAGCAACCAGCATTCACGAAGGTGAAGAGCTAAAGCAGCCTAAGGTAGTCTCATTGGTTGGACATTGTGAGCCAACCTCCTCGTAAGCCTCTCTAGGTTTTCTTCCTGGTTACAGCTTCAGAGAGTGCTTGCTTATGTATTAAGATTAATTTCAAACCTGAAGGTGTCACTAGGGTGTTGACGCACTGGTCCCCTTACTGTCGTAGAACTTGATGCTGCTAAGATGTGCCTGAAGCAGGTTCAATGAGAATGTTTCAGCTCTGAGATTGAATGATTGATTTCAGAGGGTGAATGCCCCCCTGGTACTGGTATTAGAAAGTTAAATCCATTCTTGGATTGTGATGACATTCTGCGTGTGGGTGGAAGTTTACAAAATTTACAACTAACTTTCAAAGCTAAACATCAAATCTTGCTACCCAAGAAGAGTTTTGTGACAAATCTCATAGTTGATTATCATCATTTCATGCACCTTCACGCTGGTTCCAATGCCACACATGCAGCCATTCGTTGAGAGTACTAGATTGTTGCAGGGAAAGGATCTGTCAAGGCCAGGATCCACAGTTGTATAAAGTGCCACAGGTTCAGGGCCACCAATACACAGCCATTGATGGGAAATCTTCCACCAAGTAGGTTTCAACAAGCGAGGCCATTTCTAAATGTTGGTGTTAACTATGGGGGCCTGTTCCAAATCAAACAGTTACGTGTTCGGAACAGATGTGTATCAAAGGCTTATTTGTGCCTATTTGTTTGCTTAGTGACAAAGGCAATACTTTAGAAGTTGTTTCTTCTTTGACCATTACAGCTTTTCTTGATGCATTTTTCAGATTCACTGCTAGACGAGGGCTGTGTAAAAATGTTTTTTTCAGACTGCGTAACAAACTTTACAGGCGTACCCCGTTATTTCAATGATCTACAGAAGTTCTCAAGTGAGAGTGCCAACTTGCAGTGTGTTGCGGATACCCTTGCCACTCGTGGCATTCAGTGGAACATCAATCCCCAATCTGCACCACATTTTGGTGGGTTGTGGGAGGCAGCCATCAAATGAGTTTTAGGCCAGCAGGTTCTTACATTTAAGGGGCTGTCTACTCTCTTTGCCCAGATTGAAGCTGACCTTAACTCACGTCCACTGTGTGCTATTTCGTCAGATCCAGATCACTTAGAGGCCCTGACACCAGCACACTTCCTTGTAGGTACCACTCTGACAGCACCTCCAGTTCCAGACCTTACAGAGATCCAGTCAAACAGATTGGACCGGTGACAGCTGGTACAGTGTGCCACTCAGCACTTCTGGCAGAGATGGCACAAGGAGTACCTGCATACACTACAACCACGTGGAAAGTGGACCAAGAGCGAAGGCGAGGTACAGATTGGCGACCTTATTCTTGTCAAGGAAGGCCACTTGCCACCCCTGCAGTGGCAGCTTGGACGTGTTGCAGTTCTACATGCAGGCAAGGATGGAGTTTGCAGGGTGGACACCATTAAGCAGCAACATCGAACAGTGAAGTGTCCCGTGATCAAGTTGTGTCGCCTACCTATTCACTGAGAACCACACATATCATTGTGACATAGTACAGATTTTCAAGTTTGCTTAAAAATGTTATTTTTGGTGGGCGGTATGTTTAGGTTTGTGTCAATTAGTGTATGTACTTGGATTCAAATTCAAACTTGGCACCAACTGTTGCGTGAGCCATGGCCGGCGGTCATCTTGACTTGTGGTGCTATCTATGAATGAAAGCAGTTAGTTACCGCTACTCTGTGTTGCTGGACGTCACACAGCTGGAATGTGTTACAAATATATTGTGTGGAAACAAAAGGCTTCCCTTTGCTTTCTGAATAACATAACCAATTTCTTGAATATTGTTGATTTGTAGGTTTGTGAAGCAATGTAAAATAAGATTTCTGACAATGGCAGGGTTTCTTTTCATTGTCATACAATTTCGTTGAGGCATAAAAGTCACTATTAGCATGTTGACAGACGTCACTGCCTTTGTTCAGCCAGTAATCACAATCATTTAGATTGTTTGGCCATTTACCGAGGTCATTAGAGTACTCGTTCATTTCAGTCGATATTTTGTCTTTTACCTCACTTGTCGTAATTTCACATCCACTAAATGCTGGTTGTTGTATCTTCCCTTTTGCCACACTAGTCATAGGTGTTTCAATATTTTCTTCAATTCCTATCATTCGTATTGTATAACTAGTCATAAATGTTTCAATATTTTCAGCGTCAGTCTTTTTAGCATCGTAATCCTCCCCGGAACATTAAAATATTCAGTCATTTTACGAGTTTTTAACATCACAATTTGATCTCTTCTTTCTTTTTCTTCCTTCGCTTACCGTTTCGCACTTCCAGAAGGATAATGATGTCCAGTGTCTCTACTTCTTTGACTCATTGCTGTCGCCTGTCCTCCCTACAATGGGAAACATTTCTTTGTAACGTGCTCGTGACAACATGAAACTATGAAACTACACAAAAAACCTTCAGGGGAAAATGTTTGACGTAGAAAGAAAAATTCAAAATTACATCAATATTTAAAATAAATAACTCTAACAACTGGTTCAACAGAGACAAGCACCAAGACCGAACCATGATAAAGTTATCAGTACAACACAGGAATTAAGCATTTATTAATATGCCAAATCTCAATTCTTGTTTCTAGAACACTACATATAATTGAATTGCATATTTCAATTAATACAACAAATACTGAAAACTAAAAAAAAAATTAAACTTCGCATCGTAAATACATTAGTGCCATTTCATGGTTGTAAAACAACATGGCAAGCCACATTTTATGGTCTTACTTTTTAAGTGCATAGCTTAACACATTTTAAAAAATTTTATATTGTTGGTCTGCTGTTGATATAAGCATCTTTATAATCGTTCGCGTTAGGAATTAGTAATTTTCTCCAATGATTACTACTATGAAAATAGTGAAAGTAGCAAAAATTTAGCATTGCACAATGATTTCAGAAGTTATTATTTATGGTTTGCCATGTTTTAGCAGGAAATAGATTTTCAAGATCGCAGGGGTCAGTCCCTCTTAACAACACAAGCTGTTACATTTACTACGTTGGTTTACATAACTATTTTAAATCATTTTATAGTTGCCAGCAATGCAATAAATAGACACTAAAAGACTGTCTGTTTACGTTACATTTCTCTTTCCCTAACAATTTCCATTAAAACGAACATCTGCTGTCAAACATTTATCATCTATAATGCAGACATTCTACACTTTAACACAAACATGAACAAATGTTAATGGAAAGCCTGTAGTTAGTTTCTCCAGAATATAACTGGAGATTGTGAGCATTCGTTTTCTAAACGTACAGCAGTATTCACAATATAGCGATGCGACTCCAGTGTTTTTAACACAGCTATTTACAATTACAATGAGTGACGTAGTGTCAGTCGCCAATGTAGACTGTGCTGCTGTCTGGTGTAACATCAAAGGAACAGAGTCATTTTTATCATATACAAAAGACACACGAAAAACACACATCTATATGTTTGTTTGAAAATAGTTAGTTTTATTTTGATTAAAACAATAAAAGCTAATGGCCATGTACAATTGACAGTTTTCAATAATTAAATATTTAGCAAAATTTGCAATTTTTACAATACAATTTATTGATTACAATTATTCATTCAACTTACCATATTTGGATGAATTAAAATATGGTGGCAACGCTCTGATTGGTTAAAGCTCGAATCCCCACGTCACGCCGCTATATTGTGAATACTGCTTTCTGTGTTTTCAAACTGATTTTACACCACCATGTAAATGAAGTAATTATTATATGGGTTATATTTTAATGTTAGAGTATTTGTACTTACTGTGTTATTAGAAAAAAAAAGTAATTGCACCACATTTGTGAGTTACGTGAACGTCCACTTAATCACAGTCACAGTTAAGCACTGAAGCACACACACGACGCACACAAGCTCAAATAAAAAAAATCTGGCGGGGCTCGCTCAGGGCATGGAGCTTGGAATACAAAACAAGTGCTAAGAACGTAATAGCATAGAGGAAGTTAGCAGAGCCAGACTGAGGTATTTCAATTCCTGCTCATCTTTCTAACATTCGAAACTGTAGTACAGTATACGCACAATATTACATCCTATGATGATAAGACAATTTAAACTAAATCTATAGGCCTGAGACGTCATACATCAAACCATAATTTCGCTTGACAATATTCAGCCTGACGAAAATCCAACTAACTAATTACACAACCATTTTTTACCCCATAAAGTGCGGTGCCATAGCAAATGCTACTTTTGCTAGTGTATTAATCCAGCCATGCACAGAACGTTCAATACAGTGTCTGAGATTGTGAAATTCGTTCTCATTGTAGCCAACCTAAGAATGCAGTAAACATGTAAGAAGAATAAGATTTTGAGATGGTTTCTCGTCTCCAATATACAAATGCCATAAAGACATACAAAGAAGAAGAAAAACTGTTGCTGAATGTAAACAATGATAGCGATAGCATCAGTTATCGATTTTCCGTGTTGTTTTGCATTCACATAGCGTTCAAAACCGAATAATGTGGAAAATCTTTGGTGAATGTACAGAAGAGAAATGCAAAAAATGTAAATAACTGAGATGAATTATCAAAAATCTACTATATTTCATATCTAAACAATTGTTCCGAATATATTTCGGTATTGGACAGAATATCTGATTGATGAATGCTGTAAATTAATGATTTAAGGGTAGTAGCATGCAGGGTTTTTTTAAACATTGTTTATATACGAAATTGGTTGGAACCATCCAAAAAAAGACTGATAAGGGTAATCAACATAAATGGGATCTCAACGAGGTTTCATGTATTTATCTTTGTTTCAAAATGTAAACAAAGGCGAAGTGTCTTTACCATATTTACTTGTGTGTAGTGCACTTGTGTATAGCGTGCACCATGTTTTCGCAACAAGTTTCAGGGAAAATTTTTTTTTTTTTAATTAAATTGCACCAAAAATTTGTGGTGCCCTGTTAATAAGTACGTAAGAAATTATTATTTTTTACATTAATGTGTGATGATTGTGGTATGTTTGGAAAATACTTTCACTGAGTAACTTGGGTGCAAAAAACCCAAATAAAATTATTTCAAAAGACTCATTATCCTACTACTCAACACTACCGGCTTCATTTTTCTCCTTTCAGCAGTGACAGATCTTCCTCCCCCCCCGCGCTAGAATGTCACACTACCATTCTAAAAAAAAAAAAAAAACATATCACCTCACCCCATTTATGCCCCCTGATCTTAGTTCCCTAGCCTCTGCCACGGAAACAAAGAGGGCTTGGCGGAAATAATGACCCAGCAACATCTGGGTGTCATGTTCAGGGGGGGAGGGGGGGGGGGTCGCGTAAACATGTGGCAGCTCTGGTTTGAGGTGTGGTAGGATGCCATTAGAAGGGGGGAGGGAGAGAGGGGTTGCGACCTACACATAACTGAAGGGTCGGTGAGAGAGGAGAGAAGGAAGAGGAGAAATGCAAGAGCGAGATATGAGGCAGATACAGTTCCGCCACTTCCTTCAACATCCCTGAACAATTTATGGCTACCCCTCTCCCTTCCTCTTTTTTTTCCCGTGTATAGTGCGTACCCCAGAAATTTTTCCCTTTATTTTGGGGAAAAAAGGGCGCACTATACACGAGTAGATATGGTACTTGCTAGTCATGAGCAGCCACATTAAGAGTGCCTTGATTATCGAGCCGAGGTTCGATGCGACTGTAATGTTGGCTTGAGTTTCAAGCAGAGTCAAATAGTAAAAGCTTGACTCTGCTCGAGTTTCCGATGTTCTACCCATCTCTAATAAAACTGCCTTTTCTACCAAAATGACAACACTGGGGGTCATTTTGAAAATTAGGACATTTAATTTAGCTTTAAAATGACTTATTTCTAGTGGCAGGTAATAATTTTAATCCAGCTGGCAATTGCAAAAAATATAATAACATCAAAAAATTCAAATATGGTTGTTTGAGGTACTGGCCGTTACAACACTTAGCCATTATAATTGGTTGTAATTGGTCGACTTCAGGTTTAAAAAAATGTTCAAAAAATTAATGTAATATGCTTGGCGTATCCGTTTCAAATACAGGTTTTAAAATAAAAAATAGTATCTAAAGTAGCTAGTGGTAGATAAAAAAACGCTTATAGGTTCACCGTGGTAAAAGACGGGAAAATCGGAAGTTTATACTGTGAGAGACTACGCTAACCAGATGCAGACTTGTATATGTAAGGTAGGGGATTCGAGATAGTGTATGTTTACTCTTATAACCCGGCATACACTCAAACTCATACCAGTGTCCCACCCTCGCTGCACACCGGACCACACAGCTCACAATACAAAAAAACATACAACTAGAAATAGGTGGAAGCCTGAGAGTCCAAGAGTGACATTTACTTGAATGACCTTAGTGTGAGTGTAATTAAAAAGGATTACAGGTGTCTGAATACTTCTGGAAGCAGACAATAGATCTCTCTCTGGTAAATCGGGCTAGAAGTCAGGCATGTGAGTAGGATGTAATAAGATATGCAATTACACCAACTCTTATTTCCTGGAAGATATTACTCGTTAAAATGGTTAGTAAAGAAGTGATAATATTGATGTCTTAATTATAACAGGTATTTTTTAATTGGTATCAATATTAGTGTGTAATTGAATAAACACACAAAATACTCTAACTACTAGGACACAAGTGCAAGCACTTTTAAAATTAATTATACACCCTATTTTTAATAGTTAAAACAAACAAAACAACACTGACAAAGATGCAAAATAAACATAGATATGTCAAGACAAGAAGACAATTACCACTGGAACAAAACTAATCATTTCAGAACAATTCAACAACACTTCCACTTCAGTAAACAAATTAATTTAAAATAAATCTTCAAACACAATAAAATATATTATCAAAAATATTGTGGTGGATTTTTTAGAATACTGATCTTTACTTGGGAGGAAAAATAATACATTTTACAGTATTCATTTTTAAAGAAAATTCTAACGAGCTTGATATGATTACTTGTTACCGTACTCGTGATAAACTACTTCCCAACCAGACATATAGGATGCCAAACTCATAAAAGGGAGTTTGCGGTACAATCTCATTTTGTACTGTAATTATTTCACTACAGCCTTGAAAAATTTAGTTTGTAGTTAAAACGTAGCTCAGTCGGAAAATGATTTAATGTTCAACTTGGCATATGGGTGTAACTATCCTTCTCTCAGGAAAAATTCTTCACAACGAGTTATTTGAATTTGAGTTGTACAGTCTGAATAATGTGCCATATAAAATTCCTTTACAAACAGATCAATTCAAAATTTAGCCATCTATTACGAAAATATAAACCAGTCCACATCGATGAACGTAGTGAAAAAGTTTCTTTTACCTCACCATCGTCAAAGGAATCCTACAGCTGATCCTTATTGATAATGAACTGTGATATCCTTCTGGACGTCTGCACGGCCTTTCCGCAAACCTTATAACGTCCTATCCTCGGATTCTTTTCAGTTCATCAAATTTTTTCATTCACTCAATGAAAAAGGTGCTTACTGATCTTTTACACAAGATTCAAAATTTTTTTACTTAATAATTCTACTGCCCCGGGTAACAGATCAACAACTCCGATCCTGAAACATACTGCAATCTTTTTGAATAGATACAAGGAGCAAGACAAACAATTCCTCCATTCACATTTAGTCTTTTATAACTCACCTATTTACCATATCAAATATTTCTTAAGAAAAGAACTATGTATGTATACAGACTATAACTTAGGCCACACTTAATATGAGATTCAAATAATACATCAAAAATTATTAACAGACATATTGCAATTTCCCTGAAATATTTTTCTTTCAGTGACAAAACAATATTCATCATAAAAATAAATAAATAAATTTTAAACAACAATTTACAACACTATTCAAGGTCAAACATAAATATTTTGAAATTGTTATTTTCCTACTGAATCAAAACCATAACAAATATTGTGCTGAACTGTAAATAAATAAATAAATAAATATCTGTGAGATGTACCTTCACAATATGAACATGGCGGCCACAATGTTCTGGAAGTTCAAAACATAGGAAAACGGCGAGACTTTATTAAATTCAAATTCTTCTCTGGGTTTTTTATTTTACCTAGATTCTGGAAGATCTTGAAGTTCTTGAAGATTGTGGCGTGGCAATGGGGTGCAATGCAAATTAAGGTGAAGTCTCACTACGTAAGCTCCCGGTTTATGGGCTAATGGCCTGTTGATGAGTTCAAAAATCTACCTTCCTGAAACTAACACGGAAGGGGCTCTATCGGGCCAACTTATTGTACTTTACAACTCGCATACGCGTCTCTTGATGACAGCCTATATGTTTCAGGGGTGAACTCGGACTTCACTACATTACTAGTTTAAAACTCCTCTTGCAATCACCCACACTGGTGTGCGTCCTGCCATCTTGTTGCACAATTCAAGATGGAGTGTCCCTTCTCTCCTTGTGAAACCTAGCTGAGAAATACGCAGCACCCAACAGCCAATCACAAGGTTCACATTTGAAATTTCATTTCAAATGCCACTTAAACCTCCATTATGTCTAAATAGCATAATCATAGGTCGTAAAACACACACGTAGTAATACTAAAAAAATTGAAATGCATATAAATATGAGGCCTAGAATAAAATATTGTACACACACATAAAAATATACTCTGACTCTGCTCTCACTAAAATAAGCGAATAAATATGTACCTATTACCATCTCACAAAAAGAAGAAATCACATAACATGCAAAAATATTAAGACAAGCCATTCAAATATTCTGTGTATAATGCCAATGCAAATTACGTGTTTAAAAGTCTGGAAACTCGTGTGTTAAAAGTTGGACCAACAAACTATTTCATGGGTGCCACTTATACCAATATACCAAACACAACTATGACTCATCCTAACGTACTTCATCAACCTAAGGAAACAACTCCAAAACGCTAACAGGATGTGTTCCCAGGAAGGGACATTAAGGCTACTAGGTTTCCGTACTCTTCGTGAACTGCCCTTCTTTCCCTACTAAGGAGTCTTAAAACCAGAGGACGGGTCAAACCAAGCACGGAGTTTTACGAGTGCACAGAGAATAGTTTCACCTCAAACAGACTATTCCTGCACGTAAAACTAAGAGTATTCAAAGTGGCTTCGTGACACATCAGCCTCCCCAAAGTACCTGGCAGACAGAGTATCGCTACACTGCGAAAGATGGCAGAACGTTGCCGAAACCATATACAGAACATATGAGGGTAGTTCTCCCACCCTGCTCACTCCAGGCAGATGTCACAGGGGCACGTGACACTGCCCACCCCTAACCGGTGCGCGCCTGTCCATGAGCCAGATATAAGGCAGTGCGCAGCCGAGGTCTAGATTTATTGTTTCCAGTAGCTTGCCTTAACACTTCATGTGCTGGGGCACGCTAATGATTTAAGCCCTCACAGTCCTCTCCAAGAGCTTCTAGTTCTTCAACCACCATTGGCTGCCACCAACACCTTCTGGTACTCACCACCAGAAGCCTTCGTCTGCTGAAGACATCGACCAGTTACTTAACACTTCCATTGCCGATTCTCCTGGGTCGACGACCACCACTACTTGCTGGTCGTGGCCCTTGTAAGCTAGTGTCTCTTCTAGACAACCCCATAGGTATAGCTGCGTAAGTTATAGTTTAAATACCCACTTACATCTTAAATAGTCTTAGGAGTGGGTCACCTCCACACGTTATCTTGCGTAGCTTTACTTCTGCTGCACAACCTGCTTGGTTTACGTACGAGTCACCTAGTATTTATTGCTTCGTTAAATACTAATTCTTCATTGGCTCCAAGAGTTCTTTGTCCTAGCAGTAAAACATATCTGTCACTTCAGAAGGGGCAAGCAAGGGACCGGGCTGATTTTACTACGAGCCTAGAGCAGGATGTCAGACACCATTTGGGGCCTGCCTGTCACCATATTAACCTCATCTTTCGACGGTCAACCATTCTATATACCCCGGTATATAGAACGGTAGAGCTTCAATCACTAGGTACACACCTCACTGAGGCTGGACAGCCACCTCAGAGAGCAGTGAAGACGACAGAGTTTGGTATTGCTAAGCAGGTGTGTGCAGCCAACCGCGTCACTTCGGGTATCAAGACACCATGGGGGTAAGCCCAAGCTGCTCGACATGCGGGGAGACCGACTTCTCCCGTCAAGAGTTTTGTATTCCACTCCAACACGACAAGGACAAGCCACGGATACTATCTGGTGGTCCGGACCCTGGTCACCAGGAGTGACACCAGGCTCGGGCACATGAACCCTCATTTCTGCAGCTGGAAAGGCACCCAGTGGAATCGCTGGTGCCTGGCGGAACACTACAGCAGCTCCACAACCGCCGAGGCCAGGAAGACAACGGAGACCACCTGGCCATCCTGCAGCATCACTACTGCCTCGCCGAAGCCAAGCACGCTGAACTATGGTAAGTCGACTTTGCCCCAGAGGGCCAGTGTTCCAATCCGACATATCGCCCGACTGACAGAACCAGACTTTGTGCCTAGCCAACAGCCTATGCTGCCAACCCTAGTGACCATTAAAAGACCGAACTAAGTTCCTTAGTATAAGTGTGCGACTGACCTAGCACAGTCCCAAAAGCCACTTGCATACATACAGTTCAAGTGACACGTGTCATATTAAACGTTATTAAGTTGATGGTCAGAATTCAGTGAGCATTCAGTACATTTGTGATGTCCATGTGGATTGTTATTTGGGCATATACTAATATTTGCATTGTTTAATAAAACAATGACCATGAATTAATTTTTTTTACTAAAAAAGTACAAAAACAATCATTAATTATTATGTTATTTCTTAACTATAAAATTATGGAGTGTTACTATTTATATTCTAAGGTCTTTATAAAATAAAGTATATAATATAGGATGATTTAAAAGATTGATCAGATTTAAAAAACTTAGTATCTTTTAAACTAAGGAAGAGAACCATGTGGTAAAGAGTGAAATATTTACATGTCCAATAAGTTTTGCTTGTAGGTATCACAAATGCTCACTATGCCACGCCCCTCCCCCCCTTCTCAAACGAGTTCTGAATCATTTGGCTGCTGATTTGGTGCTCAATTGAGCCATGTCAGGGTCCTACCCGTCAGTGAGTATGTCCGTTCACTGCTAAGAGAGGAAATGTTTCACTTGGTTGTTCTGCTTAGTACCTCCCTGCCATGTAGAAGGTGTGTAGTGAAGCCAGCTGAAGAGTTCCCTATAGTATGCATCACAATGATGATCACACAACAGAAGACCTTTTGCTTTCTCAAGTTCAACAACTACAAGCTTGTGTCAAGCTTTCACACCGATGGATAGGTTGCCAAGGACATGCAGAATTAGTATTACACCATGGCTACCAAGAACGCCCAATCTTATTGTGCATTTTTCTACTGTAGGCGTACATGAAGAATTCAGTTTATGTGACACCCCTTCCTGCAACAATGGATGAACTTCAAAACCGTATAATGGCAGCAGCAGCACCAGACATACTTGCTTAATGTGTGGGATAAGTTTTGAAAGTGGAAGATCTTTTTGAAAAATTCTGTCCTACTAGCTACAATTAGATTCTGATGGTGATTCAAGCAAGAATACTGATCAAAATAAAGATACAAATAAAATGAAAACGGCCACAAACAAACCTCCAGTTTCCAGCCCTTCCAAACCTCTAAATTCACGAACCAGAGAAATTAGAATATTTTGGGAAGAGTTTTTGTAAGGTTGTGATGACCATTATGGACTCATGTAAAGAGAATACAAACTTGAATGATACTTACCAGGATCTCGGCCTGCAGGACTCAATAGTTTTATTGCAAATGGGCATGTGAGATACAGTGATTGATACCCCTACCAAGTTACATCTTGACATTTCTAACCATTTTAAAAGATATATGGCATTATGACATTTTCCCCCCTTGATATTACTTCAATGCACCCCCACAAGGATCGTGGCATGGAGAATGAAGGTATGTGTCTGTAAGCAAAGTTGTAACTCAGTGAGCCAAGTAGCTTCAGATACATAGATAGCCATTCCAAAAATGTCCTCTTCCTTCAATTTTTTGAAACCAATTATCCAGATTTTTCATCACTATCAAATGAGTTGACTGCTTGAGAACAATATTATATGCCTTGAGGGGCACTTGATATGGAAACACTAAATTTGAAATGGGAGAAAAGAAAAAAATACACGAGCTGCCATGCAACTCACCAAGTCTGAGCATTTGATCCCTAATGTGAGATTCCAACAGTGACGAATCCAGGAGGCTTGACTGCTGCTGATTTATCGCCAAAGTAATTGTATCCATGTTCAAGTCAGGATCTTCTGGCAGTAATTTCAAATCTCCATCTTCTACACCCTCAATCACCAGGCCTGCCACATAAATGCATTAGTGTCACACATTGTTTTACGCTACCACAAGGAGAAAAAATACTACAGTGGGACCCAATCATACGAGTCCCTGATTTAAAGAAAGCAGCAATTTAATGAGGCCATTCTAAGGAATGGTTAAAAAAAATAGCAAACATTAATGAAAATATAAAATAATCCCAGCAAAAATGTACACATAGTAATGAAATTTACTAAAAACACATTCGCTAGTCCACACCCATAAAATGTGTGTATTGTAGTGTGTTCCTACTCTTAACTAATATGCTATCTCTCTCTTTATCTCTCTCTCTCTCTCTATATATATATATTATATATATATATATATATATATATATATATATATATATATATATATATATATATATATATATATATATATATATATATAGACACACATTCATTCTCCCTATCTTACGCTGTGTTTAATGATTTACAATTTTATTTACATTTTCTGATTTCTTCATTTTGTCTTATTGACAACCCATTCTCCCCTTCAATGAGTCACAAATGTGGAGGTGTCAAACTGGGAACAGTTGATGTCTTGGAAGTTGTTTCATGTTAAAAAGTTATGCCGCAGTGTGTTTAAATTTCCTCTTTGATGTCAACTCAAAGTTGTGTATTCTTCTACATTATCATTTCTTTGATGATATCTGAATACTCAAATAAATTAATATATTATAAATTAGGGGTGCACGAGTACTATCTTTTCATGTTGAGTCGAGTCAAGCCAAGTAGTACGAAAGAATAGAGTATTTTCAAGTCGAGCTGCCAGCACTAATTTGTCTACTTTCTTAATTTTTCTTGAGCTATTGTACAAACATGCATATTTCATGTGTGTTTAATCAATAAAAATCATTGATGATAAACTACCAATTACTTTGATTTATATTATAATTTACAACTGCACTTATTTTACTGTTTTATGCAAGGACTATAGCACTTCCCAGAAAAAATTTTCTCACGAATAAAATTTAATAAATATAGAATGTACACCTTAAGATTCAACATAAAGCAAAAGGAAAACTAAAATAAATTAGTGACAATGGACTGCACTGGGTCTTTTTAATTTTTAGGTCTGAAAAGCACAAACACTACACCACCTAAAAATATTATTTTCATATTTACACAACTTATTTAGTGAATACATAAATCTACAAGTTCTCATGCAAGAAAACCAACTCCTCTACATATTCCTCTGTTAAAGGTGTTTTTTTGGAGGTAAGTATATTTCCTGCTTGAGAGAAACTGTGTCCACTTGCAGCACTAGTGGCTGGGATTGGCAGGTATTTTCGAACAACTTTTTTCAATGCAGGAAATTGTAAATTGTGTAATGTTTTCTCCCACAATTTCCATGGATCTTGCATTCTTGAAATTGTTTTTTTTTTTACGAGATAGTCCTAAACTTGCAGTTTTGCCTAATTAACTTCTAAATAAGTGTCAGGAATGCTCCTTTTTGTTTATTGAACTGCATCATGAAATGCTTCCCACAACCTGCATGATGGTACGGGTTCACTAGCACTAATATATATATATATATATATATATATATATATATATATATATTATATATATATATAAAACTTAATTTTTTTTAAATAAGGGTGAATTAACAAGTTCAAGTGCAATGTTGAAAGAATGTCTTACCTTCCTCAGAATGAACTGGTTGTGAAGTGGTCGTGATGCATTCTTCAACCTCAGATTGAAGTGTTCCATGTGCAACTATCTTCTCACACTCTGGACGAATTACACTTTTAAACAGATGATCTAGAAGCATAGACTACAATTATGTTGGATTCTGTTGAGAATATGTTTTGGGAAACCGTGTTGCTCCATTCAGTGCCTTCTGAACATTTCTTGCAAATGTAACATCGGCTGATGCTTGTTTCTCCCACATAAACTTCTTGTTCATTTGCTTCCGTCCAAAAACAATTGGTAGGACCATAGACAGACTTGGTGAGGTATCTAGGCATACTTCTTTTGTTGCTTGATGGAGTGGCTGTAGCTGTGCAATGTAGCTCTGCCAAGCACCAATCTTCTTCTGTAAGTGGTGAAACAGAACAGAGATTTGCAGCAAGTTCTGAATTTATAGATTTTTTCATAGTACATAGTATTTCTAACATAAGAAACTCACTATTCCATCTAGTTGCAACATCTTGAGTAACGTCCAAGCATTTCTCATCATTCAGTTTTTGAAGGGCATGGAGTCTTTCTCTAGCCTGGCAGCTATGTTTATAGTGCCCTACAATAGCACAACATTTTGATAAGAGCCTGTCCATACTTTCTGTAAGCTTTTCGGCATCTGATATTATTTACTGTATTGTGTGTGCAAAGCATGCTAGATGAATCCAGTTTCCTTTTATGGCTTTTGAAATGTTGGCAGCATTATCAATGACAACAAATGCTGGCACTGTGGTTTCCAACAAATCATACTCCATTAATTATTTAATTTCTTCTTTTATTTTCACACTGTCATTACTGCCTGACAAGTATTAAATGGTCAATAGAAATTTTCTCAGAGTAATCTTGATTAAGATATTGCAAGGTCACAGATAGAAAACTTTCATTTGCATCATAAGTCCAAATATCAGAGGTCAAACATAATGATGCCACGTCTTGTGTATTGATATCTCCTTTGATAACTTCAGCCATTTGGTTTTTGGTTTTCATGTAGAGTGATGGAATTAGAGTACTATACTTGCAAAATAATTTCGTCCAGGAAGATCATATTCTGGAACAGTCAAATTCATCAGTTGCTTGAACTCGGGCTCACATACAATGGATAATTACCCTTAACAATCCATCTTGCCACTTGATTGGACAGAGCTGTAGACTTTGCACAGTTTCTTGGCTATTTTACTGAAGAATGGACAAACATATTCATTGATACCTATTTATGCAAGTTGCACCCAGCAGTTGATGTTAAGGATGTTTTTGAGTGTCGTTCTTTAACTTCATTCTTCCATTGTGCATGTTTTGCAGGGTGTAGATGTCAATCAAGCTTGTTGTTTGGCCAGTTTTAGTTTTTAATATTTGATTGCAGTAGTTGCAACTTACAGTAGCTTCCATATTATCTGTAATCTTATTTTTAGAAAAGAAATTCCAAATTGGATTTTTATTTGTGGCTGTAGTTCTGTAGTTGGTCTTTGGAGAGCTGACTTCTTGTGAAAGGCTTACACTTTCCTTCTCTACACTGTCTTCATCACTATTGAAGGGTTGTTCCCGGGAACACTTGGCATTCTATACAAATCTATATATGTATTACACTATTGCTGAAAACATTAAAACACCAGAACTGTGATGTATGGCCCTAATAAAACTAAAAAATATGATTATGACTCATTGCCAACAGTACCTCCTCCACCACTAGAAATGAGTGATACGTTGCCTAAACTACAGGCAACAGGAATTTATGAGCATATTCTCTTCCCCTAGAGGCTACGCAACCCGGCAGGCATGCTGCCACACTCCTCTTCGCTGAGAGCCAACAAATTGCCCAGACCTCGGGCAAGGCCAAGCGCCACTGACGAGGCACGAAGCAGAAACACTGACCAGAGTTTTCCCATGCCAACCAAGGCAGGAGGACGTCACACCTCCACCGCACCCTGCGCAGGCAGCCTACAAGCTTCCACTATATGTCAGGACGCTGCCGAGCTCGGGAGACATTCTTGTTCTTCTCTCGCGACTTCCAACAGCACTGCTTAGTGCTGGGACCTCTAGAGAACTTTGAAGCATTGAGTACGCCCCCTGCGGCTACTTCCCCATCGATGATCAGTCAACCAGCAAATACGCTTACTAACATGTTAATAAATTCACTTTATCTCCTCAAGACACATCTCTAAGACCAGTTTACAAGTATTATAACTTTTCTCGTTTCAATATTTCTTTCTCGCTTATCCATTAGAACCAGGTCGCCTACACCTGGCCAGTGTAGCAACCTTCAGCACTCAGTTACTTGGTAGCAGGTAGCATATTTATTGAACCATCAATAAACATACTTTTGTTTCCTACCTTACCGCTTTTATTTCTGAGAGTATCTATCTGTTTGCCTGCTATACACAGGTTGCTACGTACACCATTGACGAGAACCAGGTAATTGATATAACCAATCTAACTTCAACAGCGGGCGGCCCCTCAGGGGTCCGTCATATTTTCTACACACCAATTAGACGGCCACCTGTGGCTTTCCAACTGCCACAGCACTGTACCAGTGCCAGCAGGTGGAACAGAGGAGCCATAACCACTATCAACACCTTCACCCAGGAAGAAGCGACAGTCTCGAGTTATTACTTTAGCCCACAGTATTGTTAGTGCTGGGGTACCTATAACTTGAGACCTGCCGTCCATCTCTTGTGTTAATGCACATCCAGTGGCGGCATTGGTAACCCGAACAGTTCCCCGTCTCTGATCAGCCCGCATGCATGGAGGATCACTGGAGACTTAACAAAGCCTGGTCAGCAAGCCAAAGCCGGACTGACATTATAAACTATGTTTAGTTTGTCCACATCAAGGTGTACTTACCATACTGTAAGCAGAGACTTGATGCCTTACGACCATAGGCATGGTCGTAAACATAGGGAATGAAATGCCGCATTCCTTGCAGCCAGACAGTTGAGTGCACTTCCTCAACACACTCCGGAGCTACAGGCGGAACGGGACCCCGCCGCCCAACTCAGACACGAGTCAGTATCGGTTGCTCGGGTAACCATCTTATTTGTATCTCCGTGTATCCGAATTCATCCCTTGTGCCATCCCATGGTGAAAGGACTGTTAACCGGCACTGCTACAGGATTCGGCTGGGATAACGTCCACTTCTGGACAAACTAATCTCATTGTGGAATCGCCAGTTCGGCGTAGGTCAAGCTCGCTACGTCTGGGTAAAACCCACTATGACCACGGCACCCAAGAAGCAATAATAAATATGTACTAACCAACACCCCTCGTCTCCCACCATCTATTTAATCTAGACCACTCCGCTTATGGTCTAGCGGACAAAATCCTTGACCATCGTGCCTAGTAGCCTATCCGGGCACACGTCAACTGTATCACAAAATAATTGATATCACAGATCATACAAGCACTCTTACTTGTATCACACCACAGACTAATGTTTGGACAGGGAATAAACATAATGTTGTGTGGGTATCCCTTACCTTTCACTACCACTTTACAACATGTTACCCTCACTTACACTCTAAGGCCCACTTCTTGTCATCTTTCCTGATTTAAATCAGCAGTGTTCTAAAAGGAACTACTCCAAGCCTGCACACCAGGAAACAACATAATGGGAATGTCACACACAAAGAGCTGCCCTGAAGAGTAGTAATCTTTGGTTTGTGACACTGTCCAACAAAATATGCCACACGCAAGCAGAAGGGAACAGCCACATGACAAGAGGTCATAGGCACAGCATTCTTTTCCAGCAGGGAGAACCTGCTACCCACTAAGCACCACCTGCTGAGCGAGAAGAGGACAAGAGATGAGATGCCACCATACTCTCTTCCAGCCAGCACAATAGAATAAAATTGCAGGAACATAATTTATTGTGCCTGTGGGACCAGATAATTAAGTACTCTAATTTTCCGAGCTTCAAAATGAGACACGAGTCCAGTAATAAAAACTCAAACTGACTCGAAATTTAGAGTACTCCTGCAGCACTATTTTAAATAGTAATGGGACAATTTGATTATTGATTCCACCGATGCTTGCCTGAATCGAAGAATCAATGTGTTCCGATTGTTTGGATTCAAAAGTTTGATTTGAATCTGTAAAATTTTCTTACTGGGTAGTACATTCTGCAAACCTGGTGGCGCTTGTAAATGCAATGCAAATAGCTTGTGTGCATTTGCAGTTGTGTGTAATCAAACATCATTAGAGGCATAATTTTGTGGTAAACCGCAATAAAACGAAATAACACCAAAATACAAGTTAAAATGGGAAATGACACGAAATACGGACGAATGCACAATATCTCACGAAATTAGCTTTTTCCACAAGAAATGAACTCTTCTCCCATGTCATATACACAAATTTACTTTGGCACTACAAAAATAAAAATCTGAAGTTGTGTGAGATTTAAGCAATAAGATGAAAAAAATTCTCAATTTTGTCTCGAGACAATTTTTAATTCTTGGAAATCATGGAAATCATAATTCTACATGCAATACATGCAATTAATTACATTAAGTTTTTTTCTTGCATAACAAAATGTTAAGAAACATATTCCAAAGATTACACAAGCAGTAAAATATGCACTTCAAAATTATGTAGCCGATGTAAAAGACAGTAAAAGGTCTATGATTTGGACATCCTGTCCGTGCTAATGTTAGAATTTAACCTCAAAGGCACTGCGATTGTGCTGTTTTGTTTACATTCAGTGGTATTATAAAACGCAGCTTGTCCCAACCAAATCAAAAGTTTAAAAAGTGACACTGAAAACTTTACAAAAAGAATATTCATATGTACGACTTTCCCTAACATTTGCCCTATATCCTTGAAATTACCATATATTGCTTTGGGAAATGTGCAGTGTTCTTGAAATACAAAATGTTGACACATTCGTTTTACCTAGCAGGGCCATCTATGACAAAACAATAAAATTTTTTTTCAAAGAGTACGGGATGAAATAGTTAATGCCACTAGATTTGTTATTCAACTAAGAAAAATTATTTTCTCTTGCTCTCGTTATTGTAGTCTCGCTGTAAGTTGTGAGAAATGTAGAACTGTACTACTGTATACAAAATGTTACAATGTATTTAACGTTTCTTGATAATTGAATTGAGTCCAGAATCGAGAATCAAAACCAAAATTTTGGAATTTAATTGAGAATCGGAATTGACAAAAACCTTAAATCAACCCATCACTAATTAAAAATAAGGTCACCAATTTTCGTGTAAGAACCAACTGAAAACCAAATTTACACTTAAAAAAAATTATGCTGCCCTCTTGTCTAAAATTCATTTTTTCAGTAAATAAGTGGTCATACGTAACTTGCTGGGGTATTAATTTTTTCTGAAGATGTCCAAATATTAATATAAATTTTTATAATTAAAATAAAAACACTGAAGCAGTTTAAAAATAATTGTTTGGTGTTAACGAGTGACCGTATGCAATTTCCTCTGGTATTATTTTACTTCTAAGTGAGTGAGTGGGTGAGTGGGTGTGTGTGCGTGTATGCACGCACGCTCATGTATGGCTATATAGATATATATTGACGCATGCCACAATGCTGCGCACCCTACGGGCGACTTTGGCCCATAAACTAGCTAGGAAGAGCTCGGACAAAGTCATAACAGTGGCAGACCACCATTCACATGCTGACAGAGTTGACTCCACGCGTTGGACAACCTATGACCCAATTATAATTAACATGTTTCATTATAAAATTGTATTGCCCGCCAAGATTCCACATGCGGTCGCACCCCCTTGATCGAAGGTTGTTTTACCCGATGAGCCACTGCCCAGAGATAACTGAGAAGGAAGTTACAAGAGGCACCACAGGATTGCAGCACCCCTGCTGCTCCACGACGTCTCGCACGCCGAGCCTCGAGCGGAGGTTATACACTTGTCACCAGTCTCCACTCAGGGTGATAAGGAATGTGCAGCGCCATCGCAACCTTACAATAATCAGCCCCTGCAGAGAAAGGCTATCATCCCCCACACCCCCGGAAGAGCCCTAAAGCACTGATCTTGGACTATACAAGGACGAACAGGAACGTCTCTAGCCAAAGTTCACCAGCTCACCGGCCACATAGGTCAGCGAGCTCTCCCTGGTCTGACCAAGACTTCCTCTCCCGCAGCTTCCAAAGGCTCTATCTCACCCGCAGTCTGAGAAGACTCTTCTGCACCAGCCCACCGCAAGCTCCTGCAAGACACTCCAGAGGTAACTGTAATGTCCCAAACCCTCCACTCCTTTGACTCCACAATAGCAGATTATTGCGACATCCCCTCCGGACAACCACCTCTCGGAAGGCAAATGCTGTAAATTGCATAAATCGTACATAATTCTCAGACCAGTGCATTTATATCAACTTCTTATCCAGGCTAACCTTCGTCTGCATACAGTAATCACGTAATTATTATTGGATTTAATTAGTGTGCATGATCAACCGGGATTCCTCATTGTTTTCCAAAACGTGATGATAAAAATTACGTCAAACCTTATATTCGCCGACTACATTATTTTTCATTATCGTTCCCCTCATGTTTTAGTAATTTAAGTGTTGTTGTGTGTTATCTAAAATAAGAACCCCACAGCGGATTAAGTGTGAGCGTGCAGAACTCTACAGGAGACGGAGACTGAAGGTGTTTAGTCTGCAACGGACATACTGAAGCTCCTGAGTGTCGGGTGCTCACTCGCCTACCTGCAGCAGCACCTAAATTCTCATCCTGCACATCCCGCCGTAAGCACCTCGGGCATGTCTGAAGAAGACATATCCCCAGGGGTGCATGTCAGCAGGAAGGGAAGAGGGCTGGTCCAAATGAATAGTAGAAGAGGTGGAATTCCTAGCCGGAATAGGCATAAAGAGCGGCGGGCTCTACAAAGGCAACCTACAGATTGAGGAAGAGACTACTTGTGAGGACATATCCCCACCTGCGAATTCGGTGATCACCCTGCGTCCAGTCTCGCCTAGCATTCCGCTCGGTCACTCTTCTGAACGAGATGCCTATCTGGGAATCTGCTGGCAGTGGCAGGACTTAGACCATGTGAGCTATCTTCAGTCAGAAACTCCATCTCCTTCCACAACCGCATCACCCACTAGGAAAGATAAGGGTACAAGCCCACATAATTTGTGTACGATCCATACCGCATCAGGGAAGGTAATCAGGATAAAATTCCACCCAAAACTTACTTCTAAACCTCGTGTAGTTTCCATCTCGGTAAATTTCATTCATGTACGCAGACTGACAAGACTGCACCTGGTTGAATCAACAACCATGACTAAATCTTCAACCCCAATCATTGTTGAAACCTAGTTAGCATCCGTGGTCCCTACCGCGATAAGTAACCATACTTGCCAACTTTCCACAATTCAAATTATGAAGATATTTCGAAATTATAAAATTTTGCGTAAATGATATGCGACAATTCTGATGAAAAGAAACTTTGTCAAAAATTTACTTCTAGTCCCGTGGTTACATTATCTATCATACAGCTACATTGTTCCATTTGTTTATTAAAAACTACCGAAACACAAAATTTCTATTCAAACAGATGAAAAGACTGAATTGGTTGCATGCTCGAAATAAATGTTTCTCAATCACCCCACCTCAAAATTGGAAGAAAAATTACATTAAAAGATATCGAAGCTTTTCACTTTTAAGTCCACAATAAATCACATTAATTAAAAATTCACTACTGTTCCCAGAAACTAAGTCATTTTGGTACCTAAGTAAAGAAGTTCACAGTTTTAATTGAATACATGAAATAATATAAACAAGAAATCAAACCTATGAAAACAATTCCTGTAGTTATAAAAATTCAGTCATTCTGGCTTGTTAGGGATCTAGCAGTTGCTTTTTATGCTTTGTGTAAAAATGTGTCGCTGAAAGTCTGTTCATAACATGCCTTCTTTAAAAACTTCTTACTTTTAATGGACATTATTTGACATGAGAGAACGAAACAGAGTTCTGTTCTTTTTGACAGGACTAAAGACTCTCGCATTCAGCATTGCTATGTGGTATGGTTAAAATTCCTAGCATAACAATGCATAATACGTCATACTTAGATTTTCCACCAATACTTGTCACAGCTGATATTCTGACCCATTCATCTACTTCTGAATCTTCAGTCTTAACAAAGGAGGTTAGATCTTCCAGCTGAAGGAGGGAGAATTAATTGTGAAGCATAACTATTGCATCATTTCTAGTCTCACTCTCATTCATAGGCAACAGAAATGGAAATAAGTCAACAAAAAACTTAACATTGCAGAAGCTGGCTTCTGCAATTTTTTTTTACTACAGCAACATTTGCTTTCATTATAACTTCATTTTTTAAAGGAAATTTATTGAGTATGTAGTCACAGGCGGTGGAAAAATACTTTCTAACAAACAAATAAAATTTCTTCTTATCATTTTCTGACAATGCACTCACTTTCTCTGGTGTTGCACTCCCAATTACCAAATCATGGTTCTGCCGCTGCTTTTCAGTGAGATGGTAATTTACTTCCAGCAATGCAGAGGTTTCAAGAACATTTGGCTTCACAACTCTCACCATCAATTCTTTCAATAAATCACTCATTAATTGATGAAGCAAATTGATTTGTGGGGCTGACGACTGTAAAATAACATTGAATTTGTCGAACACTGCAATAATGTACAGTAAAAACAAACACAGAGCCTTGTTGAGCGAAGATGAGTAACTCATAAATAACATATCTTCTCGACTAGCTCCACTCTGCATACATTCTTTGATTTTAAGTTCCTTTCCTTTCCCATCATGTAACAAAAGTTTCTTGCTGCTCGAAGATGGTTCACCATCTGACAGAAATGGTCTCTTTTATAATCCTACCCGTGGTTTCCTTCTCTGAACTGTTTTGATGTTTACTACCAGAATCTGTGGAACATTGTACCAGTTCATGAGTGGTAGTCTTACCTTCAGATCTGGAGCTTTTGTAAATTGATTTCTTTGGAATTGTAAATGCAGACAATCCTGATAGCTGTTGGTGTTTTTGTGTAAGTACCTGTTCCGTGAAAAAACTTACTAATGGATCCCACGTTTCAACTAGTCTTCTTGAACATTTACCTAGGGATAACCATCTTGTGCAGACATGTTTTAGTACCTTTCTAGCTTCCTCTCCGTACAAGGTTTGAAATTTTTTTAAACTATCTTTGCGCTTGACACTCTTTTTAAAGTAGTAATATGTCAGTCAGAATTTCATCAATTTTGATTGGTAGGCAAGCAGATCCCTTTTCAGCAGCCAAATTAATAAGATGGCACAAATAACCTATTCCTACTAGTTTCTCTCGTTTTTCCTTCAAAACTGCTATCACTCCATTTTTACTACCCATCATTACTGGTGCATTGTCTGCAGAAACTGCTATCATATGACTGACTGGTACTTTTAAATGTTCCAGTTCGCCGAGAACTAACTCATCAATATTTCGACCTGTTGCATTGCCTTCAAGTTCTGGTAATGATAGCACAGATGAGACCATTGTCTGTGTTTCTTTACTGAAATATGTTACAACCAGCGGATAAATCTTAGAATCTGAATCGTTGGATCCATCGGTAGCCAAGGAATAAGGTCAAGTTTGCAAATTTTTCACAATGCCTTCCCTGGTCGTTTCTGCCATTTCTCCAAAAATTGCTGTTATTTTCGTCCTACCACAGCCATATTGCTTCGCCTCTTCAGAATATGGGAAAATTTTAGTAAATAATGGTCCAGCATGGTTGGCTACACTAAGATGAATGCTGTGCTTTAGCAAAAAACTTGTAAACAAACACTCAGCTCTTATGACATTATTATCACTGCTAGTGTTACAAAATAAAACATCCAATTTTTATATTATCTTCCATACTTTTCACGTAATTAGAATGTTTGATTGACATTACAGGAGTTGATAATTCGGTTTTCCCGCCATGCGCAATATTTAGGTCACACCCACACACACAGCAGAAAGCAAAGTGCTTCCCCTTTTCAGACTTTATTACACACGGAAATTCCTTTGAATATTCCTCACGTAAACATTGTGAATACTGTCTCTTCTTCATCGTACTCATTTTGGTACCCTACTATTTTTATAAGTGTTCGAAATTCACGTAAACACAAAACCACCACCCGCTGCTGTCACACGGCTGTGGGGTGCGCATCCCCTATAGCCTGGCTGGGTGTGACATCTAACAAGATTGGCGGCGGGTGGCGGCAGTTGTGGAGTATACATGACTATGCACAGTGCCTTATCTACAATCTACCAGTCCCGTTCCCCATCTGCAGCTGTATTCAAATCACAGAAATCTTATCTAAAATACCACCGCTTAAAACGGTTTTATCATCCACGAATTGTAAATAAAATTTTCTGAGCAAATAATTTTTTATTTGAAAAACTAAAACAAAAAGTTAGCCACACAGAAACCAATTTATAAAAAAGACAACTTTTATCAGATGCTACTGCTGTTCGTCTAAACGCTTGACACATCCGCGTGCCACGCCGCTTTCACAAACAGTTTGAAAATGAGGGGGAGGACACAAAACAGAAGAAGCAAAGCAGGTGCTAGAAGAAGGGAAGGCAGACCAGGCAGTTATTTCCGGTAGGGGGGTTGACGTCTGTTTTGCAGCCCCTGGATATCTTCATAAATAAACCATTCAAGGACTCTTAAAAAGCTTTACACATACTGCGCTCTTTCCGAGAACCAATAGAATAGATATAGTAATAAGGTACTCCTGTGTCATGTGTTATTAATTATTACTCATTACAATTTTTTTTACAGCAGTAGAGCTATTCTTGCAAATTGATATTAATAAAATTAATATTTACTCATTACAATGTGCTTTTCTTGCAAATTAATATTAAAAAACAAAAAACCATAGCAGTGTACAGCATCTGGTGTAAGGTAGCAATATAAATAAGCAAATTTTTAAGTGACATAATTAGATGTAATGGTTAAGTACTTTGAGACATTATTTCATAATGTAAACAACATCAACTGCATTCCTTTATTCCCTTTCATTACACATCAGCTTCCCGCCCCGCTCTGCTCGAACCCACGCACAAACTTCATTATTTCCCTGTTGCTGGCCTCTCCCTTCTACTTCTTCCTTGTTCTCTTCCTCTAGCCCTCCCATCCTTACACCCCTTAGTCACGCCCACACCATGCTGCAAGTCACTCCGACACCACTCCAAGCTCCCCTCCTTATCATCTCACTCCCTCACTCTCTCTTCTTTTTTCATCCTCCCCCCAGCCTTGAAGCAAGCGGGCGCAGAACAAAGCACTTTTATCCTCTTGCTCCTGTGAACCAACCACAACCCACTGGGCAAAAAGAGTATCCTGAATAGAAAACACAGCCAAAGGATTATAGACAGAGCTCAGAAGGGCAATCAGCACTTCAACCGTAACTAGCAAGAGCTAAGCTAAAGCAGCGACACGCGTCAATATATACAATAAAACTGGTGATTTTCCCGCTAGAAGTAACTGAAAATTGACTCCCTAATTATTAAATCCTGCAATGTGTTCGTTGCGCACGGCCTAAGATTTGAACTTTCCATTGATCTACCCTGCTTTGTTCAGGTTGAGGCACCCTCTATACAGGACTGTGACAGTCGCGATATTTCTCAGCGACACTAGCGCCGATTTGTTCTAGTTTGGCCGTTGCCATGATCGCTGCATTCGCACTGACCTCCATATGATGTCTCTTTCCCCTTGCTTAATCCATGGCTTCCCCTACCCCTTTCCCCTCCCGATTGAGTGTACCCCTCCGTAGGCTTCGCCATTAATATTTTTTCCCCACTGAAGGCACTTCTCGATCTACCTCAGGTGTAGACAGTCTGGCCTCAACAAAGTGCTGCAATGACATGATACTCAGATAGGCCTGTGGACTAGCATTTTGTAGCACCAGTGTTTTCATGTGAGCTTCACCAAAATGTAATATCGATTCCGTGGTGAATTTTTTAAGGTTTTTTAATATGTTAGTAGTTGCATATTGGGATTTAATGTGAATTTAATAGTTTGAAGTAGTGAGTTGGGGACCATTGTGTGTTTTTGGCACCTTTTTAATTGATTTAATGATAGTGTAGCCTTTTTAGATAGCAGTGTATTTATTTTGTGCTCGATATTTTTCTAGTATACTTCATGAACTTTATTTGTATGTTAATCAAGTCTGTCTGGACAGCCTTATTTAGACATTTCGGGCGTTAAAGCACTTATTCTAGTCAAGCTCATCACCACATTTGGCTATCAATGCCTTAGTTGTCAACTACGGCTTCCACTCATTACTTGTTTAGTAACCTCTTTCATTTTGCGTTTTGTGTCTTCATTTACTGATTAAGGCTTTAAAGGCCTGCTGTTTTACTTTAATTATTTTCAGGTGCCCCTAACCAGTCTGTAAGGGAATACCCCTTTTAATGTAATGTTTTAGCTTGTATTTCCGTTCGGCACTTTGACGGCCTGCAGGCTGCCACCTTTCGGGTCTTCCCTTTAATTGTCTTGTGTCGTCCTTGAAGCCTTTTAATTTAAATTTTGGCGCTGTGTCTTCTTTGTTGATCATTAAGGTGTTTAATGTTTTTAATATTGTATCCTACCAGAAGTATTATCCCCTTGTGAGACACACATATATATTGGCGTTTATTGTTCGATTCTTAGAATTGTTCCACGACAAGTTGTTGTGTGTGAAATTTTTGTTTGTTATTATCAGTGTATTTTGATACAAAATCTGTAGCCTTTATTATCAACTTGTGTTACTTTGCATAATTTTAGACATTATAGTGTTCTTGTTTCTGTCATGTCTATATGACGCGACGCTTTGAGACAGCAGCCTGGATTCTCATCACTGCAAGTAGTTATTGAAAAGTGAATGACTGCGTTCACTCAAAAATTATTCTTGTCACAAGTTGATAGAGGCCTTAGGTGCCTTTAATTAATCTGTCCTTAACTCAACTACACTAAGTATTGACTTTTTCAATTTGTCAAACTTGATGTCTTGTTCTGGTTGTAGAACTGTCCACAAGGTGGATTGACATTCTGTGCTGAACTCACCTTTGCTAAAATAAAACTTCTTAATTCTTAGTTTTTGGTGTTAATTCCCTTTGCATTCCAGGGTTATTTTGTATCTAGTGTACGATTTTTGCCCTTTTGTGGTGCAATCCAACTGGGAACACTGTGTTAACGTTTTTTCTTTGGGACACGGGGCGGTTGTATATTTTTGTTAATAGAGTATTTAATTTTTCTGCAAAAAGAAACTACCAAAAATAGATTTTGCACTCGCTAAAAAAACTACACGCCCAGTGAATAGTATATTCAAAGACTCTTCACACTTTTTGAATCAAACCTTTGAAAAATCAGCCCATGTATGACATGCTTGGTTATTTCTTAAATACGTCATGTATCACAAGCATTTTGTACTTTTTTAACACAAAAACATACTTTTTTCATTTAATTGACTCTTACTTATATTTTATTTATAAATTAAAATACTTCTTCAAGAATAAAAACACTGAGAAAATAGGTGTGTTGGCAATGCCCAATAAGAAATAGTTATTATGAAAAATATAATTACACAGAGTGTGCATGAATAAGGTGTGCTGTCCCTCTGGCATAGTTTTCTGGACTCTGTTAATCTTTGTTTGCATAAGGTGAAGGAATATCCTGGAAGTAGAACTTAAACAGGGCTATAGAAAAGTTGGAAGTAACCCTGAATGGACTATAAATTAATTTCTAACAAGGGAAGACATCTGCGTATTGAAATAAACTAATAGTCAAATTGAAATTCTGTTGTTTTTTCACCAGAGACAGAAACTGATAACATGAAAAATGCACTTTTAAAACTATTTTTTTATAGGGGCCAAAATTAGGCTGAAACAATTTCATGGAGACAGTGAATTTACAAGGCCATTGTCGGGAACTGTGGGGTCTCGTAAAATTGGGCCCAGACTGTAAATCAAAATATCTTACCATGTTCTTTTATAGACTCTAATACACTCTGAATGCTGCTAGCATGGCCTCCTTCTATACTGTATGCAATGTTTTCTCCATTTCCACTGCTTATAAGAAGCTGGATGTGGCTGAAACCATCAGTTTTCACATCTATATCTGGCTGTGACATCACCATAGCAGCTGGTTGAACACCATGGTATTGAGAGCTTGGTAACTGCAACATATGTTAAAATAAATTCAAAATAATAGAAACAAAATCTTAAAAAAAATAATAATAAAAATTGTTTGGTTAATTATAGCACCAAACTATACACTGCAGAGTAAATACAGTGAAACCCTGTTAAGAAGTTCCCACTTAAGAAGTTTTCCTGCTTATTAAGTTGAATAATTGTGCACCTTTATCTGCACATGTGTAATTTGACCCTTTTAAGAAGTTTTCCTGGTTAATAAGCATTATTTTTTCACTCCCTTCAGAAACGTCTTAACAGAATTTTGTACTTTATTTACAATTTGAGCTTCAAAGCAAAAAAATAACCCTGCACACAACTGTAAGATAAACGTTAAATGGTAGGTATGCCTCCAGTAAAGTAGGCAGCAAACTTTGAGAAATTTAATACTTAGTATTAACATATAGTATGTTTGAAGTAGTGTTCATTGTAATTTTTTTTTCTTTTTTACTCACACTGAAGCTAGAATTAATGTGTGTATTTGTGTCATAACTGTGTGCAACAATTTTAAAAAATTGCTTCACTGATGAATTCACATGTCTATGGCAACACTTCATATGGTGGAAGGGTACCCAACACACAAAAAGAAGAAATTAGGGAGGCTTTCAAAAGTGTTCATTAAGCAAACAGTAGAAACATGTCATCCTCCTCATTCCAAATGCTTTATGCTCCAGTAGACTTAAAAGTAGTGATGGCATGAGTCAATTACAGATTATTTGATTCTGCCAATATTGGCTAAAACCCAGGAATAAACATTTGATTCGTAAACTTGATGCATTAAGTCTTTCATAAACATAATAAACGACCTACTCATCAGTGCAACTTCATCCCTGACAGTTGTATACAGAGTTGAGTTACCGCTGCCGCCTACAAGATTGTTGTATCTACCACCCCGGGACAGATATCCCAATAAAAAAATATAATTTTGCCTGATAAGTCACTGGGACAATGCAAGAGGTCCGGGGCTGGTACAGCAGTGTGGCGCGGGATGCTGCCATAAGTAAGATGCCTATGTCCCACCGCTCTTCACTATGCCGCTCGCACCAAGGATCAAGACGCTGGGCTTCCACCTGCTATCCCCCTCTCGACACCCTGTGCCAGTGAAGGAAGGGATGGCACAGGAGTATAAAAGGAAATGTGCCCTGGCTTCTGGATCATCAGTTCTGATTCAGTTATTGATCAAGTCATCTGACTCCTCTCCTGGGTTCTCACCGCACAAGCAATTGGTCCCGAAACCAGCACCTCTCCAGTATACTTCACCGCTTCCTCATGGGGCCAAAGATCCTCTCCTATTCGCACGTAAGGAAGAACCAGCGACGTCAACAGCAGCACACTGAGACACGTTTGGTCCCTTATGGACAAAAGAGAGTAGAGCTCACCCCGAGGAATTATTACGTTTCACGCACCAGCTACTGCCTAATCCCGTAACGTCGCACAGGGTGCCTTCCTCTTTTAAAGCTAGGGTGTTTACTTTCCACCAGGCATGTGTCGATAAGGAGGTAGTACTTCACTATCTTTGTTTATTTCTTTCTTGGTAAATAAACACTGATCTTAGACAACTTTTTGAGTATCACTCTGACCTCATTCTTCTTATCATCAGAGTTGATGGAGCCAGCAGATTGGGTATACTTGTACCAAACCTACACTTGCAACACACCAGAACATCCTTGGAAAGCCACCCATTCTCTGTCCTGTGCAAGTGAACGGTAGAGCCACAACACTAGGATACCATCCCCTGGAAGTTGGCTTGCCGGCTTTAAGTCGTCCCCACCTCACCGCTTACTTAGTGATGCCAAGGAGGGGATCTTCTTCAAGTCTGGAAATACCAGTGACCACTGGACACTCACCTCACCAATATTGCAAGGCCACCCATTCCTTACACCCCAGTGGGAGGAACGGTAGAGCCACAACACTAGGTACGCTCTTGGTGGGATCTGCTTGCCGGCTAGGGTGAACTTCTCTCAACGCTCCCTTCGTGGTGCCAGGAGGGTTACACTCTGGTGCAGGGGAGTCCAACCCTATTGGGACAACACCCTGCGGTTCCTACAAACAACACTTTGCAGTTCGAGTATCCCCCACCTCCGGTGGGGAAGTCAAGTGTGCGGTGTTGACAGTAGCAACTGGTACTCACACTTGGACACATGTCAACTGCCTACCTCCTACAGACCCAATCTTAGGTTAGCGCCAAATGCCTTACACCCATTGGGGTGGTGTTCAGAGGAAGGTTAAAAAGGTGAGTGCTATATCTAAGAATCCACAGGGGCTTTGTATTCTTCCGAGCAGGTTTAGGCTACTGAGTCCATGTCAACAGACTGCTTTGTTATGATGGATCACTGCAACAGTACCACCATCACACCTGTCAACTTGTTTGAGCCACCAACTCATTTTATGGAAGAATACCACCAGATATTGCAGGAAGTACTGTTTAGCAAAGGGTCCACCAGCACGCCAGCTGTAATTAGTAGCTCCAGGCCAGAAACCAATCCAAACACCTCACGCGTAAACCCCACCCCCCAGTCGAGTGCCACCAGGGTCGTGGGAACAGGGGCAGTAAAACTACCTGCAAGACAGACATGCCGTCCCACTTTACCACCACCTAAGCCTGCACCACACAGGGTGAAACTATCCGAGCCAGACTTTGTGCCAAGTCGATGGCCTACATATATACTCACACACACAAATAAAATTATACTGCATTCAAATATAGCACTAACATTTTTAATGTAATCTACTTTGAACACTTTCCACTGTGAATTGTGTAAAGAATTACAGAGTCATGCACTTTTACTATTGAGATGCAGTATTTATAAAATTTTGGAGGTCG
>CM056995.1:303024423-303325283 GCA_029891345.1 Dryococelus australis | reverse complement strand
CACCAGAAGCACAGTAATATTGTAGTTATTTTTAATTAAGTTTTTTTTTATAATTTGAATATTCAATTCATTCAATTACGAAACAAGTCACATCATTTACCAAGTTGCCTTGACCTGGCATCTTGTGTTTTGCTTCCGCAAATTAAAAGTAAAATAATTATTTTAATAATTTTTATTTTATTAGGAGAGTGCAGACCATGTTTGTAACTTTGCTTTTCCATTCAATACATTCTGTAGTAAAAATGTATTCCAAAATTATTTTATGGTTCTTGTTATTAAGAGTTTATAAACCTATTATTCCTTTTGAGTGTTGTATCTTTAAACTGAGTTAACTTGTGTTGCACATAAGATAATGCGTATCTCGCCAAAATGGCAGACACACAACAATCTAGCAGTCTTCCGAGTTTGGCCAAGGTAATGCAAACTGTATTGCAGTGACTAATCTTCGGGGAAGCGGTTCACTGGGAGCTCACTACACTTAAGGGTTCGACTATCCACGTACAGTCCCAGCTCTTTAGTCCTGTCCTGGCTAGTGAATAGCCAGACTGGAGCTATATGGCGGATCACACTGGATGCAGTTGTACTCTTAGGAGCACACGTTATGGCCGCTATTATACCCGACTTTGTTTTACATAGTTTTCACAACTGTTCTTTTAATTTGGCCTTATGCCACAAACACAGAGGTGCAGAGAGAAATTGCGCCTGAAGCAGTCATTAAGGAATTTGGAACAAGAAATTAATAATTTAATTCCTGAGTCACAAGAAGGTGATTATCCTTTTACTCCACCTACTAGAAAAGGAGGCCGAATTTCTCTAGAACACTTAATAATAGTGCTTCTTAGTAACATCGTACTGGGTACGACCGACCCCTTCCACTCACAGAACCTAACACCACCATTCCTCCTCACATACCACAAGAGCCGGTAAGTAGCCAGTACCCTCTACCACCGCAGCCAGAGTCAGCCGCTGTTCCACAGCCGGCCGCCCCAGCGAGACAGGAGGAGAGGAGAAGAGAAGAGGCCACTGCCTCACGAACAGCAGGTAAAGAGTTGACCCATTACAATGTGTGTGACTTCCGATTTTGTGCTAAAATGTAAGCCCCACGTCCCACTATGTACACCAGTGTCCTGCCGCCACGAGTGTAGTACCTTGTTGGTATGGTTCCAGCGATCCTGGATTTCGCATTCTATTTGGAGGCCACCACCATCACCCACGCATGTATTGTGTTAAGTAGAATTTTCAAAGTAAAATTAAATCTAGGGGTTACAATCACTAAGTTGTCCTTAAGCCAGTGTTCCCAGCCTACACAATTTCTAATGAGAAAACCCAACAAGAAGGGAAGAACCTCCTTATGAACTAGCGTGGGACATGTGAACACCCCTTGATGAGAGAGTTGTAATTTGGATTTTGCTTGTACTGGGTGACATCCCTACCTAATCGGGCACCGATGCTAAAGTCCTCACCTACCATCCATACTGAGTTGGTCTTGTGACCAACCCTTTAGGTGTATTTGGTTTAACATCATTTACACTTGGTGGCTTAAAATACTTCAGTAATTAAGATCCATCTCTTGTATCTAAACAAAACTATTTTGTTATGATACACTACCAATTTTGTGTGAACACAACAGCATCACACAAAAATTAATATATAAGTGATAACTTCTAAAAGGGGGAGGAGAAGTTACATTGTACAACCCTTAAAACCATTGAACAAGAAATTTGCAAAATTGATGACCAAAACCCCATCAGGATACACATCTTTTAGAACATGATATATTATTAAAATAAAATTTACAATTTCGACAGAAATCTGAAATAAAATCTTGAAAAGAATTTCTTACCAAGATTAAGATGTATATGCTTTATATTACTCAGTAACTTTATAGACACAATTATTCTAGCAATTCAGTAACATAGGTCTTGTTAATTTACATATGGAGTTAAAAATCTAAAAGGGTATAATCATTGAACATACACCTAGAAACATTCCATAATACCAGCATAAAACATGCTGTGCATTTACGTTTTGATAAGTTCATTCAATGTATTATTAGTAGCAGTGAAGACCATAATCATCAGCACGACACAAAATGTTTCCTGAAAATTCCTCGTACACAAATAAATCTATGAACGTTTCCATGAAATGGCCTGCAAGTATGGAGATACCTGTTATTAAACACTCAGATGAACATTAATAAACATTTTACTAGAAAACAAGTCTGAATACCTGAGTGTTATTCAGCGAAGCATGAATCAGTAGCTCTTGGCTGGACTCCACAGATTCACTGGAACGATTTGACGCAAGAGAAACTGCACTCTCAAATCCCACTGCTGCTTCTGAGGCAGAAGTGGAGATTGCAAACTTCTCGCTTACACTAAGCTGGGACAGGGTATCAGAGGTCGAGGGAGGAGAGTCGTGGGTCTCCTGAAAGTATCTGTCCATCGTGACTTGTTCGAGGAGCTTCTTGGAGTCAGAGCTCGTTGACAGTGTTGACTTTGTCAATGCAGAAAGACCTTGTGGATTGTCCGGAAGGTTGCCCACATATGGAGTGGAGGTGCCAGGCTCTATGCTTTGTGCAGTGTCAATGTAAGGGCTGTGGGGGGCTGGCTTGCCAACTTGGAACGGGGATGGTGGGTTTGAGGAGGAATTGCTATCTGTAGCTTGGGGACTTTGGGTCACTGTATAAACGGGAGAGTAGTGAGTGGTACAGTTCATGCTAGGATCTAGGGGACTGACATGTTGCTCAAACTCGGAACTGGATGAAGGCTGTGGTGAAAATGACGCGTCTGTTTCAAAGTTTGGAAATGTTTGTACAAACTCGCTGGGTGATCCTTCAACAAATTCCACCTGGAAACAACAGATTGTACACCATTCAGCACCATGCATGCACCAAAACATAGTGTGATTCTTACAATAGTTAGTAGCATAACTGTACAAAGATAAAAATACTCCCTTCTATTTCAATCTTATTTACAATTAAAAATAAATTTTCGTAAACATGCACCATAAACCAGATTAAATATCAAACTAAACTGTTTTAAATTTGAATGGTTCCTTGCTTCCAAAACAATATTTTTTTCTGTGTTTCCTGATGAAAACCTACGAAAACATTTTAAAATGGAAAAGCATTTACTTTGATGTAGGATTGATAGTTGGTTAGGACATTAAATCGGAAATGAGGAAAAAATATTGTTATCCAGTTTTTGTCATGTCTAAATGGAATTTTTTAGACATTTTTTTTAAATTTATTAATCCCTAATATGAGGTTAAATTTGTTTTACAAAACACTATCTTTTTACAGTAGTGTTTAAAATATTTAATTTTTTTAGCTGAACTCTTTTCCATGGTGCATGGAATATGAACAACCACGAATGCTTAATAGATTTCATATTTTATTGAAGATGAAAAAAATTTTAATCTGCAATATAATGTTTCAATTTGATTGTTCTGAACATATAATAAAACTTCTATATCACCAATCTATAATTAATTGAAGTTTATCATTTCAAAAACTTTTAATTATGCATGCAATATTAATTCTTTAGAGCAGGTTATTAATTTTTACTGTACTTTTGGTAAAATAAATAAATTTATTTAGTGTTTAAAACTTTGAGATAGTAGCAATTTATATTTGCATTATACATTTGAATTTCCAAATTTGTAATTTCATTTCAAATCATTTGACAGTGGTTTCTTTCACCAGCAAACTAAGGACACATAGTCGGCTGTTATAATATGGTGCATTATAAGCAGGATGACAAGGGTTGCACTGTGCCGATGTGAAGAGATCATGTCTGTGTGGCGAAGGTTCCAGAGTCACAGTGGTGCATGGTTATGGTATTTTTGGATATAAAAATCACACAATGCTCTGATTGGGCAATTTTCGGTTGTGCAATACAGCTTTCAGAATACTTAAAAAGTAGGCACGCCCTTCAAAGAACAGAATTTGACAGATGCTTGAAGAGTACAAAATGCTCAAATCGCGACTGTAACTCACACCAGCCGCGCCTGTGACTGCAATGCGGATGAACACACTTGGCCCCACTTGGGAATGCCAATTGACGCCGTCGAGTGAGACATGAGACGAACAATGACACAAATAATTACTGGTAATTTGCACGCCAAAGGTGCTTCCCAATCACCGCACTATTGAGACTCAGGGTTCTCAGGGATCCTGTGAGTTCTGTGTGTCCATCTCACCCGTGTGCACTTACAAACACGTAGGCAATACAAAACTTTTACTAAACATCACTTAGAAATAAACACTTAATAAAATATATGTGGCTAGTACAGTGTCACTATTGAATAAAAGAGGTAAGTTCACTGTAGACTTGTTTTTATTGTTACTCTGCATACACATCAACGTGCCAATGAAATTATGATATCAACCATGACTAGCCAATTCCACTTGGGTGCTGCTCCCCAGCCCGCAATTAATCTAGTGCATGCCTAAATGGATGATCTAACGGAGGTGCGTAAAAGCACAGCCTTTACAAGGGAAGAGGGCCGACATCTGCTAGGGTGGACTGACGATTTTCCCTGAAGACAGGACATGGTAAATTACAAATGAAAACCTGGTGTTTACATATTAAATGTGTGATTACTCAGGAGTAATTGCACCATACACAAATTACAAAACTACATAAACCCTCAAAAGATACACGAAACAAGATGAGTATTCACAATAAACATGCACATGTGTGAAAACAAGTTTAGATGGTGCAGATGCTGCTGGATGAAGTTCGTAGCGGATGTGGTGCAGGTGGAATTGCAATATTTCTTTGTGAAAACGGCAAGTCAAATTCAGACTAAATATTATTCTGAGCGAGAAAATTATTCTTTTTACGATTTAAGTGATTACAGGTGTACAGTAGCCCTGATGGCAGTAAAATCAAACATTAACATGACAGCGTGGTCAAGAACAAAAAGCATTAATTTACGTGAAATTACACGGAACCCTGACAAAATTTTACATAGAACCCTGAATAAAATATTGCACATACGATATTACATAAATAAGCTCTCAAAACGCAATGATGGCGTAGACTTGGCGGTGATTAGCCATGTAGTTGTACATGATATTGCTGTAAAATATTCAAACATGAAAATTACCCTCAAATACATACATAGAATTATATCTCTTACAACTGCACGCAGCAATAATACAGAAATTACTATGAAACACCTTTAGCAGAAGCGGATGGGGCCTGATTCAAGATTCACGGGTCGCACAACCTCTCCGACATATTTCTCCTCCTCCTCGATTAAGTTAAAAATGCCACACGGGCGAAATAAATTAGTAAAGCGGAAGCATAACGATAGGGAAATGTCTGGCAAAATGTACACAAGCAAAAGTTAACCGGTACACTAAAAGTGCTATTGAAATCTACATTAGTGAACAAAAGTTGTAGTGCGTAAGTGACAGTGTATTACCTCGTCAGGTCTCAACAGACTGTCTAGAGGCAAGCGTCGTATGGATCTACCATGGCTGCCTACGGGGTTCATATAAGCGGAAGTGCTATGCACGATGAGTAAATTTTTTGAATAAAAGTGGCACAAATAAATTAAGTATTGTTTTACATTTTATAATTTTCTTGTGAATTTTCTGCATTATCTCAGTGTCTCTTTATGATGGCGTTCACGCAGGAATATTAGTGTTCTTAATTTCCGTGCAGTGTGCACTTTGAATTTCATAATCAAACATTTTTAAAATAACAAAGACTTTAAAACACTTAAAGACATATCAAACCCTGAAAATAAAAATACAAGATACATTTTACGCTGCAAAATAATATTCTTTATGTGAAAGTTCAAAAATATTGGCCTCTTTGCGCACGTGTATGTACCCGTGCATGGTGAGCGCCTCATGGGCACTAGCACCGCTGGCTGTTAGAATTACAAAAAAAAAAAGTATTTAAAAAATAAATTTTAATGAGTATGTTACAAATAAAAAATTTAACGACTTTAAAGAACAAATTGAAATATGTCACACTAATAAAATAATAAATTAAGTGAAAAAGTTGGTAATTTTAATATTATAATCCCTGATAGTATTAAATCTACTTTGACTAAATGTGTAAAAACCGTACAATTTTATTACAATCGAAAAAATATGTTTTAAAAATAAATTTAAAAATTACATTAAAAAATAAAACTTTGATAATTTTTATGAAAGAAAAAAAGAGAGATACAATAATATTCAATATTATTTCTAATAAAATTGATTCAAAGATATATGATTAAAATAATACAACAAATTTAGTTTGAATAATTATGCTTTGAAAACTGAATTAAATAATTATAATAAATATGAAAATTTTTATGCTTTAGCTGATGGAACAAAGAATTATCACAAAAAAATGTTAAACAATATCATCCCATCAATAATTATAGCAACACTTGATAATTATAAAAATAACTCTACAAAATATAATTATATTAAAAACGTAAATTTTAATTAATTTACATAAAAAAACATTAAAAATCATAAACATAATCATTAAAAAAATTATGCTTTAAAATCTGAGTTAAATTCGATTAAGAAAATGTTTACTGCTAAAATAAATCTATCTTTTAATTTTGATAATAATGCTAAGGTTTCTAATTTTTAATTCTAATTTATTAATTCTATTTTTTTTAGATTTTTCTCGAATTTTCTATTTTCTTTCATAAACAGAATGTTCATTAATTTATGAAAACCCTTTTCAGAACCATTTAATGCATTTTTTTTCTTTAGTATATTACAATCAATATATTTTTAAGCCAATCAAATTGTTTAAAGTTCAATATGTTATAAATATATTTTTTATATTAAACCACTTTCTAAACATTATTTTAAAGTTCTATAAAATAAAGTATATTTTTTGTTCTTTTCTAAAGTTATTCATTTTTCTCTTCATTCTGGAGATAATGGAAAATATTTATAATTACTGTAAAATTTTTTTTGGATATCCTAAATTAACTTCTAATATGTAATCTTCTTCTAAACCATGTAGAAATTTTCAAATTTTTTCAATATTTATTTATTTATTTGTTTACCCATGCATAGTTCAGCTATAGGCTGGTTTGAACACAATATGTAAAATGTATACATCAGTTCATTCAGGACTTTAGCATAGAAAGTAAAAGCATTATTAAAATCCAAATACATATAGTACTACTAATTGAAACTAAATTATTCTTATACTACTAACACTACATAACTTAAATATTGTGTACATCAGTAAATTACATTATCATAAAGAAATAACGGAATAATCGAAACAGAGAACATATTATATTCATTCTTAACTGTTAACAATACAAAACATTAGGCTACATCATTTTGCGGACAATATCACATTTAGAATTTCTGTATAATTTCTTCATAAATACAATTGGCAAACATTATGTACTTACAGTGGATTTGTTTTTTTACTTGCGGATTAATTTCTAATGATGAATCATTCCACAGTTTCCTTGCAAGATCAGAGAATGATTTCCTGAAAATAGCAGTACCATATGCAGGGACTCTTAGGCTGTTTTTGTGAAGCAATAAGTGTCAGTGATTGGTTGTAAGCTGTGTTAATATGTTAAAGAAGTATATTGGTAGCTTTGGTTTTGCGATTTTTGTGACTTGTCTGGCGAATTAGTGCCATCTTATATTATCCATATCTTGTCAGCAAGAGCATTGCAAATATGTGTTTATGCACTCCCTCATTTTTACATTGTATGCATATCGAAGATACATGTCCTGAAATTTCTGTATACTTTATCAGAGATTTATCCATTCCTACAAAAACAAACCTAAGCAATAATTAAAAGGGTGTATATAGGCCAAACCAAGATGTCACAGACCTTAATTTTTAAGCTAATCGGAAGAATGTGTTGAAATTTATGAAGATATTTATACAATATCCTGTCTGAACCATCCCTGATATATGTTTGACCCAGTTTAGATTTGTAACTAATTGAATACCTACGCTTTTCGCTGTAGTGACTTCAGGGATTGCCTCGCTATTTATCTTCATTATGGGGTGCATCATTACCTTGTTGATGGTCTTTGCTGTGCCGTGCCAATTTTCATGTAGGAGATTTTTCTCGAGTTAATTTTAAGGCTGTTTTCCCCACACCACTTGTTAATTCACCCCAGATCTTTGTTTATTTTTTCTACAGTAAAAAGTGATTTATTTGGCTAACACGAGATACACAGTTGCATGTCATCTGCATATTGGTGAAATTTTAAATACATTATGCACAGTGGAAGATCATGTACATAAATGAGAAATAGGATTGGTCCTAATATAGATCCTTGAAGTACTCCAGCCTTTATGGATTTAGCTTTTACTCTCTCTGTTCCATCACTGGTACACAGCTGTACCATTTGGGCACAATTATTTGTAATTTTGGAACCATTTTACGGCACTTATGGATAAGCCTATATGGTTCAAATTATCCAATAACCTTTTATGATTCATGGTGTCAAATGCTTTTGAGAAGTTTAATAATATTAGAAAGGTTATATGAGACTTATCCATGCCCGTGTATATGCCATCAGATATAGCCAGAAGCATGATGCATGTACTGTAATGAGAGTGGAAACCTGATAGTTTTTAATAACACAAATTGTTACCATTTAAGTATTCAGATTACTATGCATGGATTACTTTTTCAAGGAATTTTGAAATAACTGGTAGAATGTTAATCAGTCTGCTGTCCTTATATCCTACTGGGTGTTTTACTTTCGCTATAGGCTTTATTTTTGATAGTTTCCACATTTCCGGGAATGATGAGTACTTGTTGACATATTTATTATAATCATTATAGCAGGAACATAGTAGGATGTACAGAGTTTTACCATATTTATATGAATACTGTATGTTCCTATTGCCTGTGTCCTAACTGAATTAATTATTTTATAAACATTGGTCTCTGATAAAGGTTTGAAAAAGAGATGTGTCTGGGATTATATGGTCCTCTTGAGTTATGTTTACGTCCAAGGCCGTTTGCTGTAAGATTTGGCTGGAATTTATAAAACAGCTGTTACTTTTATCTGAATATTGTAAGAAAGGGGGTATTGTGTATTTTTCTGCTGTTTTTACCTTAAGATGACTAAGATCATTCCACAGTTTTCTGGTATTTTGTTTGTGTATTTCGGCTGACACTCAGAAATATTCTAGCTTAGCGCGACCAGTCATATATTTCACGGAATTTCTCAGTGTTTTATACTTTTTGAAATCCAATTCTAGTTGTGTTTTACAGTGAAGTTTTTTTGCGCTGTCACTTTCTTTCATTTTTGCCATTATTACTTGAGTCATCGACAGATTACTTTGTTTTGTCATCTTCCTATCTTGGGTGGCATCTATTTATTTGTTGAAAATGTGTAGTAGTATGGAATTCAGTATGTTTACTTTCTCCCCCCCCTCCCCCTATCTATCTATCTATCTATCTATCTATCTATCTATCTATCTATCTATCTATCTATCTATCTATCTATCTATCTATCTATCTATCTATCTATCTATCTATCTATCTATCTATCTATCTATCTATCTATCTATCTATCTATCTATCTATCTATCTATCGAGAGAGAGAGGAGAGAGAGAGAGAGAGAGAGAGAGAGAGAGAGAGAGAGGAGAGAGAGAGAGAGAGAGAGAGAGAAGGAGAGAGAGAGAGAGAGGAGAGAGAGAGAGAGAGAGAGAGAGAGAGAGAGAGAGAGAGAGAGAGAGAGAGAGAGAGAGAGAGAGAGAGAGGAGAGAGAGAGAGAGAGAGAGAGAGAGAGAGAGAGAGGAGAGAGAGAGAGAGAGAGAGAGAGAGAGAGAGAGAGAGAGAGAGAGACACACACACGCACGCACGCACGCACGCACGCACGCACGCACGCACACACACACACACACACACACACACACACACACACTTAAGCACCCCATCCCAGTCAGTATATCTGTTTATCTGGTCGTAGAACAAATTATAATTTGTTTATAACAACATCTTAAAACATTTATTTTGTTTATAAATGGGTGTTGGGAAACTTTAACTAATATAAACGAGGTTATGGTCAGTGAATACTAATAAATCATTTTTTTCCTGTGTATGTCACATTATCGTCACATACAACTATTAGGCCAATCCTGGTTCTGGAGTGTGGTGTTACTCTGGTTGGGGAGATTATCATTTGTATAAAACCGTACACTGTAAGCATCTGATAAAAATATTTTACATCCGCTGCTGTATTGTTCAGTAAATTTATATTGAAGTGTCCTACATAGATAATATTTTTGAGAGATAGCAATACATTTTCTATGCCCTGTTCAAACTGCTCAAGTTCCTTATATGAAACATCAGGTGGTTTGTACACTACCAATATTGCTATTTTCTCATGCTTATACTTTACTTCTACCCACAACTGTTCAATTGTACTGTTATTTGACAGATCAAGTAAGTCAACTATTTTGGTTCTCCAAGACTTGTGAATATACACGCCAACAACATCCCCACAGCGACCACCTACCCAGTCCCTTCTTACAAATGGGTAACCCAGTATTTCTAATATTACTGTGGGTACAGCCCGCTAACAGCCCATGAAGGGAGTACGTTGGGGGTGAAATTTAGCTCACACCTGTAAGCATCTTCTGCTGGTGTGAGACATGCTTGTTATGGTCTTGCAATGCAACTTTTGGAGTGACGTCAATAATTAATGAACTACTACATGCTGTTCTATTTTGTTTGTCTCGTTAAGCCGACTGTTCGTGACTCTGCATTACTGAAAGAGTGTGAATCTGTTGTTTGGAATTTAAAATAAAATTGAGTAACTAATAAGACTTGAATTCATTTTATTTTTAATTTGGCGCTTTAAGTTTCATGTTTCTACTGAGTGAGTAAAACCGAGCTGCGATTTACAGTCGCCAATTTTGATGTCTGCGACATTACAACATTACCATGTTTGAATATTTCTTTAGTACTTCTATTTGTTAAACCAAACTGAGCTAGAGAGACATAAAATATTTCATTGCACCAGCACAATAAAAGGTATCAAAATATTTTGCACTATCGAACTAATGATCTAACAGTGTATCAAAAAGAATTGTATTATACTGCTATAAAAACGTTAAACAAATTACGATCAGATATTAAACTCTCATATAATGGAAATAGTATACCTACCAAGTTAAAAGTAGACTTAGGGAGTTTTATTATTGCTCAACCATTTTCTCTTAAATGTTGTTTATACTTTGTAGGTTAGCAATGTGTTTCTTCTTGTACAAATGTTGTCGTGTCGTAATGGCGAATGGTGCAGTGTCTCGTGTTTGTCAAACAAACTAGTAAAGTAATCTTGGTGCTATAATTTATTCACCCATAGCTGCAACAAAAACAAAATAACAGGTTATGGGCTCAGGATGCTGAATTATGTAGTGACAGCCTTAGGGTGAAAAAAATTGGTGTACAGGCGTACTATGTATGGCTGAATTTTCGACGAATGAAGAAGGGGTACACTTGGAAGATGGTGGCTGGAAGAGATCGCCACATTGTGCAGATTCTTACAGAGTCAAATTATACACATTGGAATGAACGAGTGAAAGCTGCTTTGGGGCAAAGAAGATAATTGAAGGCTATTACTGAAGATATTCCGAACGACGAAGCTGATTGGACTCCTAAGCAACAAAATAAGAATCAAGATTGCTCTGTACTTCATTAAAATTGTGGTGGATGATGCGTCACTTAATGACATCAGATATTGCACGATGGCAAGAGAAGCATGGGACCTGACAAATGAGATTCAATGCAACGTGGGTATGATGCAATTAGTTACAGTTCCAGAAGAACTTTGTGTGTGTAAGAAGAGAGAAGTATCAATGACAGAATACATGAATAAAATTGAAAATTGATGTCAAATTGCCTGAAGGTGGCATGCCTTTCACAGACAAAACTGTAACTGCTTTTATGTTTCAAAGTTTAACCAAGGAAAAGTATGAGATTACGGTAAGAAGTTAGGAACAAAATGAAGAAGCAATAAACGTAAAAAATGTCAAGAGCAAGTTACTACTTGAAGAGAAAAGGTTGAAAATGGAAAAGTAAAATAGTGAAAGTGAGGTTAGAGCATTGAGTGCTAGAAAACCACATGCAACGCAGAGGTGACGGGGAGGTAGAAACAATGCAGAAGAACATAGTACAGCACTAAGAGATGCGCACCAGCATACCAGAGGTAGTGGTTTTCAAGGTTACAGTGGTGAAAAGACTGACTTTAAATGCTATAACTGTGGTGCTTGGATATATATCTGCAAACTGTGAAGAACGAAAGTCCTATGAAGCATCAAAAAAGAGTGGAGATAAGAATGAAGAAGGGATTGAAAATGGTAAGGATTGGCAGAACAAATTTAGGAGATGCATTGCAGGTAGAGCATTATTTTGCAGAGTTGAACAGACATTGTGGGTGTTAGATTCTAGCTCATCAGAGCACATGACTCCTTTGCGCTGTGTTTGTAACGTTTAAGGAACTAAGTAGAAGTGTTAGACTTGAGAAAGGTGAAGTGGCTGTAAAGGGTATTGATTCTGTACACGTCAAAATGACAGATGAATGTGGTGGGTGGACTTTAGGGTTGAGTGATGTTCTATATGTACCTGACACGGAATATAATATATTATCCGTGAGATGCCTTGCTAACAAGGGTATCAATACTGAATTTGATATAAATTGTGCTACAGGTGTGGACACTTAAAAGGAAGAAAGAGCAAGTGTCTTTTCCACAAAAGAAAATGGTGGAATTTACCTACTTGAGACTGTTAACAAGCTTGAATCAAGAATTTTGATAACAGCAAAGGTGCAGCAGTGAAGCAAGAAGTAACAGACACAGTCACACTACGAGCAGTCACAGTGTGGCATGAGAGACTTGATCATCTGCATGAGGCAGCACTTGTAAAAATTCCAGGGTTAACTGATCTTAGTTCAACTAAGGCAGGTGAAGGTATTAAGTGTGAGGTGTGCATCAAGGGTAAGATGACGAAGGTTCATTTCCCAAGGAAAGGCAACAGGTGCACTGTAAATCCGCTAGAATTGGTTCACAGTGATTTAATGGGCGAGCTTCGTCCATGTTCGGTTGGAGGTGCAAGGTATGTTTTAACCATCATAGATGATTTTTTCAGGTTTGTTATGGTTAAATTTTTGCACCAAAAGAGTGACACTATAAGTGAATTTGTTTGTTTCATTCAACGCTGAGATGGAGAATGCTCAAGGTGTAAAGATATAGGCTTTGCAATCTGATGGAGGGGGAAAATATTGGAGTAGTAGTAATTTTCCGATGTGGCAGAAAGACAGAATAGGACACTAATGGAAATGGCAAGGTGCATGTTAATACAATCTGGTGTTCCCACATACTTGTGGGCAGAGACTGTAAATACTGCATGCTTCATACCTAATCTGTGTCCCAGTAAGGCTATTGTAGACAAGATTCCATACGAATTGTGGTCAGGTAAAGGTTACTAAGGAAATGCTGCAGAGGCTAAAGATATTTGGGTCTATGGCTTCTATTAGAGTCGAGCCGTCTAGCAAGTTTGACCCAAGGACTGTTGTTTGTAGGGTATGCAGATCACAGAAAGGGTTATAGAGTCTGGCATGCAAGTGAGAAGAAGGTTGAGATTGCGCGTCATGTAACATTTGAAGAAAATGTATTTCCTTTCAAACAATCCGAAGCGAGTAACATAAAGGAACCAAATGCAGAAATGTTTCAGTTGTTAGATTACTTTGATGTTGCATGTGATGATGAACCCCAAGTGATACCAGATGATTAGAGTTAGGAACAATGACGTGAATGAATGTGAAATCTCCTAGGTAGACAATGTTGAAATTGTAGTAGGCAGTGATGACCCTATTATAAATACAGGTGAGCATGTTAACGACATATGGGGATAAGGTGAAAATGTTGTAACTCTCAATAATATGATTTCGGGTGATGCAATTTCAAATGATGCTGTTAATAATGTTGAAAACATTGTAAATATTGAGACTGAAGCAATTGGTCAGTCAAGGTGACCCAGAAGGGCTTCAAAACCCTTAAGTGTGCTTGTTGTAATGTTTCTAAATGTCTCGTGAATAACGTTCCAGGGGAGGGAGTCAGAAAATCCTTAAACTTACTAGATGTACATGTTGTAATGTAGTCAAAGGTGAAATGCTCGATATAGGTGAACCTGTATATATTAATGATGCTCTTAGTGGTTAGTACAAAGACGTGGTTACAGGCAATGGAGGCAGAAATTCTGAATCTTAAAATGCAAAATGCGTGGACTGTAGTTGAAAGACCTAATCACAAAAATGTTATTGGTTGCAAATGGATTTTGCAAGTGAAAAGCAATCCTGATAGGGTAGTGGAAAGGCTAAAGGCCAGGCTTGTGGCCAGAGGTTTTGCTCAAGTTCCAAGTGTATATTTCTATGAAACTTACAGTCCTGTTGTCAAACGTAGGCCAATTATAATTCTCATGGCCCTAGGTGTAGAGAATAATTGGGAACATGAATTTCTAGATGTACAGTGTGTGTACTTAAATAGTTATCTGCATGAGGAGATTTACACTGAACAGCCTTTGTATTTTGAAGAAAGTAACAAAGGTAGACAAAGCTATATTTGTAAACTTAATAAAAGTATGTATGGGTTAAAGCAAGCAGGTAGAGAGTGGTTACAGCACATTAATAGTATGCTGTGTGACCTAGGTTTCAAGCAAGGAGTCAATACATGACCCTTGTGTCTACATTGATGAATGTAAGGAACTTTTTGTAGCTTTGTATGTCTTTATTAGTGTATGGGGAAGCAGAAACAAAATAGATTGGGTAAAGTAACCAAACAGTTGACGCCAGCTAACAGCCAGCGGCGCTAGAGCCCATGACAGCTCTCACTTGTCACGTGGGCCAAGAGGTCGATAATTTTGAACTTTCCTATAAATGTTAATTTCAGGGTAAAATGTGTTGTATTGTCTTTACAGTGTTTAATATGTCTTAAAATGTTTTAAAGTGTTTGTACTAATTTCAATTGTTTGGTTATGAATATTCAAAGTGCCCATGGCGCAGAGATTAAGAACACTTAATATTATGGCATGAACACCATCACAAAGAGACATTAAAATAATACTAGAATTCATAAGAAAATTGTAGAAATGTGAAACAATATCTAATTTAATTTGTGCCATTTTATTTTCAATATAAAATATTTCACTCGGCATGCACAGCACTTCCGCTTATGTGAACCCCATAGGAAGCCATGGTAGGTCCGTGCGACACTTGTACCTGGATAGTCTGTCGAGGAGAGCTGGCGAGGTAAGACACTGTCACGTGTGCACTACAACTTTTGTTCATTGATTCAGGTTTCCATAGTTAATATAGTTTACCAGTTAATCTTTGCTTGCGTACATTTTTGCCAGACATTTTCCCCACCATTATGCTTCCGCTTTACTAATTCTTACGCCCTTGTGACCTTTTTAACTTAATCGAGGAGAAGGAGGTGAAAGATGTCGGAGAAGACACGTGACCTGCGCATTTCGAATCAGATGCCATGTGCCTATGTTTATGGCATTTCAGTGTAACTTCTGCATAATTGCTACATGCAATTTTAAGATCTTTATTTTTACGTATGTATTTGAGGGTAATTTTTGTGTTTGAATATTTTACTGCAACATCACATATAACCACGTAGCCGACTGAGGCCAAGTCTTTGTATACGCCATCATTGCGTTTTAAGAGATTATTTATATAACATCCTATGTGCAATCATTTATTTCAAAATTCTATGTCAGTTTCATTCAGGGTTCGATGAATTTTTCACGTAAATTGATGATTTTTGTACTTGACCACGTGGTCACAGTAATGTTTGATTTCACCGCCATCATGCATGTCACAAGCCTGTAACAATGCTAATTGTAAAGAGAACCACTTGCTCAACACAAATAATATTTTATCTGAATTTAGTTTGCCCTTGTCATGCAGAAATATTGCAATTTCACGTGCACCACGTGGTCCGCTACGAACTTCATCCAGCGGCATACGCGCCACCTAAGCTTGTTTTCACATCTGTGTGTGTTTATTGTGAATATTCATCTTGTGTCCCATCTTATTTCATGTATCATTCAAGGGTCTATGTAATTGTGTAATTAGTGTACGGTGGAATTACTCCCGTCCTAGCCGGCTCTGTGTATAGGCCATCACCACACTAACAACGTGCTGGAGGGCGAGCCCTGATGAGTTTGTGTTAGTGAGGCTGAGTAATAATGGGTGTTAATGGTTTTCATTTGTAATTCACCGTGTCCTGTCTTCAGGGAAAAACCATCAGTCCATCCTAGCGGCTGTCGGCCCTCTTCCCTTGTGAAGACTGTGCTTTCACGTACCTCGGTCAAATCATCCATTTAGGTGTGCGCTAGATTAATTATGGGCTGAGGAGCACCCAAGCAGAATTGGCTAGACATGACCGAGATAATCATTTCATTGGCACGTTGATGTGTATGAACAATATCAATAAAAACAAGTCTACAGTGAACTCAATTTTTTATTCATAGTGACAAGGTCCTAGCCACATATGTTTTATCAATTGGTGATTTCAGTGATGTTTATTAAAAGTTTAGTATTGCCAATGTGTTTGTAAGTACGCATGGGTGAAAGACACACAGAACCCACCACATCCCTAAGTCACAATAGTGCGGTGATTGGGAAGCACCGCTGGCGTCCAAATTAACAGTAAGTATTTGTGTCATCGTTCGTCTCATGTCTCACCCAACGGCGTTACAGTGATATGGTCAATTTGGACCAAGTTACTATATAGACCAGATATTAGAGCAGTTTGGTATGAACAATGGGAGGATGTAGATTTTGATGAAAAGGTTTGTAGACAAGCAATTGGTTGCTTATTGTATCTTTCAGGTGTTACAAGACCGGATAGAGCATTTGCTGTTGTAAGCAAACTCAGCTGTGTGTGTAGTAAACCAAGGTTGTGTGACTGGTGTGATGTTTAGCAAGTCTTAATATACTTAGGAAAGACTAGTGATCTGAAACTGTCCTATAACAAGACTGACAGCAAAGTAAAGGTATTTTGTAATGCTGACTTCGCCAATGACAAGGTTGAGCAAAAGTCATGCAGTGGGTATGTCATTTTATTAGCAGGAGGGGCAGTATCATGGTGTTACAAGAAACAAGGTGGTGTTGCACAATCCACTGCTGAAGCAGTGTGTCCATGGCAGAGGTTAATGAAGGAGACAGCATGAATGAAATGTCTGTTGGGTGAGCTGGGTCAGACATGATTCATTGAAACGCCATGTACTGTACGATGTGATAACCAAGGGGCTATCAGTCAAACACTAAATCATGTAATGTCAAAGGGTTTGTACTAAGCTTAACCCAGCAGACATGTTCACTAAAGCTGTTCCTACCCGATACCCAAGTTCTGCTACCTTCTGTCATACCCATGGGCACAACAGAAGGCATAACAATTTCTATAGCAGAAGAGAAGAAGCAATACATCAGTTCAGACCCCATGTTACCTAAAGTGCTAACAGAAAATTGTAAATGGCAGGCAAAAAAAAAACTTGTAAATGGCAGACATTATGTCTTTGACCATACTTGCTGCCCGAACTCGCACGAACGACTACCCTGATGTAACCCGGCATGCGTGCCGCCACGACCAGCTACAACAACTAACTGCCCGCGCCGACTGCCTCGGTCCACTCACACCAATGGACTGCCACTAATCACCTGGACTGTGCAACAACCATAAGCACAGACCAGCTGACGTCACATACCTCGTCTCTCGCACCACGCGGCGGTATTTCCTACAAACATGTACTACAACAGCAATTTAAATTAGCACACGAACAAATATAAGACACCGAATTACTTACCAACTCATTTTAACAGTATGCTAAAATAATTAAATATGCCTGGCCATTAAAATACAATAAAACAAGAAAATATAACTATTTTACAGCACTACCAACCACTTCCCAAAATAGCACCAAATTTACTGTGGTGATACTAGTATCACCACAGCTTGAATATCATACATTATAACAGTAACATTTGGGTGTGTGTGAGTATGTATTAATAATATTGTGAATTTAGGTATTGTTTGTTTAGGTCATTTTTCAATGTAATGTATTTTTGTGATATTCTGAAATAATCGTTAATATTTTATAATGAAATCACATTTAATTGCACAAAGACATAACGGAACAATAACTAAATTGACAATATTACCACTATAAATGACCAATTCCATTGTGGAGAGGGCTATCAACTGGTGGTACTTTGTGGAGTACAATTTTATCATGAAAACGTACATATTTTACACTCGTACACCGCAATTTCCCTGATGTACATAGCCATCACCATTAATGTATCTGTAACTTGTATTGGTCATATTGTCAATTAAGGTAATGTTTGATTAGGTCTTTCTGCAATTTAATGCATTTATATCATTAAATATTACGAACGTATATATTTTTCACTTGTTCTACCACACAATCACACACAATACGTACTTAATTTCACAATATGATGGTAATTCTTAAGAATAAGGGATTTTTTGTAATTCAAAAAAATAACACCTGGATATGACATATGATTATTAGTAATCATAATTACTAAGAATTTTGGAGGGGCTTCAAGTAGTTTCCAGTAATAAAAATAAAATGTGATGAGGAGGATGATCAAAATTGCTGCATTTATGATATAAAATATGTATAATTTACATATATAATATATTTATATAGGGTCACTGAATTGTTTTATATGTAAGAATTCAGTTTGCAACAAATATTTATTGCGTATAACATCATTTACGTGGTATATTTATAGCACAACGCTGAGGTTTATAAAGGTAAACACAGGTATGGAATAGTGTCCGGACATTATGTAATTATGGAGAATTTCTCAAGGCCTACCTTGTCTATATTGACAAGAGAGTAAAACGTATTACTAATAGATATAGATATTGTAGATGATAAAGACCCCATTCAGAGATAGTGTTTATATTTGTAGGCTATGTATACCGCCATGTTATTTTCTATACACTGCGCATGACTGTGCGTTCATGTTGGTTGCCGTCAGATGGATTGCGGGAAATTGCCTGATGTTGGTTTGCACTGGTCCTGTCTGAGGCTTAGATTTTATGAGTGATTACACGTGTGTTCTACTGCAATTCATGTTGTTTGAAGTGTTCAATCTAATAATTGTGTGAAATTACGAGTGTTTCTATGCTATTATAGCAAGGGAAAAGGTAAATTGTAATATATGTGCGGTGATTAGTGTATCTGTGTAGTGTGGTCAAATGGACCGAAGTTGTGGAGAGAGTATTCATATGCGCCGTATGAATGGCAAATGATTTGGTAAATATTGAATAAATTAAATTAATTTTTTGGGAAAAAAAATCTTGGAAAGTGGTATAATTCCACTCTACTAATTACACAGAACACTAATTTACTAGGGGTACCAAAATTTGAACAATAAAAACCACAAAAATGATAGTGGGGAGTGTTATAAAAATCAGAGAAATTGCAGGGTAAAAAGAGTGAAACTTATGTAGGTACATAATTTAATATTTATTGATGAAAATATGTTAAATTGCAAAAATACTGTACAAGCGTAGCCAAACATTATGCACCGAGCCAGTCCCAGCGCCAGCAGAGGAGTAAATCCCCAAAACAATGATTCACGCCAGCAATTTTCTTTTGGTGGCGACGCAAAGCATCACGCATCAGCAAAGCTTGGAGTTTCCCCACACATGATTTTTAAGCGTAGCCCACTCGCACTTAAAAATACTGTGCAAGCGTAGCCAAACATTATGCACCCAGCCAGACTACCAGCGTCAGCAAGGGAGTCAATCCCTAAAACAGTGATTCAAGGCGCGCCGGCAAATTTTTTTAGGCGGTGACGGGAAGCGTCACGCATCAGCTAAGCTTGGAGTTTCCCCATAAATTATTGTCATGTATTGGGGTTTCTATTAGTCAAATGTTGATGCCCCTAGTAAATTCGTGTTCTGTGTAATTAATAGAATGGAATCATACCACTTTCAGAGTTTAATATTAGACTGACAGAAAATTGGAGGACTTAGTAAACAAAAATAGTTGACTTTTCTTCCAGTTTACAGGGCAAGACCTCAACTCCAAATGGGGTTGGTGCAATGTGTGGCGTAGGTGCTGTCTTTGGGTAACATAGCCTACTTCTACACATCAGTGTGAAAATATTCCTTTGTAAATATCTCGGGGCTCGTGGTGTTACTTTAGGTGGAATATTTTACACTCCCAATACCCCAGTACTCTCAGCAACATTAAATAAAATACAAAACAAAGCAGCCTTGCTGCGTTGGAACAGAAAACACACAACGATACACATGCAGAAAAATATAGATCATTCAGCTCAATGGTTAGGCGCCAGGTGCTTAGCAGTGTGCGATAAAGATAAAAGTCAGGTGGTGTCAGTATGCCACAACCTCAGTATCAAACTGAGGAATGTTTAGCACATCAGTAATACTTTCATCAGAGAGCATTTGTAGATAACCATTCCTTTGATTTTGATTCAGCATTGGCATGCAAAGGCATTATTTAACTAATCATAGACACACAACTCAGGTTCCATATTTTAGGATTTACTTAAAATTCAATCTAGGCGACACACATAATAATACAATAAAAAACAATTTAAACCCTTGTCACACTCAAGCACTAGAAAAATGAAAAACAGAATACCCTAATCAATTACAAACAACCATCATTTACTCTTAAACCTCACAAATATCACCTTGTCATTAAGATTAAACAACATGTATGAAATTTAGGTTTGGCCTGACTGTGAAGTAATCTTATGAATGTGCAAAATAAATTACAATAAATTAAGTTGAAACGTTTAGTAATCCGACTCTGCAACAAAACTGGGCCAAATCAATTCTTTAATTTTACCGATGATTACTGAGGCAGAAGTTCCGAAATCGTAACTTGCCAGTTTAAGCATTTTATTGAGAAAGCTGCACTTTCAAAATTAATACTGCGTCAGTTCAATTTAGACTTAACCATTTCTTCTAAAAACACAACCAAACATTGCTGAAGCTCTGATAGCATACCTCATTTCTTACGATTAAGATGACCTTGTATTCCCTTGGGGACGATGGTTCGAGTCCTGGACTGAACTCAGAATAATCTGCTTCTGCATCGTCGGATTTGTGTGTCACAATATTCACTCGTCCCCTAGCTTAGCAACACTTCTTAAATGATGCTGAGGACTCCTAATAAACAACTCACTTAGAACATAAATAACCAGCCTGACCCATCAAAGCAGTATCTTCAAAAGTCCGTGGTTTGGGACTTCCTTGCAAAGCTGCTAGTTCACATGACTGGTCAAAACATACATGAAGGAGTGTCGCTTCTCTTACACCCACGCTTCCACATAACAATGTAATTGAAACAATGTATAAAGCTAGCACTATTAATTGGCGGTTTCTGCAATTTCAAATAAATGTCCAATCGTGATATGTAACATGAAACGGTTTGTTTGACTGCTAAAAGTGTAAAATAGTGATCAGAAAAATGCACTCAGAATAACCACAAGCGAAATAAAATATATTCAGATACTGAAAATATGTTCTACCCAGTTTTAGGTTAAGTCTGTAGGCAGTTCATTTTAGTTGTAAGAATCACTAACCATTAAAATTTAAAAGTCTGTGAAAATATTGTCTGTAAATAAAAATATTATTTAGGCACTGAATTAATAAATATAAGTAAGCAATGTTACAAAAAAAATAAACATTGGGGTTTTCAAGTGTAAACAAATGGACAAACGGAAAATATTAACACTTCATTTGAACAAACAGTAATCAAACTGAGCGAAGTCTGCAATACCGAGTATCACAAGAGCATTTTTTTTTTCCAGAAAAGCCCCTATTCTTAAGAATTACCCACAAGGTGTATTCCATTTGACGACTACATGCACTCAAAATACAGCACAAATATTATATTGTACCTTTTTTTCATTAATCCAACATCACAAAAACAAATTGTATTTCTGCAGAATTATTGTATTTCACACCTCAAACTAACTGAAATGCAATACAACATGCCAAAAAGCATTTTCACAATAATATCACCCCCACAGTCCACCATAAGAAATTACAAAAATGCTGGACAGAACCACAATGCACCTGTAACATCTCCCAATTTTGACAGACATTTGTATTCGGTCTCTTCTCCATTATTGATCACCATGTATAGTAAAGTAACATGGCATTTTACAGCACCTGTGTATATAAACATTGTATATTAAAGTAGTTTAGTATTATATACCATATGTATTGATGCATGCCACACTGCTTAGCAGCAAGCCTGCACACCCTATGGGCGACTTTGCCTCACAAACAAGCAAGCAAGAGCTGGGGGCAAGTCACAAACAGTAAAAGATTACTTTTCATGTGCCAATAGAAGCGACTCCACACATTGGACAGCCTCGGACACGAGAATAATTAACGCATTTAATTATGAATTGTACTGCCCGCCCGGATTACGACATGCGGTCACCACCCCCTTGAGTCAAAATTGTTTTACCTGACTAGCCACTATCCAGAGTTAACTGAGAAGGATATTTCAAACAACACCACAGGATCACAGCACCTCTGCTGCCCCGTGATGTCACATCCACCAAGCCTCGAGCGAAGGTGATAAACTTGTTGTCGCCTCGAATAAGGGAGATAAGAAATATGCTGTGCCGCAGCAACCCTACAATAACCAATCCCTGCGGAGAAAGGCTATCACCTCGGCACCCCCCGGAAGAGAGCTGATGCAGGGATTTTCAACTATATAAGGAGGCACGGACTCGCCTATAGACAGACGTTGCCGAACTCGACGGCCACATAGGTCAGCGAGCTCTTTCCCTGGTCTGACCAAGCCCTCCCTCCTCTCCTGCAGCTTGTGAAGGCTCAACCACTCCTGAAATGTGTAATAAACATTGCTAGACTGTAATGTTAGGTTAGTGTTCTGTAGTTGCAACGAGTCACAGTTTTTATTCAATTGGATTGCAATGGATGATATGGTTTAATTTTTTGTATAGAGTGTAATAGACGGTGTTGTAGGTAGGTTGTTAGGTTAGCGATCTGTGGAGTCAACGAGTGTTTGCAGTCATGGTATCTGTAGTATATTTTGGAAGGTAGGAGCAAATGTACTACCAGATACCACATATGGTATTGCATAGTACACTTGGGCGGGTGAGCTCAAGTGTACTACCCGAAACCATTTACAGTATCGAGTAGTACACGAAGGCGGATGGGTTCAAGTGTACTACCCGATACCAAATATGGTATTGTGTAGTACACTTGGGCGAGTGGGCTCAAGTGTACTTCACAATATCAACGTATATAAATGCTAAAAGTGTCTCCTTCCGAAAACCCCCACATTCCCGAGGATGTCCCGTTACATTGTGATAGGAAAAGGATGGGCAACAGTATTATAACCATCATCGACGTCACATTGGAGACGTCATGACATATGTAAACACATGGTATCGGGTTGTACACTATTCTCCAAACTTGAGAAAAAAACTTGTGTGATGTTACAATATTTATAAAAAAAATATTACAGTTTAACACAAGCGTCCACGTTACCATCATCTTAAATACGAAATCGTAACGTTAATAATCTATCTTGACAGTCTTGACCCCGTCTACTCGGGCCGTTTACCCTAACCGGATGTCCGTGACTAACATTCAATAAATATGAAAAATTGCTACATACCGTAACAAAATACAAATGTGGGGTGCCTTCTTTTTGGTCTATATCCAGTTCGCAGCTTGCAACTGGCTCCCATTCCAAATCAACCTCACTTTGGTTCGGCATCACGGCTGACAAAACTCTTTCTTCCTCTGGATTATCCGGAGGGTCGACGCATTCCATTTGGTAAAACTCGCTTCCTTACTTCATCAATAAACGTATAGAACTGTAAAGACAATGGAAACAAATTCAAATCAATACAGTATGAGGTTTACTTTGACAGCTACTTAGCCTTAAAATATTGCACTTTATGTAATGTGAATTGTCAGCCATATTACCTTATTTAAAAATAAAATAACTTTATTGGTTTTAACTACAAGTACAATAGCTGGGCACAAGATTTAACTATGTCAATACATCAATATGCCGTAAGTACATACTCATTACGAACTAATCAAAAAAACTTCTGCTAAAGCAAAAACAAAACGGAACATTCCATCTTGAAAGATCATGGGAGAACGGAAAGCTCGCCAATTTATAAAAACATAAAATTTCTCCGAAAACGAGCATACGCAGGTAATATATTAATTCGAGGCACTTGTATAAAAGGTAAAAAAATTATTAACATACCGTTTCAACAATTAATAAGGAGTAAAGTGTAATAAAAACCCACACTAATCTGCCAACCATACCCACCCAGAAAAGTACTTTACAGCACCGCACTTTACACTGTCGATTGTCGAATTCGTATACAACGTCGAGTTGTAGAGCGCGATGTATCGCAATCGTTGGCAACCGATGTATGGTAGCAACGAATTAAAAATGTAAACATACAAGTTAAAATGCAAATGTATTTATTTACGACAATTATTCTGCAAAATGAACACCGGAACATATAATGGTATAAGTTCACGTAAGAAATGTAAGCAACTGAAGAAATATTCCTGGGATAGTAAATCATCACATAAAAATTCACCGTCTTTACTGGATGACTTACTGAAAGCTGAAATAATAAGTGGAAAGCAATTGCTCGTTTTGAAAGAACAAAATTTAATAACATACAATCCTAAAGTTGTGATGGACCTGAGACATGAACAGGTAATCTATGAATAAATGAATATGTATTTAAGTGTTGGCGATTGACTACAGAGGTAAGTCCAGTTAAATGAAAAAAAATATAAATAAATAAAAATGTGCTATACGGTATGAAACGGCACGTGCAACATCCTCACAGGCAACACGATACCCTAGGTTTAAATGGTTGGGGGCCTTATATTGGTTAAAATAAAATTGTATAAAATTAAATTTTGTTTTCAGTTATTTTTTTCCATTACGTGTTATTTACCTTTGTGTGTGTAGTTTAATGTAGGATAGTTTTATTTTACCGCACGCATTTTGGATATTGTTATTACGATACTTGCCATTGTGCGGCAATTTCATTCTCACCTCCCTCATGATACCTTTCCAGGCCTTTCCCGAATTTCTGAACACTTGTTACTGTTACTACCTCCTCCTGCAATACATTCCACTCTCTCACTGATCTCACAAGGATGGAGTGCCTACCCTGTTGTGTTCTCCATCCCCTCTGTATCATTACACTGTTGTTTCCTCCCCCTCTGTACATTCCCTAGATAACCAGCGACCTAACTTCCTCATCCTCTCTTTCCATTCACCATACTATACAACCTGACCTGCCTTTCCACTCTTCTCATTTCCTTCATCATTATTGGCTGAAAGTTCCAGTCACCCTCACCATCCAGCCTCTGCCTTACCACCCTCATCTTCACCCATCTAGCTACTCTTTTTGTACCTGCTGCAGATCATGCACCTCCACTTTCACGTACGGGTCCCATTTACCAATATCTACCGTACCATTGTGTCAAGCCTTTTCTTTCACCTTGCTACTTAAACTCTCTTCAGTACCCATCCCAGTATTCCCAATGCTTTTTTGTCTTTCAAAATTACTCTTCTACCTGCTTTTTCCACCCAAGACCTCCCTGCAATACTACCTCTAGATATTGATGGTGTGTGGCTGGATGAAATGGTGTCAAGTAAAAATTTTAAGGGCGATGAAAGTTGTAGGTTAGGTTTTGTGGTTGATTGGTTTTACCTGGTAGGCGCCAGAGGTCGCTCAGGGAGGTGTCAATGATGATGATGATGTTTGGAGACTCTTGGTGAACTCAGGGTGATGCAGGCCGAATCACCCGGACACAAATATCCCATCGTGCTGGTTGCAGTTCCTATGTTGTGTTGTTTCACGCAATGAAATTGTAATTTGCTAAACAAGGGACTCCAGGCGGTCCTTACGCTCTATGTTCAAACTTGCTAATTGTTGCATGGTTGAATTACTACGCAGATTCCGTACTCCATACGCTGTGGATTATTGGCTACCCACATGCCCATTAAATTACACATTGCTGCACATAATATACATAAGAAATTACCCTGAAAAATACACTAATACACTTGCAAAGAATTGGTGGAATTTTAAGGGCTCGTACCTTGAAATGCCTTGCGGCTGCCACATAAAGAACACGTCTCCAGTTTCATGTTGCATTTAATGGCACTGACTCTACATGTTTCCCTTGCGAAACAACTTTTCATACGATAGCCTGGCTTTAACCTGCCAGGGAAGGTTACACTGTGGAAACGCTATCAAGCTAACATGATATAAGTTGTGCTGAATAAACTTCCCCAGGCAATGCAAGTACTGGGAAGACGAGGGACGGTGTCCCAGATGGCAAAGAAAAACGGTCCCGAATTACATTAAAAACTATTCCAGTGAAGTAATGAGTCCAAAGATCACTGGCCGCCAGGGTGCGGGAAATGCAGAACGTGGTCACACGCAAACCATCCCCTCTCAGCGCTACTCGCTTACTTACTCTCCCACATGGTGGGCTCGCCGGCATTGGTGGGCCAGCGCGTCACTCTGTGCTACTTTCTGCACAAGACAACATTGCAACTCTCTTAACTGCTACTTGCATGTACATAACACACCATAAAATTATAAACAGTAACCCTGCATAATACTTATCCTTGCTGATGTAAAATGAAATGGACAAACATAAGTGAGATGAGAATAAACATTTCTGCTGTGTGCCAGAGGGAAGAAGTGTGTTATTCGCTCCAACAGTTCCGTCAACAAAAAGGATAGCACATTGCTCACGTCCTACCTGCGACGACCCCGGCAACGATACAGTGCGCTGTGAGCTGTGTCAGCAAGGAGCACACTTTGCCTGCCTGACAGCAGAAGAATGGCCATTGTAACCTAAATGACCTGCCTCACCAAGAGTAAACTAGTGTAAAAGTGCTTATTGTGGTGAAGTGCTATGATCCCCCAAAAGCAGAGTCTAAACTAAACACGGGCAAATGTTATCACCTGTTTTCTTTCCCTGTGGATATGATATTAATTAAAGAGTGCCCAACCACATTGCTTGTGTAGTGAAATGAACCTACAATTGGAGACATACTAATATCACAGCATAATTTTTAAGTGTTCATGTTATGTTTCTTTTCATTTTAAAAGGGTGTATTATTATTTTCAGTTTTACGTTTTGTAAAACGTAATTGATCTTGGTAGTTCCGGCAGTTGCCATGGCAAGCGCCCAAACTTTAATTCTTACTTAACTTATTAAAACAATGTCTTAATTTAATAATGCATAATTGAAGGGTTATTCTAATGTCTAGTGTTTTATGTACTTTTACTTTTAATATTAATGGAAACGTGTCAGAAGTAATGTAATTCATCAGTGTGTTTTACTGTGCTTGTTTCTGTTCTGTATGTATATTTAAGAATATATGTATAAATTTGGTTTTCCCTCACGGAATTGGTGTGAGATCTCCGTTAGGTAACGGCATCTCCACGTCATCCTACTCAGTCTAGTTCGGCAGGCCAAGGAGGGTGCACATGTTCGCGTCACGGGCGAACCTCATCATCTTTGTCTTGACCAGTAGCTGAAATAGTGAGTGTATTTTATCCGGAACATTGAATTCTTTTCTTTTCTCCCCCATGCCCGCACTCTCATCTCCGTAGATTCGCGGACCCAGAGATTTTACTGCTATTAAATTTCCACTTGTGCTGAACAGTGCTTTTATCCATGTCTGCCGATAGAGCCTAGTATTTCATGTCTGCATTATTCAAAGGATTAAGTATCAGTGATTGTGTATGTGATCTCACTCAGTCAATATAATTAATTGCATAGTACCTCGTCTAACTTTATTTTAATATTAATTAAACCTCGTGTTCTGGCCCTCTCCAGAAAATAAATCCATGTGCTCATTTATAAACTGTAAAGTGTACTAAGGGACTTTTGTAATATTTTGTTCGCAAATGTGTGCTGCCAGAGAGAATTGCCACATGGCTGTCGACCTACTACTGCCCTGAGAACCAGAGTACACATGCTCACCAATGCAATAGATGAGCTGGAGTCTGCTGGTACTTTACAACTATCTAGTAATATGTACCCATGCATCTGGGTTTCTCTAAAATCCAGCATCTCTCGCCTCTCGCAACAGGAACCTAAGCCATGTTTACCTTTTAAAATAAATATGGCCATGTAAGTAATAAACACTGTGTGTATATTCCACTGCACTCAGAAGTTGACGTCTAAGGTTAAAATAATATATATTTATTGACAATTATTCCATATGTGACCATTTTCAAAAGTGCTCACTTTACCATGAATGGCATATACTCATTTTCGTGCACCACTGGCTGTCACTCTGCATGAGGCCAGATTGATTGCTGAGAGCACTGAGTTTACTGGAGCTGCAGGGTTGTATAATGTCATTGAAACAAGATATATGCGGGAGATTCAATTTCTAGGTCCTCAGAGATATTTACAGATCTGCAAATGGTAGCATTATTAAATACAAAATAGTCCTCATTGAAATTCTGCACAAATGCAATACAAAAATTAACTCAAAACAGAGTTTATCTTGTAAAAATTTATTTTCTTTAGTCACATGTAGCAGTCTTTTCAATTAACAGAGAAATAAAATTTGATTAATCTAGTTTCATTAATTTTAATGAACGTCACTGTCGGGCATTACAAAACTATGAACTACTGACAAACAAAATATTTACTGTTTACTGCAGAATATTCCCTTACTGCTGAAGAACTATTAGTAATTTCAGTGCTTGTCAGCAGTAACTGAAAAAGGGGCTGAGCTTACTCCCTGATGGTGCCCCTGATGTAACCTTTGATGAAACCACTCTTTCCTCTGATAAAATCCTCCCTACTTTCACCTCTGTCTCCGGAAGTCTCCATCTCACAAGGAAGTCTCCAAGACATTATATTTCCTTAATCCATGCAGATACTTCTATAACCAGTTCCTCATGTTTATGGAATCCATCACAAACTGCACAACCAGCCTTTCCATTACTTTCTCAGTATTAGAAGCGAGACATACTGGTCTGTAACTGGTGGGACTTTCCCTAGCCTCCCTTTGCTTGTAGTCCAGAACCACCATCACTTCCTTCCATTCTTGCAGCAACTTGCCTGCCTCCATTGCTGTTAAGAGCCATCCAAATGTCTCTACTTCCACTCCCACCATTGATCTATTGAACAGCACCTCCATGTATCTTCCCAGCTCCCTTCCACCACACTATTAGATTCCATTTCCTGCACCATCCGGTCCCACTGCCTTGTTACCCTTCTACTTCCTGATGGCCTTCATTAGGTAGGCTATCTCACTCACCCTCATTGTAAATTAATGACATTTCCCCAAACCCCTATTGACTTCCTTTTGCCATTCATTCTGCAGTTCAAAAATGGACAGGTACTGGACTTTAAGTATATCAGCTTTTTCCTTCATTGTCAGTTGTTTATCAGCAGTGGGAATCCTGTCTCTTACCTCAATAATGTATACGTATAATTTCCACCATCTTCTCCCCTTCCTTCTTCCATAATGTTTCTTTATTTGCCTGTGTAATCTTTCTTTCCAATTTCTTTTCTTCTGTTAATCCATCATCTGCACATGCTTGCCTTCAAACTGTCTCTTCCATTTTCATGATTTATAGCTGCTTTGCTTAACTTTTTTTATTCCAGGCCATTAATGTGTAATTTATTTTCAGGACAGAAATATTTTAGTCTTGTACCATTTTGTGGAAATATAAGACAAATCATGGGAAATCTGCAATAAGTGATGTGGGCACGTGTTTTTGCAGTTAGTGAAGTGAATAGGTACTTGTTTCTGTTGTCAGTAAAGTGGGTACTTGTTTTTGAGTTCCTGTGAAACAGAATATATTATGTGGTATTTCTATTGTTTAAGTTTATGTGCACTTTACGCACTTAAATTCTGTTCCTGGTTTGTTTCGTATATGATTGGTTATGTATTTTCTAGGTAAAACGAAACACGCAGTTAAATAACAATCAATTTTCAAAGCACGAGATAAGAGAAGAAGCCAAAAGGTAAGGTTTGAAAAAGTAAATTTTTAACAAGGTTGCAGTTTTGTAATTTTTGTTGTGCACAATTTGAAGTCACTGTTTGTCAGTTGTGTTGGTTTCCTTCTCTGTGAGCTTGAACTGTTACTCTGCTGTGCAGTTTGTGTAGAACTGTAAATCTGTTTGTAATAATAAATTGGTGCCAGCTAACAACCAGCGGCGCTAAAGCCCATGACGGCGCTCACCATGCACGTGACACGTGTACATGCACATGCGCAAGGAGGTTCCAATTTGAGCTTTCCTCTAATGGAATATTATTTGCAGTGTAAAATGTGTCTTCTTTATTTTTCAGGGTCTAAAGTGTTTTAAAATGTATGTTTGTCAATGTTGGAAAATGTTTGGTTATAAATTCAAACCGTTCTACTCCGGCCAGAATGCCCTAATAAAAGACATTTAAAGAAGACGATAAATTACAAATTAATATGTATAATGTCAATCCATATTTCAATTTCTAAAGTGCCTTTTATTTTTTAATAATAAAATATTTTTCTCGGTGTGCATAGCGCTTCCGCTTATGTGAACCCCATAGGCAGCCATGGTAGGTATGTGCGACACTTGCCTCTGGGCAGTCTGCCTAGGAGAGCTGGCGAGGTAAGACACTTTCACGCATGCACTACAACTTTTAAGCACTGATGTAGATTTCCGTAGCACTTTTAGTATACCGGTTAACCTTTGCTTTGCGTATATTTGTGCCCTTGCGGCTTTTTCAAAACTTAATCGAGGAGAAGGAGGAGAAAGATGTCAGAGCGGATTCCCCCTGGAGGTTATACATATGTATATATACATACATACACTCGCAATTAGGCTACCGCCCGGTGGCGAGCTCTCTCAACTCTCCTTCACCCAACCAACTCCTTTTCCACTCCCTTCCTGAAGTCACGCGACCCACGAAATGTAAATCAGGCGCCATCTGCTACTGCTAAAGGTGTTCCATTGTAATTTCTGTCTTATTGCTGCGTGCAATTTTAAGGGCTTTAATTTCATGTATGTATTTAAGGGTATTTCATGTTTGATCATTTTATGGCCACATCACATATGACCACGCGGTCAGATATCGCCAAGTACGTATCTGCACCATCAATGCATTTTAAGGACTTAGTTGTGTAAAATCATGTGTGCCATAATTTTATTCAGTGTTATATGTCAGTTTTATTCAGGGTTCCGTGTAATTGTTACGTAAATTGATACTTTTTGTGTATGACCACACTGTCACTTTCATGTTTGCTTTTTCCATCATCTGGCATGCTACAAGCCTGTAAATGCTTTAGTCGTAAAGGGAATAATTTTTCCAACAGAAATAACAATTTGTCTCAATTTAATTTGCTGTGTCAATGGAGAAATATTGCAATTTCACCTGCACCACATGGTCTGCTACAAACTTTATCCAGCGGCATCCTTGCCATCTAAACTTGCTTTCACGCATGTGCATGTTTATTGTGACTACTCATTTCATGCCCCATTGTGATCCATTGAAATTTATGTAATTTTGTAATTTGTGTACGGTGATATTATTTCTGTCCTAGCCGGCTCTGTGCATAGGCCGTCACTACACTAACAACATGCAGGAGGGCGAGCCCCGATGAGTCTGTGCTAGTGAGGCCAAATAATCACACATGTTTATGTATCGTGTGTTTATTCATCTTGTAATTCTTCATGTCCTATCTTCAGGGAAAGATTGTTAGTCCACCCCAGCGGCTGTTAACCCCCTTCCCTTGTGAAAATTGTGTTTTCAAGCACCAAGGTGAAGTCATTCATATAGGCGTGCGCTAGAGTAATTGCGGGCTGGGGAGCACCATAACGGAGTTGGCTAGACACGACCGAGTTTCATCATTAAATTGCTTGACTCGTTATTTGTATGAACGGTATCAATTAAAGCAAGTACTACAGTGTTCCACTCTTTTATTTGTAGTAACAGTGCCCTAGCCACATGTGTTTTTCAAGTGTTAAATTTTTTGTATAAGTTTAGTATTACAAAGTGTATCGTAAGTACGCTCGGGTGAGACGGACACACAGAACCCACAGCATCCCTGAGAACTCTTGAGTCCCAACAGTGTGGTGATTGGGAAGCACCACTGGCGCCCAGATAATCAGTAAGTAATTTGTATCATTGTTCATCTCATGTCTCACCCGACGGCGTCAAAGTCATGTTACAAGGTAAGCTCAAACATTTGTTTCTAAATTTTTTTTGTGTGTCAGCAGTCTTCCTACCCCACATAAATTTTAAAAACAATTTTTAACCTACATTCCAAAGGAAAGATAGGCTTATGCAATCGCAGAATGTTTGTCTGGAATGTATCTCCCTCCTAATAACTTTTAAACCTGAGAACCAAATTTCACAAAGCTGTGGTCACATATATTATTTAGTAATGACATTGGACTTTTATAGATTTAGATTATGCCCAGTACTTATTTTAAATATGGCGACAATGTTAATATTTAGGGCACTATTTTATAAATCAGGAACTATTCAACCAATTTCAACCAAATTTGGTACGTTGATATTGCATGATATACACATTAAAATTAAAAAGTGATAATCTTATTAGTTTGCCATTTTGGAGGATAGTGCAAATTGAAAATAATAAACTTTTCCATTATATTTTGGGAATTACTTAACAGCGTTAAACCAAATTTGATATGTTACAGTGCATGATGTAAGCATTGAACTTTAAAAACCTATAATGCATTTAGTCCACCATTTTGAAAGATATTGTAGATTTAAAAAATTTAAACATTTTCATTATATCTTGAGAACCATTTAACCAATTTAAACCAATATTGGTTCATTGGCAGTGAATTATACTATCATTACATTTAAAATGTTATGTTTTTAATCTTTCATTTGGAAAATACATAGTGCAAAATAAAAATTAAAGCTTTTACATTATATCTTGGTAACTACACAACCGAATCCTCCCATATTTGAGATGTAAGTAATACTATTGTAGGCCATGTTCATATATGCAATTTTAATTGTTAAGACACGTAAGTTGTGGGGTATCACAAGTTTTGTTTTACAAAAACAAAACAATAATGGTGAAAGGTTGAGACAATATATTTATTTAAAAGACAACTCAGGTACAGATATAACATTTGACGCTGTCGGGTAAGACATGGAGATGATTACGCTACACTTTTACCTGTTTTGATGGATGCCAGCGGTGGTTCCTACACACCACACTTTGAGACCCAGAGATCTCAGGGCTGCTGTGGGTTCTGTGTGTTCGTCTCACTCACGCGTACTAATGAAACAACTTTTATACACAACACTGCAATACAAAACACTTGGTGGAACTTGGTAACTGATGCTACAAAGACTTACAACTTTTACACTGTGAGGTATGTTTATTCGGACCAAGTTACAACATGCCAGAAAATGAAATAGGTATTTTACTACTCGGATGTGACTAGTCAGTTCCCGTGGGTGATTCCCCCATTACGTTACGCAACTCGTGCACTCCGACTGAATGATACTCTGTGGTGTTTGAAGACTCAGCCTCTACAAATAATTATACAAGCACATTACCCTTAATACTGCATATCGAAATTAAGCAGAAGTTACATCGAAAAGCCCTAAACATGGGCGGATGGCACCTGATACATAAAAAGCGCGGGCCGCATCGCCTCTCCGATACAACACTCTTCTCCTTGATTAAATTTCAAAAAGCCTGAAAAGGCTTCAAATTATTAAGTTAAGTGGCCTAGCATTATGCTGGGGCATCTGGCAAAAGTACGCAAGGCAAAAGTACGCAAGGCAAAAGTTAACCGGTAAACTAAAAATGCTATTGAAACATACATCAGTGCAAAAATGTGAAGTGCGTACGTGACAGCATCTTAATTCACCAACTGTCCTAGAATGACTGCCCAGAGGCAGGAGTCGCGCGGACCTACGATGGCTGCATACGGGATTCACACAAATGGAAGTACTATGTACGCTGAGTAAAATATTAATATAGCAAATTGAAAAGACAACAAAAATATTTTAAGACAATTTTACTAAGGCAATTTAAATATGGAATTTTGGTTGTTATTTAATTGTCTTTTGAAGGCGTCCTCACCTGAATACCGTTGTCTTTCTCTTCGGCGCCATGCACATTTTGAATTTTAAATATCAGCATTACACAAGGCTCTGAAACAAGACATATTACACTTTTCAACATATTTTACCCTGAAACATTCGATCCCATTTTGGGAAAGTCTATACTTGTAGCGGAATGTGCACACATGTACCGCTAGCAGTGAGTGCCATCATGGTCTAGCTGTGACTGTCTCTTAGCTGGTGTCACTTTCAACTCAATCCTTTCAAAGTGATCAATGATATAGGGTCATTGGCAATGCATTCATTTAAAATTCAAGAACAAAGCCTCCTTTCAATGGCTTCAAAAACCTTAATTACAAATGTGACTCAACTACTATATTAATTGCCTTCGTAGAAATAATTTACATAAAAGGAATACCATTTGCCATCATTTTCCTTGAACCACCATATTATATCTGTTATATACCCGTGCATACTAGTCTTTTTCATAAACCTGATATACTAAAATTTAACTAAAAGAAAACTATTGAGGCACACACACCCTCTATTTAATGGGCCATCAAAGGTGCTGCTCAAGTAATGCACACATATTAAAAACATAGCTAAATGGCAAAGCTAACGGACACGCATCTTATTTAACAGACATTTCACTGATTCTCTGTAATCCACTGCAATTAGCTGACAACACATTTGCATGGTAGTGCTAAAATGATAAAACCAAAACATATACAACTACAACACACACACTTTAGCTAATAGGAAAACATTTTGATTATTTTCAAAAAAGTAAAAAAAATTTACATTTTGAGTACTTGATAATTTTAAAAATAAAGTGAGCATGCAAATAATACATTGTCTGGTAAATGTTAATTATTTTTATGACATCACTAAAGAATTAATTGATTTTCTAAAGGAAAAAATAACTTATTTTATTATTATTATCATCATTATCATTATATTAATCTTATTAGTATTATTCCTCCTCCTCCGACTACTACTACTACTAGTATTATTATTATTATTATTATCATCATTATGGAGTCAGTGCTCATCTGAGAAGGATGTGTTGCAACTACACTCCTGTGATTTCCTGTGTTTCTTCGAAGATTCTGTGAGTAAAGTGGCGGAAACACCGTTACGATTGGACATTTTTACATGCCCTGCAGTCAATATTTATGATCATTATGTGGTAAACTGTTTTTTGGTAGACAAAAATTTGTCAAGTGTGCAGGCCTGTGCAGGACAAGATATCACTGCAGCTGTACCGGTACGAGCAATGAGGAAGAATATTTTTGTGGATAATGCACTAAACATAAGGACAATAGTATGTTTAGTTTATCACCAAAAAAAAAAGGGAAACAGTGGACGTTGCATTAACAATTACAATAGGAGACACAGATACTTAAACTCCGTTGGAATCTGAAATGTCTAGTAATACTTCTACAAAGATAGTGGAATCAATGGATTCCACTCTCTTTTCTGTGTTCAAAACCTTGTGTTGCAAGATAGACAAACTATCTGAAGATGTCAAAGGCCTTACAGAAGACAACTTGTTACTATGAACGATGTTTGAAAGCCTTCAAACGGGAAATAAAAAGATGTGTGAAACTTGTAGAGATATTTCTGAATGAAATAAAGCACTTGCAATGTCTCAGAACACTGTTCAGAAAAAATCCTATAGTGAAGTAATTAGTAAGAAGAACAGCAAATCCCAGCAGAGAATAGTTCAGTTGGCAGTGCGGGCGAACAACAAGGACTCCCATTGTGTCGATCAGTCTGACCCACAAAAGCAGACTGCTGACGATGACGGGTTCGTCGTTGTGAACAGGCGTGGCACAAAGTCCTCGACGGCAAGTGGATCGTCTATTCCTAGAACAACGGCTCCCAGGAAACAAGTCCAGCTGGGCGTCCGTAATAATGTGAAAATCAAAACAGTTCCAAAGGTGACTCGGCCACAAATGAAAGCTTTGTTTGTGTCATGTTTCGCACCTGAAGTACAAGACGACGACACAATTGCTTACATAAACCAAGAAATTAAAGTGGCAAATTTGAGGGTGGCTAAGTTAAAAACCAAATATAATCTTGTTCCTCTTTCTACGTAGCAGTAGCAGAAGAGGATTTCAAGCGTATTTTTAACACCGTATTCGGCCAACTGACTGCCTTATCAGTCCATTTTATGGGAGATTACGTGACAAACAAATATTCACTCCCGATAAGGATTCCTCCTCTGCCATGTCTGAACAACCAACAGAAATGGCGGAAGGAGCTGTATCCCAAATAAAATAATGTTTAGGCTGACGGTGGTGCTTTTAAAACGTACTGATGCCGAAACATGTTTTGGCAAACAAAAATTAACAATAATTTGAAAAGTGAGCGCCAAATAAATTTTGGAAATATGTTAAACTTATGACATCCGGATACAAAGAATTCCTTACATTAAATGTAGATGGATGCACAGTTCAAGATCCCGCATGTTTGGTAAATATTTTTGCACAGCATTTTGTTAAGCAATATGTACTATTTAATATTAATGCCCAAGAACACCTTATTGGCAGAATAAATAATATTAATATTGATATTCCGGTCATAACTCGGGGATTAGTTCTTTGGGCCATCAAAAAGCTCAAAAATAGCAAGTCAACCGGCTGTGATGAAATCCCTAATTTTATTATTAAAGGTTGCTCTCTTGTTTTTACTCTAATATTAACCCATATCTTCAACTTTAATTTAGTTAGTGGTATGTATCCTGATGTTTGGAAACGTGCTGTTGTTGTGCCTTTTTTCAAAAAAGGAAACAGAAGAGACATGGAGCAACTGTAGGCCTATATCTTTATTGTGTGCTCTTTCCAAAGTCTTTGAGAAGGTAATCTTTAAATGTCTTTCTTTTACTACAAAAAATGTAATTACTGAATGCCAACATGGCTTTCAAATAGGCAAAACAACAGCTACCAATTTATTTAGTTTTGTTGATAAATTATGTTCTGAAACTACTAATAGGCAACAAGTAGATGTAATTTATTCTGATCTTTGGAAGGCTTTTGATACAAGTCAACACTATATTATACTTCAAAAATTACAATCCTTTGGTCTTAATTCCCCCTATATTAATTGGTTTACAAATTATTTTTCAAGTAGAACTTTTGTAGTTAATCTCGAAACCTGTTTTTCTAGTTTAAAAAATGTTTCTTCTGGGGTGCCTCAAGGAAGCACCCTTGGACCGCTACTCTTTAATATATTTATGAATAATATCGTTGGTGTAATAAGTCACTCTACTGCACTTCTTTATGCTGATGATCATAAGATCTATAAATGTATTAAAAGTAGCGCAGACTGTGGTAAGTTACAAAGTTATACTACAGCAATTAATAATTGGTGTATCAATAATGTTATTAGATTAAATACAATGAAAACAATATGTATTACCTTTGCTCATAAAATTAACCCGCTATTTTATAAATATTATGTTGCTAATACTCTTATAAAAAGAGTTGAACATGTGCAAGACTTGGGTATAATTTTAGACTAAATTGTTTTTCATGTATATATTGATAGCTTAAAAATAACATTAGTAGAACATTAGGTTTAGTTAAATTTATAAGTTTCTCTGCCACATCACCAGACTCCTTGCTTTGTTTATATAATGCTTCAATTAGATCTAAATTAGAATATTGCTCTGTAGTATGGAACTATGTTACTGTAACTGATGCAAGTAGAACAGAGAACATACAAAAGAATGTTTTTAGATTATCGTTTCTTAGATATTCATCACAAAGAGGTTATGATTACAACAATGAATTAGTTAAATATAAAACATTATCTTTAACTGCTCATAGAGCCATTATGGATTCTTTTTTTTTAATCAATGTGTTTTTAAATTATCTATCATATGTACCCATTAGTAAAAAGGTTAGGTTAAAAAGCACCTCTCTATACTCACAGAATGTCAAATACTTTTTCTGTTTTAGGTGTAAGTAATTTTAATAAATATTTTTTTTCAAATTTTGACCCCTTCTGTGGTAAAAGGATTCTTTTTCAGGATCTTTATAAACATTTTGTAACCCACAGGTTAACACATTAGTAATTTCAACAAAAATATCCTGTATTTTTCTTGTGAATTATGTTTTTTTATGAATCATTTTTTTATATTTCTTCAGTTTTTTGTTTTTTAACTATTGCTCTCTGTTTTTGTTTTCTGCCCTGTTATGTGTATGTTTTTTGTCGTATTTGTCTGTTTAAATTTTTTTATGTGTATGCCACCCTGTTAATGGTTTCTCACTGTTGGGTGGCACAATAATCGCTGATAAATAAATTTATTATTATCATTAGACATTGTTTTAAATTGGTTTCTATTCATTATTATTCATTTTACTATGTGTAAGTAAAAGATTATAATTTTTACAATGTAACATACGTTAATGCAAATTGCTGAACTTACAACAAATGGATTAAATGCAATAGAAATCAACAAAACAAATACCAATGTAAAACAGTACAAATACCATAAAAACAAACAAAATGTAAGAAACCAATTGCAAATAGTGTAAACAAAAAACAATTACAACATATAAAAAACCTATAGAAAGCAAATTAAATGCAACAGTATCCAAAAAGGTAAAAATAACAACAGGTGCAAACATGATATTATGCAGTAAAATGTAAAAACACAATAAAAAGCAATACAAGATGGTAAAAATACAACATGAATTAATGAAATCTCTTTAAATACAACAGAATCCAACCACACAAAACAAAATGGAAACCAACAATTCACTAGAAAAACCAGTGGGAAATAAACTGAATGCATAACAAATACCAACAGGGAGAAATACTGTGGAAATGCATGGATTACAGCCGACATCCATGGAAACCATTGTAACGTAATGAAATCCAGCAGTTTTCAATATGTCAGTATCCAAAATAAGCCAACACGATCTGTTTTCCAAAGGAAACAACAAAATCCAACAGGCTCATTGAAGAAAAACAGCAGTGTCCAATAGAAACCACTGAAGTGTGCTCAGCTTGTAAGATTCTAATCCAATAGGAAACACTTATTACTGATTAAGTCCATGACTCTTCAACAGAAAACAATGGAAACCATACGTTAAAAAGCAGATTCCATACAACTGGAAACTGTGTAACTTTTGTTGGTTTATATTACATTTTAACCAACCAAAAACAATATAATCCAATGGAAACAGCTGGAAGCACAACAGATATATGGACAGCAGAAACTCACACAACAGAATACAATGGATACCACCAGGCATGCCGGAGCAAACCCAAGAAACAAATATATTTTTTTCTGAATGAATGTATTTATCTGTGTGTGTGTGTGAGCACGCGCACGTGTGTCTCTTTTTTCCACAAATTGCATGTTGCACATTATTATCTGTGTTACTTCATGGTAAGTTAATGTACACAGTGATTTTAAACATTTTTTTTTCCTCTCTCAGATTTATAAGCACAATGTCTAAAGTTTGTTTCACTAAAAATGAGCTGCAACATGTTTGACATATGATTTTTTTCCAAGAACACTGTGCGAAATTTTATAACAACTAACAAAATTTGCAAGTAATTTACCATGAAATAATATATTTACATATAATAATGGTAATAAAAATAAAACACTATTTGTAATATGTGAAGTTAGGTTGAACATGCGTACCTAAATGTATGTACATGGTTCATTGTTTCGTTAATAGATTTTTGTAATTTTAAATTGCACATGTGTGTGTGTGTGTGTGTGTGTGTATGTGTGTATGTGTGTGTGTGTGTTTTATATATATATATATATATATATATATATATATATATATATGTATATATATATATATATATATAGACACACACACATATATCTGTTTGAAGAATTATCTCATAGAATAGTGACTTTTTACTTAAAACATCACGTGGCATCATCGTAAAGACATATGACAAGTGTTCAATAAATACACTGAATATTTACTCCACTACTTTCCCAAATAAGGCCTTTCTTTCATCCTTGCGAGAAATAAATTCTCTCATTCTATCATTAAGATTTAGTACACTAGTTCTCTCTTTGTGGACGTGAAGTAGCATTACATGTGTTAGACGTTTCTGCTTCACGGTGGCCCGCAGATAAGTATTCATATGGCGGAGGTTAGAAACTGGACAGTAGTAAAATAAAAGTGATCACACTCTCGTTCTACACTCTATAATACTCATTGTGTACTTACACTACACTGTACATCTGCATTGACTACAAACAGAAGAGAAGGAAGGCCGGGCAGACACAGAGAAACGAATTGATGTTGTTCACACCTGCTGAAAGAATAGTATTTCTACACAGGAGGGGAGTTACGAAGCACGCGTTATATGGGATGTAGATAATGCGCAGATGCCAATGTGACGGCGTGCGGAAAGGGGAGGGGATTAGTCACTGCACTGCTCGCGACTTGTGTCGAGTCAACCGCCATCTCGCTACCGTGCCTTGCATTCGACAACTGTGCTATTCTATGGACAGCGTACATTGTTGTGAGGGTCAACATACTAAAATAAATACTTGCATGGCTGTTTGGTGTTTTATTATGTAATGAAGGCGTGGAATCGAAGGAACGTTACGAGGTTAATTTTTCAAAATTTGTGTACACAAAAAGTGGAGGGGCAAAACACATGTTTTGCCCCTGCTTCAAAATGAGTAAGGGGGCAACTGCCCCTGCTGCCCCCCTCCCCAGCTCCGGCGTCCCTGGATATCACTGGAAATGTAACAAAAACCTACAGAGCACTGGATGTAAATTACTGGAAATACAACAGAAATCAACTGATACAATTCAATAGAAACCAACAAAACAACAGTGATCAATTTAAACCATCAGAATACCATATAACCCAACAGTCTATGGTACATCAGAAACCAACAAAATGCAACAGAAATCAATGGAAACCACTAGAAAACAACAGACTACAGCACAACATAGACCAACAAAATACAACAGAAACCAATTGGAAACCAGTAGAATACAACAGAAAAGAGCAAGCTACAGTATAATAGAAACCAATAAAACACAACAAAAATCAATTTCAACAATCAGACACACTATAATCCAACAGACTATAACACAACAGAAACCAACAAAATACAGAAGCTAATGGAAACCACTATAATACAACAGAAAGCAATAAAATACAGCAAAAACCAGTTTAAACCACCAGATTATCATAAAACCAATTAACAAACTAGAAACAACAGAAATGTACAAAAAAAACTACAAATTCCAATAACTGTAAGTACTAGAATACAACAGAAGCCAACAGACTACGGGACAACAGAAAACAATGAAGCACATCAATTTAAACTATTAGAATACAAAACAAACCAACAGATTACAGTACAACAAAGCCAACATCATCTGCTAATCTTTATTGTAACCCAATACAAAACAATTAAAACTTAATTTACAGTGTTTTTTGTCAACTGACACCAACAGAAACCACTGAAATGTTCCCTGTCCACAAAAATTTTATTCAACAGAAACCACTGGAATCCAATAAAAGCATCTAACAGAAGTAATTAAAAATACATTAGAATGAGAATTTTGTACAACAGAAAACACTGAAGTTTCTGTAGGTGTTTGTTGATTTCTGTTGTAAATTTTTGGTAGGGATAGACTTCATTAGTTGATTCAGACGGTGGAACACACCAGGCAAGCTGTAAAGTACTGTCTGCATTTATAACTCAGTTTCAGGCAGTTTCAGTAACTGTGATTAATAGTGCTTCATTGTGGCAGTATGTAATTAATGAGTTGACGCCAGCTAACAGCCAGCGGCAGTCAGACCATGATGGCGCTCGCCACTCACGTGACACGTGGGGAAGCACGTGCACACAGAGGCCCTAACACGGACTTTTCCGTAACAGGATTATTATTGTTTGCAGTGTAAAATATGTTTCTCCAGTTTCTTTTAGAGCTAAAAATTGTTATATAATTGTTAAATTGTCTTTTTTCTAAAATGTTGCACAATTTTATTTTCAACTTCAAAATGTGCGCTGCACGAAGAACAAGGACATTACTACCCTGGCGTAAGCACCTAAGGTGAACAGTCATAGAAAACCAGTATTTCTTTATTAAAATTATTAGTGTTAATATGTAACTGAATTACTTGTGTGCCATTTACTTCCAATAATAAAAGTTTTACTCTGCGTGCATAGCACTTCTGCTTGTGTGAACCCCGTAGGCAGCCATGGTAGGTCCGTGAGACGCTTGCCTATGGGCAGTTGTTCGAGGAGAGCTGCCAAGGTAAGATACTGTCACGTACGCACTTCACATTTTTGCACTGAGTTAGATTTCCATAGTTCATTTTAGCATACAGGTTAACCTTTGCTTTTCGTATTGCCAGACATCCCCAGCTTTATGCTTCTGTTTAAATAAATAATTTGCAGACCTTGTGGCTTTTTGAACTTAAACAAGGGAAGCAGGAGAAGGTATCGGAGAGACCATACTGACCACCCAACATATGAATCAGGCGCCATCCCCCTATGCTAAAGGCTTTTGATTGTAATTTCTGCTTAATTGCTACGTGCAATATTAAGGGTGATAATTTCTATATATATATATATATATATTTATTTCAGGGTAATTTTCATGTTTAATTGTATTACGGCCACTTTGCTCATGGCCATGCAGTCAGATATCGCCAAGTCCATATGTGCGCCATCCATGCACTTTAAGGGTATATTCTTGTAAGATCTCGTGCGCCTTAATTAATCTCAGGGTAATATGTATTATTTTATTCAGGGTTCCGTGTAGTTTTGATGTTTGATGCTTTTTGTATGTATGACCACACATTCTTTTACATGTTTGATTTTCCCGCCATCAGGCATGCCACAAGCTTTTGTATTTTTGAATCTTAACGGAAACAATTTTCCCAATTCCGCTTCCACTTTGTCCGGTAATTATTTGCCATTTTTCATGGAAAACTATTGCGATTTCACTGCACCACGTGATCCACTACACACTTTATCCAGCCGCATCCGCACCATTTAAGAATGCTTTCACGCATCTGCGTTTTTTTGTGCCTGTTCATATAGTGTCCCATGTGTTATCATCAATATTTGTGTAATTTATATGGTGACCTTATTTTCATCCTAGCCTGCTAACTGTAAAGACCGTCACCACATACACCACGTGGTTGGCAGATGTGTCCCGACGAGTATGCATTAGCGATGTTGATAATCACATGTGTTAGTGTTAATTTGTAACTCTCCGTGTCCTGTCCCCCGGAAAAATTTACAGTCCATCCTAGCGGCTGTAAACCCCTTTCTTTGTGGGGGCTGTGTTTTCAAACACCCCGGAGAAAATCATCCATCTAGGAGTGTGCTAGACTAATTACGAGCTGGGGGAATCACCCAACGGATTTAGCTAGTCACGTCCAAGAGTACTTATTAAATCATATTCTGGCACGGTATGTACTTGGGAATCAATAAATGTTCTTTCTCTCAGTGTAATAATCCATGTGTTTCTATTTAGCGTCAGACCAGCAAACTCCTGCTTTTTTCAGTGTTAAATATTTAATAATGACGAGTATTTTGTAAGTACACTTGGGCGAGATGGACATACAGAACCCACAGCATCCATGAGAACCCTGAGGCTTACAGTACGGTGTCTGGGAAACACTGCTGGCACCCACCTGCAGTAAGCAAATTGTGTCATAGTTCATCTCGTGTCACACCACACAGCGTCAATTGGCATTCCCAAGTGGGGCCAGTGTCTTTGTCTGCGTAGGCATCTGCGATACCCGCGATCACAAACGCGAGTGCTCGGGATATTCTGGTTGAACGATGGGTGCATTGAAACCGGCAAAGCAAAATCAACTTGCTAGATGCTAACTTGTGGGGGCAACCTATCTGTCAATGCACGTCCGAGAACACATCAACGCCATCAGAGCAACGCCTGTGCACGCGCACCGGATGTGATGGGGCGGGAAACAAGTGGGCACAGTGCCAACAATGCAAACGGGACTTTCATTTGCGCTGCACAGAGCCATAAAAATTTGTAACCGTCTGCGATTGTGTAATCAACTATACGAGTGTCGTAAGACAAACTGTGTAGATATCGTGCCACCGGCAACACCAGAGGTGAAGCCTACGCCACTGTCTGTAGTAGTAACATACACGTCACAGGCCAACGGGACCCGATAGAAATGAACTTTTACCAACGTTTACGGGACTTGATTCAGAAGACTCTGGCACGTTTTTAGCGGTATATGAGGAAAAGTTACACCGACACCATATACGCAGTGAGGACTGGATGGAGGTCACTCCAAACTGATTAAGGGGAACAGCTGCCACGTGGTGGAACCTGGTGCGGAATTACCGAGTAACCTGGGAAGAGTTTTGTGAGCAATTGTTAGGCAAGTTTGACACTGACAGCGATACCATCCAGGCACAAGCCAGACTTTATCATGAGCAACAGCATGAGCGTGAGGGAATAGAGGAGTTCATCCAGCGCTAGCTAGGCCTGTACAAGTGCTTACACCCAGGACAACCACCCCGCGGAGTTTTTGAGATTATTGTAGCATTGTCAACACCAGACATCAGGCCGTATTTGCGAAGGGCAACACGTGTAAGCGTGGAACAGTTCACAAGAGAAGCGTGCCTCTATGAGCGAGATGTTCGCGCTGGACAAGAGTACCAATCCCTGAGGCAGGATTACCGCATGCCAACACTCGCAATGATGGTAGATGTTACGCGACCACTGCCACTGTGTACGCCAGTACAGTCAAACCGTGGACAGAGGAACTTTCACAACAGCTCTGAAAACTACTATTAGGGTAATCTGTCGGAAAACTGAGTAGGGAGGTTGGCGAAACAGCACCTGCACCAATCTCACCGCCAGATCGTAGGAATCCACCTACTGAAGGTGTAAAAGTGTTTCAGGTCATTGACAGTACCGTATAAGCCTTACTTGTAAACATAGATTTTGAGGGTAGGAATGTAACCGTTGTAATAGACACTGCCGCAAGCCACAACTTTGTACGTGAGGGACTGATACAGGCAATTACAACTAGAGTGCCACCATGTCGCTTACAATTTGTTACCAATAGACAACAGGGCGAAGCTACGTGTGAATGCACGTGACTGTGGGGATTCGTGAAGTCCGTACGAAATGCGATGTTTACATTGTACCTGAGTTGTGTGAAGAAATGATTTTGGGGTTACCGTGGTTGATCGACAACCAAGAAGTGATTGAACCGCATCTCGACCATCTTCTCGTGGGGACATGTGGGAGGTTGATGCTTTATGCCATGGGAGCAATGCCGTCAACAACAACAGTTGCCATGCCGCTTGTGGAATTTGCGCACGAGGTGCCCAAACAACGTACACCCAGATCACGTAAATAAGTCAGAGAGTTTTTTGGATTAATCAATCGGTTGGGAGAGTTTGTTCCGAATTTTTTTATGACCAAACATTCAATGACACAAAAGGGGGGAAAACGTTTCTTAGTTGTTGTTACAGATTTATTCACAAGATGGACCGAAGCATTTCCTGTTAGTAATGTCCGTGCACACACAGTTGCGCGCGCACGTGATGCAGAGCAAATTTTTTCCGAGATGGGGTTACCCAGAATACTTGTTAACAGATAACAGTACACAGTTTGTGGGAAAGAAGTGAAGAGAGAGAATTGTACCGCATGGGGAACCGAACACCGTACTACCCCTGCTTACCACCCCAGGGCAAACCCGACCGAACGTCGTAATCAAGACGTAAAAATCCAGTTACGAGTCTGGTTAGGAGCAGACCACAAGAGATGAGCAAAACAAATTTCGGAGGTTATGTTTTGCATAAGGAACAGAGTGAATGCTGCAACAGGAAAACCCCTAGTGGAGATGGTACAAGGCAGTGAATTGCGTGCGCCAGGAGAACCCCGTAAAAATCCGCCCCTACCACCGGCGCAAATTGTCGCCCACCAAATACAGATACACGAGCAGGTGAGAGAGAATCATGAGAGATATTGTAGTACCTGGGTACTGGAGAGTAGAAGGCAGCCGCCAGAGTTAGTACAGGCATGTACGTGTATGTGAGTGAGAACCCGTTGTCTGCCGGGGTTAAGAACCACTGTGCAAGACTGGCACCCAGGTGGATTGAGCCAGTAAGAGTAACAGCGAAGACGGGGAATTCCACATTCTTAGTGAAACTGGAACCGTGACGACCTGCATATAGCCCGCACACCTGTAGGGATGAGGAGCAAGGAGAAGCCAGAAAGCGAAGTACCTCAGCGAGTGGCGTAGCGTACCAGGAAGTACAAAAAGTAAAAGGAGCAACACATGGCAAAACAACACCAGTTTTGTAAACACCATGTCATTCAGGAACTTTGCGCCATCTAAACACTCCTCACCAAACAGAGAGGAGGAGGGCAGCGAAAAATGTGAACACGGCGGAAAGGGAAAAGATTAGTAGTAAATCACCATTTTGGGGCTTCCCCGTATGTGTACACAACAGCTTGGTAAACCATAGTACTTTTCAAGGGTTTACCAGTGTAAATGAGGGAGGAAGTTGTAACAACAGTGTATACGTAAATTGTAACACAACCAGTGTCAGTGATACACTTTTCGAGGTTTTTCTGAACTCATAAGGCACAGCATAGCAGAACAACTTAATTTTAAGGGGTTTCCCCAAGGCACAAACACAAGTGAAAGTAGTTGTAACCAAAGTGAAAATGTAAATATTGGCACACCAAGTGCAAAAGTGGCACCTTTCAGAGGGTTTTCTACACCCGCAGGGGATAGCTTGGTTGAGCAGGAAAATTTCTAAGTGTTTGGGGAAGATAGTAGGGAAGTGAATGCTTCAGTAAGAGTTACGCCAGATGTCAACAAACCACATCATGTCACTCGCAAGAGGCGAGCCGAGTCACCGCCCAGTCACAACAACATGGTTCCAGCCTACACCCCCACCCCCTACAAATGCTGTAGAGTGAGGAGACCTCCGAGGCGATGCTGCATTTGTCCTCGACCGGTGGTCTCGGTTCACAGCCGGACGGAGCCCATCAGAGCAAAGTTGAGTTGCTTGCACCGGCTTGGCCTTCAAGAGAAAGGTCATTTGACACCGGCTAACAGCCAGTGGCAGTAAGACCATGATGGCGCTCACCACTCACGTGACACATGGGGTAGCACATGCGCAAAGAAACCCTAGCACGGACATCCCCATAACGGGATTATTATTGTTTGCGGTGTAAAATATGTTTCTCCATTTTCTTTCAGGGCTATAAAGCGTTATATAATTGTTAAAATGTATTTTTTCTAAAATGTTGCACAATGTTATTTTCAAATTCAAAATGCGTGCTGCGCCAAGAACAAGGACATTTTTATCCTGGCTTAACCACCTAAGATGAACAGTCATAGAACACCAGTATTTCCTTATTAAAATCGTTATTGTGAATATGTGTCTGAATTTCTTGTATGCCATTTACTTTCAATAACAAAAGTTTTACTCGGCGTGCATAGCACTTCCACTTGTGTGAACTTCGTAGGCAGCAATGGTAGGTCGGTGAGATGATTGCCTCTGGGCAGTCATTCGAGGAGAGCTGGCAAGGTAAGACGCTGTCACGTACGCACTTCACATTTTTGCACTGAGTTAGATTTCCATAGTTCATTTTAGTATACCGGTTAATCTTTGCTTTGCGTACGTTTTGCCAGACATCCCTAGCATTATATGTCCACTTAAATAAATAATTTGCAAACCTTGTGGCTTTTTGAACTTAAACGAGGGAAGGAGGAGAAGATGTCGGAGAGGCCATGCGCCCCGCGCAACATATGAATCAGGAGCCATCTGCCTATACTAAAGGCTTTTGATTGTAATTTCTGCTTAATTGGTACGTTCAATATTAAGGGTGACGTTTGTATGTATGTATTTGAGGGGAATTTTCATGCTTAATTGTATTACGGCCACATTGCCCATGGCCACACGGTCAGACATCGCCAAATCTCTATCTGCGCCATCCATGCGCAGATATATTAAGGGTATATTCTTATCAGATCGTGTGCGCCTGAATTAATCTCAGGGTAATATGTATTGTTTTATTCAGGGTTCCATGTAGTTGTGATGTTTGATGCTTTTTGTATATATGACCACACATTCTTTTACATGTTTGATTTTCCTGCCATTAGGCATGCTACAAGCTTTTGTATGCTTGAATCTTAACGGGAACAATTTTCCTAATTCCGCTACCACTTTGTCCAGTAATTATTTGCCATTTTTCACGTAAAACTATTGTGATTTCACCTGCACCGCGTGATCCGCTATGCACTTTATCCAGCCACGTCCGCGCCATTTAAGAATGCTATCACACATCTGCGTGTTTATTGTGCCTGTTCATATAGTGTCCCGTGTGTTATCATTAATATTTAAGTTTATACGGTGACATTATTTTCGTCCTAGCCTGCTAACTGTAAAGACCATCACCACACACACCACGTGGTTGGGATACGAGTATGCGTTAGACGTTGATAATTACATGTGTTAGTATTCATTTGTAATTCTCCGTGTCCTGTCCCCAGGAAAAATCTACAGTCCATCCTAGTGGCTGTAGACCCCTTTCCTTGTGGGGGCTGTGTTCTCAAACACCCCGGAGAAAATCATCCATCTAGGAGTGTGCTAGACTAATTACGAGCTGGGGGAATTACCCAACGGAGTTAGCTAGTCATGTCCAAGAGTAATCATTAAATCATATTCTGGGAAGGTATGTACTTGGGAATCAATAAATGTTCTTTCTCTCTGTGTAAAAATCCGTGTGTTTCTATTTAGCGTCAGACCAGCAAACTCCTGCCTTTTTCAGTGTTAAATGTTTAGTAATGACCAGTGTTTTGTTAGTATGCTCTGGTGAGACGGACACACAGAACCCATAGCATTCATGAGAACCCTGAGGTTTACAGTACGGTGTCTGGGAAACACCGTGGGCACCCACCTGTAGTAAGTAAATTGTGTCATCGTTCGTCTCGTGTCACACCCGACGGCGTCAGAATGAAATACATATTAATGTATGTGTATTATACTTTTCGTGTATAACGGAACGTGCAGTCAAAGCACATTTCCCTATGGGTACATATTAAATTTGTACAAGGGTTATTACACTGTTACTTGATACATGCTGGCAGAAATTGCATGATTTCCTTGAAAGTAATAGTATTTATAGTAACAACACTAGTTTACCTCCTCCATTAGTTTTTATGAGGTGATTAATGATAATTTGCTATTAGAATCTTAGTCCATTTGTGCTTGTGCAACACAAAATTAAATGGAAATAAGGATGGCTGTTGTTATATCCAAGAAATATCATAATGATAACTATAGATTTTGCAAATGTTGTGGATCTTTGCCCATTTCCATATCCAGATGCTCACTGTTGCATTTTAAATACTTTCAGTAATTTTGCAGTGAGTGTGTAGTAGTTCAGGGGGCCTATGCTGGAGTTCTTATTCGTATACGAACTGCCCGCCGCACTGAGTAAACTGCAGTTTTGGTAAGCTTGAACAACAACTTGGTCTTCGTATACGAACTTTGTCAGTCTGGTCCTGGTCGAGAGCAAGCAAATTCCAGTAATTAAAGGTTTTAATTCATATGGGACTGCATATTTTCTCATTCCTGTTAAAATAATGTATTTATCTGTTAAGAGAATGTATTTATGGAACTGGGAACACTAAATATACAATTATATTGTAATTTTTCATACAGTTTCATATTGCAAAAATAACATGTAATTCGTATACAGCAGTAATTTATAGTAACCAGATAGCGCTAAATTTAATCAATTTTGTTCATTAATATAGATTTTTAGTTGTATGTAAGTGTAAATTATTTAAATTTATACCAATCAGTTTATAAAATATAGAAAGGTTTACAGAATGTCTACCATTTAAAAACAAAGTATTTTTCTGTATTAAGCATATTACCAAAGTAAATTTTGTCGATTTGTTTAAATAGCACTAAAATAGCTACATGAATTATTTCCTTTCCTCATAAGTCTCTTAAAAAATTTTCGTAATTATATTAGTGTGTGGTGCTTCTTTTCTAGGCATGTCCATGCATATGGCCATAAAATCTGTAAAAAAGACATGTTTACAAATTACTTATATTAAATATCGTTAGTTAAGTTTTCGACTTCAGCATAGGTATAACCTACTATTCAAGTTGATATTTATTTCATTAAAGCACAGTCATTATCTATAATGTAGTTGGAAGTATTATTTACTTAACAATTTCAATATATGAAACCTAAACTCTGCCACTGCCATGTTGGATACAAAACAGTATCCACCTATTTCATATCAACATAAGCCACTTTTCTGATTGTCTAGTCACTGCAAAAATTAAGTCAGACAGGAGAAACAACTGTCAACCGAAATTAATTTGAATGGTAAATTTGTCTACGAACGATAGGCAGTGGAGCATACCATGTCTACTACACGTATGTTCGTATATGAAAATGACCACTCGAAAATTCCTCGTATATGAACTCTTGAGTGGTTTTTTAAGTAACCTTGAAAAGCATGTACCACCATTAGGAATTAATTCAGACACTAAATTGTACATGTGGAATAGTCAGGAATGTTTAGTAGCATACAGAATCCACTCTACAAACCGTTATCTTGAGCTCTGATGATGGCATGAGTATTTTGGCTAGTTATATCAATATATTTTAGACATTTTTGAACATATTTTTTTCTGCTGTGCATTAGTTTTGTTTTAGAAATGTTCTTTTCACTTGTTGTTTTGTTAACATATTATAATTATTTGGACGTTTGTTTTTTAGCTTGTTATTTTATCCAGTCTGCCAGATTACTACATAAAACGAATAAATAATAAATAAAATAAATGTAACATGTATTTACTATTGACTATTTTTTTAATATCTTTATTCCATGCAGAAGTTTAGCATTGACACATATTATCATTTTGTAGATAAAAGTTTCTTCCATTGTATGAATGTTTTAAAAATTCACTATTCATTTCAATTTTTTCTGTAATTTTGCAGGTTTATTCGAAGTGAAGACAGAAAGGCAGTGCTGCAGAAGAAAGAGCAAATGCTTATAGACAAAGAAATTGGTGCATTGAGGCAACAGCTTGACAAAATTAAAATAATGATAAAACAAGAGTCTCATAACCAGACGCTACTGAGAACTGTAAATATGACTGCAAAACACAGTAGTAATTTGTGTAACAATAATCTGTCTGAAGACAGCAATGTTTTGCACACTGAAAACAGCTGTGATTTTCAATTGCAGTGTCCAAAAACACGTGATGAGATGATTTCACAAACAGAGAGCCCTGTTAACTGTTCATCAGTTCATGAAAATAATGTGAATGTACTTTTTGCAGAATTGCCTATAGTAAAGACAATTTCACAAACAGAGAGTTCTGTTAGCTGGTCATCAGTTCACAAGAATAATGTGAACATACTGTCTGAAGAAGTGCCTCTAGTCAATTTTGTTGATGCAAATACAAACCCTAAAAATAACGGCCAAGATTCTGCTAATCCTGGTGTACATGTGATAGACTATGCTGCAGCTTTTACAAAACAGATGTTGCTACGCAGTACATTAAAGAAATGGATAAATTATACTTTGGCTCAAAGACTGCTTGCACAAGTAGAAGACAATGCATTTGAAAGCGATCATAAAAACTTGCTAGCTAAATATTGGCAATGTTGGCGCACATGTACAAGACAAAGGTTTCATCACAATGTCAGTAGGCATTCTCAAAAAATTATAAATCCAGAAAAAATTGAAAAGTTCATTAAGTCATTACATGAAAAAAAATTGCTTGTCCAGAATTGCAATAGAGGGAAGTCATACAGCAAACATAAACCTCATACGTCTTCATCACAAATAACAAAGAAAAATAAATTTCACACGAAGTTTGGAAGTGAAGTACATTTGACATCAAAAAATATCAGCGTAAATGAGCACAGACTTGTAGCACAAAGAAATATAATAGCAGATCAGAAAGCAGAAATTGAGAAGAAAAACCGGTTAATCGAGGAACTAAGGTTAGTAAATTTAAAACTGGAAGCTGAGAAATCATGTACAGAAGCAAACAGTAATCTAAGAAAGGTTCAGTTGAGCTGCAACATCACACTGAAAGCAAAAGCAAATGCTCTAGTTCATGGGTTATCTGTTTTGAGTAATGAGGATCAAGTTACTTCTAACCACTCATCTGCTATTGTTATGAGGATGGAAAAAAGGAGGAAAGAACGTGAAAGAAAACAGCAATTAGCAAAGAAAAAGAAAAAGTGTCTAGAGGAGGAAAAACAACAGAAATTGCTTAAAGAAGAAGCTGAGAGAAAACTAAAGGAAGATGAAGAAAAAATGAGTAGAATAATGGCATTCAGAGAAAAGTGTCGCATTGAAAAAGAAAACAAGTTAAAAAGACAGATGGAAAGAGAGAAACTGCAAGATTTGTATGTCAAGGCAGCAAACCATTATAATAGACGTTTACTTCATAAGTTCGGCATTGATAGATGGTTGGCCCTAATTACTATAAGAAAAAACCAAATGGACAATGCAGTCTATTATCAAAACACTAAATTGTTACGAAAATATATCTTTACTTGGAGAATATTTGCACAGCAGTCAATTGCTTTGAAAGTGAACATGGCTATTGTTCACTATGAACGTAGACTGCTACAGCTGTGCTTTCGTTGCTTGCTTATCGTGAGTTTCATTGTGTTTATTTTCTTCAATAAATGTATCAATACCATAGTACAAAAGTGTTGTAATTTAAAAAATTTTACTTTTGGGCTAGTTAACATGCAGTTTGCAGTACATAATTTTCTATAATGTGTAAATTTTAACAACTCATATAATAATGGTTACTCTTTTATGTGGGATAATTCAGCATGATGATGTGCTGGATTAAAGCAGTTTGTTTATGCAAAAATGTTCATCTTGAAAAAAATAGTATATTGCATTGTAACACTGTTGTGCTTAGGTATCTATACATACAGTAGATTCTGCTGTAAATTTAGGTTTCAATCCTGACTGCAATGTTATTGTAGTAAAGAACTTTGTAGAGATTCAGTTTGTCGGAAAGGAAAGTGTTAAATTCATTGTATAGGTTCCATTTCATCCCATGATACTAGAATTTCAACATTTTATAAACCAGAAAGTACTAAACAGTACTTGTATTTTTCAGTAGATATTTAAATAAAGTTCATTATGTTTATGGATATGTCCAGAGTATGTTTCAAATATTCTTCAACAGTCTTTGAAACAAGAACTTTATAATGAAGAAAAAGTCAATTTTAGTAATAGATTGACTTTTTCTACAAGCAAAACAAACACTTTTGTTGAGCCAGCCACTTAGGAAGTATCACCTGTGTACATTCTTCATTATCTTAATGCCTTACAAATAGTAATTCATTTGTAGCATCTGTAGTCATCTATTTAGGTCGTAGAATTAGGATTTTTATAATGTTTAGACAAAAATGGTAAATATCTTGAGAACTGTCATTCACACTTATGTATGCACAAGGTATTGGTATTGTGGCTATTTCACCTTCATCTTCTTTACCTAGCATCTTATTTACTGTAATTTTACAGGTTGAAATAATATTTGCAACAGTAGTGTAATTTTTAATTTTTTGTACCTTCACCTAGCACCTTATTTGTTATGATTTTACAGCCTGAAATTGTACTATTGTACCCCGTCAAACGGTTTACAGTGTAGTTGGAATACATTTATGCCAGTTCATCAAAACCCTTTGCCACATAGTTCCGGAGATGTCTTTGTATCTGTCATTTCCTGCCCATCATTGCTATGTTTTGCATCACAATATTCATGCAAACCTTGAATTTAGTAGTATTACTTGCTTTCTTCTCTCTTCTCAACCAACACACCGAGTGAGGTGGCGCAATGGCAAAACACTGGTCTCACATTTGAGAGATCCCTGGTTGTGAATTCTGTTCTGGCCATCCTAATTTCAATTTTCCATGATTTTCTTAAATCACTCTATGTGACTGCTGGGATGGTTCCTTGTCAAGTCAGCTGTGGCATGTAGATCAACAACCTTCTATGGCATCAGATAGCAGGAAGCTCACATGTAAAAACTTAGTTCATGTACAGTGCTCAGTAGACACATAGGCATGTGAATTCTCTTATGCTCACGAGTCTGTAGCCCGTCATAGACTAGTCGGTAGCTGAGTGATGACAGAACTGCCCAACAGTATATGCACCATCCCACAAACACCTGATCTTCAACGTTCTGTAACAGCAGTAAGAACACACCACCTAATATTTGTGAGACAGATGATAGCATGAACAATGCTGTGCCCACATCTAGTTCCCTTTTGTAATGTTTATTGCTTTACCCCTGTGATACTTGCCCAGACATCTGCCATGCACTATAGCGGTTATGGCAACAAAAATTTCATGACTGAATTATGACTGCTCTGCTAATCGAAAAGGTTTTTTACAAACTTTTGTGGAACTCCTAATACAGTGTGACGAATCCCAAGGGTTCCACAAAACATTGATTGGAAATAACTGTAGTAAGGCATCTATATTGATGCCGGCAAACAGCCAGCAGCGCTAGAGCCCATGATGGCACTCACCACGCACGTGTCACGTGTCCTGCATGTGCGCAGAGGCAATTGAATTTGAACTTTCTTATAAATGTTATTTTCAGTGTAAAATGTGTTCTGTTGTATTTGCAGTGTTTAATATGTCTTCAAATGTGTCAAGTGTTTGTTACTATTTTTAATTGTTTGGTTATAAAATTCAAAGTTCCCTTCGGAACCGAGATTTAGAACACTTAGTATTCCAGCATGAACGCCGTCATAAACAGACACTAAAATAATATGAAAATCCATTAAAAAATTACAAAAATGAAAAACAATACTTAATTTAATTTGTGCCATTTTACTTTCAATAATTGAATATTTTACTCGGTGTGCATAGCACTTCCGCTTATGTGAACCCCATAGGCAGCCATGGTAGGTCCGTGCGACACTTGTCTCTGGACAGTCTGTCGAGGAGAGCTGGCAAGTTAAGACACTGTCACGTATGCACTACAACTTTTGTTCACTGATTTAGGTTTCCACGCTCAATTTAGTTTACCGGTTAACCTTTGCTTGCGTATGTTTTTGCCAGACATTTTCCCCAGCACTATACTTCCGCTTTATTAATTTCTTGCACCCTTGTGGCATTTTTAACTTTAATCGAGGAGAAGGAGGAGAAAGATGTTGGAGAGGTCACGCAACCTGCCTATGTTTATGGTGTTTCATTGTAACTTCTACATTATTGCTACACACAATTTTAAGGGCTTTATTTTTATGTATGTATTTGAGGGTATTTTTTGTGTTAGAATATTTTACGGCAATATCACGTATAACCACGTGGCCGACCGACACCAAGTCTTTGTATACACCATCGTTACATTTGAGAGCTTTTTTATATAACATTGTATGTGCAATAATTTATTTCAGGGTTCTATGTCAATTTTATTCAGGGATCAATGTATTTTTCACTTAACTTGATGCTTTTTGTACTTGACCACATGGTCACAGAAATGTTTAATTTTACCTCTATCAGGCATATTACACGCCTGTAACCACTGCAATTGTAAAGAGAATAATTTTCTCAGCAAGAATAACATTTTGTCTGAAATTAGTTTGCCGTTTCTATGCAGAAATATTGCAATTTCACCTGCACCACATGGTCTGCTACGAACTTCATCCAGCGGCATCCGCACCATCTAAGCTAGTTTTCACACGTGTGTGTTTATTGTGAATATTCATCTCGTGTCCCATCTTGTTCCATGTATAATTTAAGGGTATATGTAATTTTGTAATTAGTGTACGGTGCAATTATTCCCGTCCTAGCCGGCTCTGTGTATAGGCCATCACCAAACTACCCACATGCTGGAGGGCGAGCCCCGACGAGTTTGCGTTAGTGATGCCGAGTAATCACACGTGTTAATATGTATCAAAGGTTTCATTTTGTAATCCACCGTGTCCTGTTTTCACGGAAAAACTGTTAGTCCACCCTAGCGGCTATCGGCCCTTGACAGTGTCCTAGCCACATATGTTTTATTAAGTGTTTATTTTCAGTGATGTTTTGTAAAAATTTTAGTATTGCCTACGTGTTTGTAAGTACACACGGGTGATAAGGAGACACAGAACCCACAGCATCCCTGAGAATCCTGAGTCTGAATAGTGTGGTGATTGGTAAGTACCGCTGGATTACCAGTAAGTAATTGTGACATTGTTCGTCTTGTGTCTCATCCCACGGCTTCAATTTGCGTTCCCCAGTCAGGCCAAGTGTGTTCATCCCCGTCAACCACGAGAAGATGGTGGACACTATGCCTGAACAACCGCAAGAAGCCCTCAAGACATCCGCATTGGCAACCTTGACACCCGCGCGTGCAAGTTACTTAGACATGCAGATTGATCGTTGTGTGTATTGTGGGAGATTGAGTGAAATTAACTTCTTTGATGGATGTATGTTAGAGCAATCCTTGTATCAATGCACATCCATACGCCATCAGAGCAACGCCTGTGCACGCGCACCGGATGTGACGGGGCGGGAACCAAATGGGTGCAGTGCCAACAATGTAGGAAAGACTCACATTTACGATGCATAGGGCCTGTAGAGTTTATCACCTACTGCGACGGTGTTATAAACTGTGACGAGTGCCGTAAAACGAACTGAGCTGAGATCGCGCCTCTGTGAACACCAGAGTGAAACCCACACCGCCAGTAGTTGTTACGTACACGCCACAGGGCTTAACCGGGCCAGATGATAATGTATTACTGCCAACTTTTGCGGGACACAACTCAGAAGACACGGGTACATTCCTAGCTGTTTGTAAGGAAAAATTGCATAGGCATCGTGTGCATAGAGACAATTGGGCTGACTGAGGTAACTGCCAACAGGTTAAGGGAAACTGCTGCCACTTGGTGGAACTTGGGAAGAGTGGAACAAAGTGAGCCCCCGCCGCCTATAACCCCTGCGTTGGTTATTGGTGTTACGTGACCGCCGCTCCCTGTCAGACAGATCACACAGTCAGCACCGTAGCAGGAAAACCCACCCGCTATGCGTACAAGTGTGTTGCAAGTGACTGACAATACCGTGAAGCATTAAGGATCTGAGTTGAACTTAAAGGGAAAAATGTTACAGCTGTTATTGACACTGCCGCTAGTCACATTTTTATGTGTGAGGGTTTGACAGAAGCGATTACAACTAAGGTGCCACCGAGATGCTTGCAATTCGCTAACACACACAAACAGGGAGAAGTGAAAAGTGTTATGCATGTAACTGTAGGAATCTGAAAGTTGCATACCAAGTGTGATGTCTACATTGTGCCGGACTTGTGCGAGGAAGTGATTTTGGGACTGCCATGGCTTATTGAATACCAAGCCGTTATAGAACCGCACCTTAATTATCTGCACGTGGAGACACATGGCCGATGGACCGTTTACACCATGGGAGCAACACCACCAACAACAACTGCTGTGTCGCTTGCTGACATCGAGCATGAGGTGCCTGCTACACATCAGCAATGTTTGCAACATCTTCTGGACCAGTATGCCAGTGTGTTCCACACTGAGGGGAAGCTGCAGAGCACTGATGTCATGGAGCATGCGAACGTCACCATGCACGAGGACCCGGTGTACTCCAAGCCACAAGACCCAGCTATTTTCTTTCGCAGTGTCATCAACCAGCAGGTATGTGAGATGCTCAATGATAACATTTTTGAACCTACACAAAGTCTCTATAATTCAGGTATTACCCTTGCTTCATAGAAAGATGGTGAATGGCAATTGTGTGTCACCTTCCGCCACCTTAACAAAATCACAGTAAACATGCAGCCACCAGTCATAAACATGAAAGACACTTTGTCAACATTAGGACCAGCTTCAGTGTTCACATCACTTGATTTAAAGTATGGATATTGGCAAGTGCCTATCTGCCTGCAGGACAGAAAGAAAACAGCATTTACTACCCCAAATGGACGTAGATTTCAGTTTGTAGCCATGCCATTTGGTTTAAAGTGTGCCCCTGCAACGTTTCAGAATTTAATGGTTAATGTATTTGATGGATTTATTGGAGACTTTGTGATGGCATATTTGGATGGTGTACTTGTTTGGTCTAACAGCTGGGAAGAGCACTTGCATCATTTGAGCCTTGTGTTTGAATGGCTCGAACGTAATAAACTTACGTGCAAAGTGGAAAAGTGTAATTTGGGTATGAGTAGAGTCGTGTTTCTAGGACACTATGTAAAGGCCAACGGACATGAACTGGAACAACAACACATACAGAAGCTTCAAAACAAATTCTTTGGCTTAATTAATTGGTTAAGAGAATTTGTCCCAAACTTTTCCGTAATCACTGCGCCGTTAACTGCTTTGTTGTGTGAGAAATGTAAATTTGTCTGGACACCACAAGCCGATCAAGCATTTAAAGACATTAAAATTGCATTTCAGATCTGTAATCCACTGTCTAGATTCAACCCAGAGTTACCCATAGTTGTCAAAAAGATGCCAGTCAAGAAGGCATTGGGGTCATGTTGTATCAGGAGGGAACACACGGAAAACATATCATCACTGATCACAGTGCCAAGTTCGGGGACATAGAACGTAAATATCACGTTAATGAACAAGAATGTTTGGCTATCATACATGCATTGTGGAAGTACCTGCCATATTTGCTAGGAAGGCAGTTTACACTCAAAACTGACAACCGATGCCTTGTGTGGTTAGAAGGAATGCATAACGGGAAAAGCAAACTCGCTCGCTTGGCGCTGCTACTGCAAGAATATGATTTCAAGGTAGAACACGTGGCGGGGAAAACCAACAAGCTCGCGGACACCTTGTCCAGGAATCCTTGCCCGAATCTAACGGTAACTGACGATGCAGAGTGGAAAGAGGTGCTACCACCTTGCTGTGCAATACCAACTGCAGAAACACAAACTCTCGTACAAAACATTGTTGCCACACCACCTGGCGAACTTGTTTCCTTGAATGTACATTACATGTTAAAAGAGTTACACACTGGACAAGAAAATTCCCCAGATGCCGTGCAACGCTGACAACACTTTGCCACACGTTACACAGAACACTGGAGGGTAGTGGACACAGAAATACAAACGAAACCACTTGGTAATTGTGTGCAATGGTGGATGTATGTACTGATAGAGAAACGGGAACGTGTGTTAAAGTATGCACACAACAGTTTGGAACATGGACACCCAGGATCCAAGCAAACAGGAAGGAACGTGCAGAAATTTTTTCACTGGTCACGGATTCAGGGAAATGTCAGGAAATATGTACACAGCTGCATCATGTGAAACACCTGTAAGCCACGGAGAGCAAACGGTGACACTCCACAACAGCCAAGGCTGCCTATCGAGCCATTCACAACAGTAGCTATCGACATCATGGGCCCGTACCCGCGTACGTAAACTGGGAAAAGATTTTTTATTTTTGCCACGGATTTGTTTATCCGTTGAACGGAGGCATTTCCCATCAGCAATGATCGTGCACACACAGTTGCACAAGTAATGCAGAATGAGTTTTTCCCAAGGTGGGGACACCCTGAGTATTTGTGACAGACAATGGAACACAGTTTGTAGGGCGAAAATGGAGGGAGTACTGTACCAAGTGGGGAACAGAACACTGTACCAGCCCAGCATAGCATCCCAGGGCTAACCCAACTGAGAGACTAGGTGGGCCAAATTGATCCCGGAAATAATGCTTTGCCTACGGAATAGAGTGAATGCAGTAACCGGAAAAACACCCGCCAAGATGGTACAAGACTCCTTACCCCCGGAGCACCCCGTGAAAATATGTCCAGACCACCTGAACAAATTGTCGAACACCAGGCGTAAATACATGAAGAAGCCAGGGAGAACCAGATCAGTTATTGCAATGTGTGGGTACCGGATAGCAAGAGGCCGCAACCCGAACTTGTACCCGGGATGTACATGTACATAAGAGAGAACCCGTTATCGGCCGGGGCAAATAAGTACTGTGCTTGACTGGCACCTAGATGGACAGGGTCAGTGAGAGTAGTGGAAAAGATGGGAAATTCCACGTATCTAGTGAAGTTGGGACTCAGACGTGTCACAAAACGGCACTGTGAAGACATGCGGATAGCCCGATTGCCTGTAGGGAAGAGAGGCAAGGAGACGACATTACACCCAGTACCGCAGCGAGTTCTGAGAATTTCACCAGGGAGTACACAGGGAAATGTCAACATGGACACTGAAGAGAATAACAACACCAACACGGGAACACCTAGCCAAAGTAATGATGTCATTTAAGGGTTTTACACCAACTGAACACTCAACATCTAGTAGTAAGGAAATGGAAACAAGTAGTACCAGAACACCATTTCAGAGTTTTTCTGTTAATGCTTGTAACAACACAACGAATCAGAGTGAATTTAAGGGGTTCCCATGTGTACACAAAGAAAGTGGTAACATGTGTACATAAAGAAAGTGGTAACATAAGTGCACACGTAAATGTCAACACAACCATTGCCAGTGAGTTGAGTTTTAAGGGCTATCCTCAGGGAACAGCTGAATTTGGTTGTAACCAAAGTGTAAATGTAAGTCTTGATACCACTTGTAAAGCGAGATGCCTTTTAGAGGCTTTCCAGTTCCCGCTGGGGAGAGCCTATTAGGGCAGTAGAGTTTGAAAGGGTTTGGGGAAACTAGTAGGGCAGCGAGTGTGACATCCAGTGACAACAAAGCGCAACACAGCAATGGCAATAGGCAAGATGAGTCACTACCATGTACCCACATTGTTGTTCCTGCTTACATCCCCACCCCCTGCAAACGCCGAAGAAACCGACGACCACCGAGGCCATGTTTTCTTTGCCCTCAATCAGCAACCAGCCGGGCAGAGCCCGCCATAGCAATGTTGCATTGTTCGCATTGTCTTGGCATTCGAGGGAGGGGTTGTTAGACGCTGGCTAACAGCCAGCTGCGCTAGAGCCCGTGACCCCATGCACATGGCAAGTGTCCCACTCATGCGCAGAGGCCAAAAATTTTGAACTTGTGTATAAATGTTATTTTCAGTGTAAAATATGTTCTATTCTATTTGCAGTGTTTAATATGTCATAAAATGTGTTCAAGTGTTTGTAACTATTTTTAATTGTTTGGTTATAAAATTCAAAGTGGCCGCGGCACTGAGATTAAGAACACTTAGTATTCCGGCATGAACACCGTCATAAAGAGACATTAAAATAATATTGAAATTCATAAGAAAATTATAGAAATGTAAAACAATACTCAATTTAATTTGTGCCATTTTATTTTCAATAATTGAATATTTTACTCTGTGTTCATTGCACTTCCGCTTATGTCAACCCTGTAGGCGGCCATGGTAGGTCCGTGCGACACTTGTCTCTGGACAGTCTGTCGAGGAGAGCTGGCGAGGTAAGACACTGTAAGTATGCACTACAACTTTTGTTCACTGATTTAGGTTTTCACACTCAATTTAGTTTACCAGTTAACCTTTGTTTATGTACTTTTTGCCAGACATTTTCCCCAGCATTATGCTTCTGGTTTATTAATTACTTAAGGGCTTGTGGCATTTTTAACTTAATCAAGGAGAAGGAGGAGAAAGATGTGGGAGAGGTCATGCAACTCCCGCAACTTGAATCAGGTGCCATCTGTCTATGTTTATGGCATTTCATTGTAACTTCTGCATTATTGCTACACACAATTTTAAGGGCTTTATTTTTATGTATGTATTTGAGGGTATTTTCGTGTTTGAATATTTTATGCCAATATCATGTATAACCACGTGGCCGACCGAAGCTAAGTCTTTGTATACGCCATCGTTGCTTTTGAGATCTTATTTATGTGTCATTTTATGTGCAATAGTTTATTTCAGGGTTCTATGTCTATTTTATTCAGGATTCAATGTATTTCGCACGTAAATTTATTCTTTTTGTACTTGACCACACGGTCACAGTAATGTTTAATTTTACCACCATCAGGCATGTTACATGCCTGTAACCACTGCAATCATAAAGAGAATAATTTTCTCAGCAAGAATAATATTTTTTCTGAATTTAGTTTGCCATTTCCACGTAGAAATATTGCAATTTCACTTGCACTACGTGGTCCGCTACGAACTTCATCCAGCAGCATTGGCGCCATCTAAGCTTGTTCTCACCCATGTGTGAGTTTTTTGTGAATATTCATCTCGTGTCCCATCTTGTTCCATGTATAATTTAAGGGTTTAATTAGTGTATGATGCAATTATTCCCATTCTAGCCGGCTCTGTGTATAGGCCATCACCTCACTACCCACATACTGGAGGGCAAGCCCCGACGAGTTTGCGTTAGTGATGCCAAGTAATCACACATGTTAATATGTATCAAAGGTTTCATTTTGTAATCCACCGTGTCCTGTCTTCACGGAAAAACTGTCAGTCCACCCTAGCGGCTGTCGGCCCTTGCCAGTGTCCTAGCCACATATGTTTTATTAAGTGTTTATTTCCAGTGATGATTTGTAAAAAATTTAGTATTGTCTACGTGTTTGTAAGTACGTACGGGTGAGACGGACACACAGAACCCACAGCGTCCCTGAGAACCCTGAGTCTCAATAGTGCGGTGATTGGGAAACACTGCTGGAACCCAGATTACTAGTAAGTATTTGTATCATCATTCGTTTCGTGTCTCATCCAATCACGTCAATATTTAATCATGTTTAATTGAACAATTACTATAGTGAGCATGTTATCATGGTTACATGAAGATTATTGCAGTCAAAACCAATAACAATAGTCATATTACCGTGGTTGAATTGGTAACATTGAGGTGGTTTTATGCTCCTGTTCACCACTTTGTTGTGAACGCACCGTGACCGGATAACCAATGTTCACTATTTTTGGCAAACAAAGTCAGGAGCATGTGAATAGAATTGTTAACCAGATGTTGATGGTTGTTGCTTGTCGTTTCGAATTCCAGGTTTCTGTTATTGCATTTGCAACTTGTATTACCACATGCTTGCCTTTAATAGCTTCGATAGCTCACAATGATAATGGTACTTTATTTCAGGATGAAACGGGAAAGTTTTTTTGAAATGGGTCGGAGGTGAGTGTTACAAAAGTGAATAACTTCAATATGTGTACAATCCTCTCGTGATGACCATGAAATATAACGACTTTCTGTATCATTAATAGCATTAACTACATCTACAACTGCTACTTTGACTGTTGATGCGGCCACACTGAACTTGTTGGCGACTGTGTTCATTGATCCTTGTTTGGCAAAATACCAAAGCACAATTTGAAGTTTCTGTGCCACCGTGAGTGCCTCATTGCCACCACGTTAATACTTAACTAGCTTTCCACCTCGTTCCAAGACCTAACAATACAATCGAAGTAATTGAGGTTTGCCATTTGTTGTTTACAATAAGCATTTTCGCAATGTGAACATTTAATTGTGAACACTGGTGACCAGCCTGTTGCCAATTCATCTGTGAAAATACTCTTAATGTTTACATGTAGTATATTTCTTTAAATTCTTTATCTGTTAAAGTTTTAAATGGTTCAGGTGCATTATGCTTGTCAGTTGTATTTGGTTAATTAATTAAAGTTATAGGCTAGTAGTAGGGGAATGGGCATTGACGGCCAAGGGATTGGGGAGTCGGATTCGCCCGGCCGCCATCTTGTTACATCACTCGACCGCCATTTTTTCCCATTTTCCCCCAAAATTAACCAAATGACCCTAAATATTTCTCTTTTTCCCTAAAAAAAATTTTATTTTATTCCCCAAAAAAAAGTTAGAAGCCCCCAGAAATGGTATAACCCCCCCCCCCCCCCCCCCCCCCGGTTCAAAAACAAACCCTGAAATCCAATTTTCGACAAATTCATTTTTTTTTTGGGAGGGGAAGGGGGGCACTTCCTTCGGACCTACAGAGTAGTGATGGCCATATTGGTTTTATAGACATACCCTATGCCAAATCGATATAAGGTATAGAGGATAGGTCTCAGACTTAAGCATCAGCCATCTCGCATCCATATTGTATGCAGATGACATTTTACTCCGACCATGACCTTAACCTTTGACCATGAAAATGCAAAAATTAAAAAAATCGCAAAGGATGCCAAACAAATCGCAAAAAAATTTCCAAAAAAAATATTAAAATTAAATTATTAAAAATTAATAAGGAATTACTAAAACTATTTTAAAAACATATAAATTATTATTTTTAACTTACATTTCCCAGCACCACCATTAATCACATCCGTTCCATCCCCAGCAGACGACTGACTCCCTCGAACCCATTCCACTCGCCTATACTCATTCTGCCATTTTGATATTTTTTTTCATGATTTGTTTATATATTATTGGAGGCCACCATCTTGGTAGGCTGCCGCCATCTTGGTACACATCACTTGTTTGCCATCTTGGAAGCCCATTAGTAATTGAACTTTAACCTATGACCCATGAGCCCTGACCCCTAACCTGGACCTCATTACCCTAAAAACAAAAACTTGAGAAAAATACATTAAAGTCAACAAACATAATACATTACAGACTACCACCACCATATTAAATGCAGACTACCGCGACCTTGCCCCTGTGACCTTGAAAACAAAAACTCGAGAAAAATACATTAAAAACTGCAAGCATAATACATTAAAAACTACCACCACCATATTTGATGCAGACTATCTCGATTTTGACCCCATGACTGAATGACCTTGAAAACAGAAAAAATGCATAAAAATCAAAAGCATAATACATTAGAGACTACTACCTCCTCCATATTAGATGCAGACTACCACGACCTTGACCGAATGACCTTGAAAACAAGAACTCGAGAAAAATGCATGTCAGTGAATGACCTTGAGAATAAAATCTCGTGAAAAAATACATAAGTCAGTAAGTATAATACAGTAAAGGCTACCACCACCAAATTAGATACAGACTACCAAGCCCTTGACCCCGTGACCTTGAATGACTGTGAAAACAAAAACTCAAGAAAAATACATAAAAAAGTCAGCAAGTATAATACATTACATGCTACATCCACCATATTATACAGACTACCAAGACCTTGATCCCATGACCTTGAAAACAAAAACTCGATAAAAATACATAAAAGTCAGGAAGCATAATACATTATAGACTACCACCATCATATTAGATGCATATCATCTCAACCTTGACCCTATGACCTTGAAAACAAATATTCGAGAAAAATACATAAAAGTCAGCAAGCATAATACATTACAGGCTACCACCATCATATTAGATGCATACCATCTCAACCTTAACCCTATGACCTTGAATGACCTTGAAAGTTAAAAAACTTGAGAAAATACATAAAAGTCAACAAGCATGATACAATACAGACTACTGCCACCATATTATATGCACATTACCTTGACCCATGACCTTGAAATTAAAACACTTGAGAAAAAATACATTACACAAATAAGCCCCAAAGTGCAAGGATGGTGCAGATACAGACTTGGCAGCGGTTAACCACGTGGTTGTACGTGATATGGCCGTAAATTACTTAAACATGAAAAATACCCTTAAATATGTACATGAAATCAAAGCCCTTGAAATTGCACACAGCAATAATACAGAAATTAAGATGGAACGCCGTTAGCATAAGTGGATGGCGCCTGATTCAAATTTTGCGGGTAGCACGACCTCTCCGACATCTTTCCCCTCCTTCTCCTCGATTAAGTTGAAAAATGCGACAAGGGCAAAATTAATTAGTTAAGCGGAAGCTTAATGCTGGGGAAATGTCTGGCAAAACGTATGCAAGCAAAGGTTAACCATTATACTAAAAGTGCTATTGACATCTACATCAGTGCTCAAAAGTTGTAGTGCGTACGTAACAGCGTCTTACCTCGCCAGTTCTCCTAGATAGAATGCCCAGAGGCAAGCGTCGCACGTACCATGGCTGCCTATGGGGTTCACATAAGCAGAAGTGTATGCATGCAGAGTAAAACTTTTATATATTGAAAATAAGAGTGGCATAAATAATTTAAATATTGTTTTACATTTTAGAATTTTCTGTATTATTTTAGTGTGTCTTTATGACGGCGTTCACGCCGGAACATTACTGTTCTTAATCTTCGTGCAGCGCAAACTTTGAATTCATAACCAAACATTTTCAAATTGACAACAAACACTTTAAAACATTTAAAGACATTTCAAACCCTGAAAATAACAAGACACATTTTACACTGCAAAAATAATATTCCATTAGGAAAATTCAGATTTGAGCCTCTTTACGCACGTGCATGTACACGTGACACGTGTGTGGTGAGCGCCATCATGGGCTCTAGCGCCACTAGCTGTTAGCCAGCATCAACATTAAATTAATTTTGTATTCCTATATTTATATGTACATACTTATATACAATAAAATTCATTTTATATTCTCATATTTATATGTACATACTTATGTAGATATAGACATTTAAATTAATTTTATATTCGCATATTTATATACCTATGCGGCTGGCAGTCTTTGATGGAGGCCACCTGGCCGTGTGTGCACGAGTGAAGGGAAGTGTAGAACAACGACTAGAGATTGCAGGACGACAGTGAGTGAGGTGTTGGTGGCTAGAATGGACAAGAGGGTGTGAAACAGACGAGTGAAGCCTACTGTGCACGAGGGCGCTTGGAGGACTCTAGAACATTGCGACTGGCGGGACTTGGACTGAACTGAAGTGGGACTGAATGGAAGTGTAATACTGATTTTATTGTAAATATTCAAACAGTTAAATATGGACATATAAATTATAAAATAATTGAATAGGTTGATACACTATCTATTGAGACTGATCTTTAATAATTTAATTTCATTGATTTCTTTGTTGTATTTATAAATTGTTGTCAATTGTGAACGGTAAGTAATTTCAATTTATTGTGAGAATTTGAGTTCAGAGAATTTTGATGTAATTCTTGTAAATAAAATAAGGAAATTATAATTAATTCTTTTATTTGATTAAGACCGTTATCCCTTAACGAACTTAGTATAGCCCACTTAATTTCTAGAGAGAGAAATTGTAGTAATACTTATTTACCTATATTTATCACCACAGTGGATGCGGATGTATTAATTTTTGGAGTGTAAAAAGTGACCAATTATTTGGGGGAAAATACCAAGTCTTTGTCGAAATTCGTAAGGTTCTGTTTGATGATGAATTTATTAATAAACTGACATAGAAAAAATACTCTCAGATAAGAAAAATTTTTTATCAAGTAAAATTTTGTTGTCTGGCTAATTGGTTTATTGGCTAGACGACCTCCCTGATAATTTAATTGTTGTGGATTCAATTACACTTTTAACATGTGCCTTCCCAGTTCTCACCTATTAGCTTCAGTTCCTTACCAGAATATATGCATGAAAGTAAATAAATATAAAATGTTACATCCTTCCTTTTCAGGTGTACGATGATAGCATTAGACACAGTCAGGTAGCCTCTGACTTCTATGAGCTAAAACTGCTGGAAAGGACTTTCAGGTGTTGGCATCAGTGGATCTGTGACCAGCATGTGGACATGGCCTACAAACATGCTCGTGCTGTTGAATATGCTGAAAGGTACATCTGATATGAGTTGTCTCCTATTCTTGATAATATTGGACACATTCTACAGGCAAGATACTGTTGCAGTCTTTAGTAATTCACATAATTTAGCCACACTGCTGCTAGGCAGCACTTCCACAATGGTTGTCATGGAAAAAATACTTGCTGTCTCTTCACTATGAGCAGACAGCACACACTAGTTACCAAAATAATTTCAAAAATAAGTAAAATTGATGGAATTACATACAGTGTTGTTTTAACTGAGGCATTTCACAGTATAATGAAGAATGAGCTAGAAGTATATGGCAAATATTTTGTTGTTACCAAATACTGTAATTTTTATTGTTAAATGTTTTTAGGTGTGAAATTTGTATCCCGGATACATTCAAGAAAATGTTCAGTTTTAGGATCACAAAAATGTCCAGTATAAAATACACAGATCTCCCATTTAAGACAATGCCCTGGTAAAACTGTTGCACCCTGCAAGGTTACTCCAGGCCATTAGGAAGCAGCATGTGATGGCCTCGCTGTAGCTGGATTGCTTGCAAATGATATATGCAAAAGTAAAATATTGTTGTAAGCAGTGAAAGTCAACATTATGAACTGTAGATGACACGTGTATTTTTTGAGTTCCCAGAAAGAAACTGTGTAGTCAAGCTCTAAACAAGCAGTTTTTAACCATTTAAAGTAATTATTTTCTGTTTAACTTAATCAAATAAGACAAAAGTAAAGCTGTTCTCATCCTAAATAAATTACTCTTTACCTTTTCAAAGAAAAACTTATTTTCGTAAAACATTTTGTTACCGCGAGACAATCATATACATGCAAATAATGATTTATCAGAACATTTTTTAGTAGGAAGTATAAGTCCCCTTAATGATATTGCACTGTATTGGACAGACCATGCATTGTTGCTTGCAGCATTAACTAGCAACTTTGCAGCAGCACTATGATTGTGCAATGTGCTGATATAACTAATGAGCTTACTTTCATATAAATAGATTAAAATCATTTTTATTTACTTCTTAAAAGCTTAGATGGCAGGTAGGTCTTGACATTTTGTTGACATGTCATTATATATGGAACAAGAAACATATGTAACACTACTGAGACAATTGCAAATACATACATGCCTTATCTGGGACTTGAACCCAGAACTCCTTGTGCTGTAAGATGGCATGCAACCAACTACATTATGGAGGTAGCATTAAGAGCATCAACTTCTTTGTAATCAGTCTAACATTTCAGTAGACAGGGTTTACTAACCTAAAATATTTACAAGTCTGTCATTTTGAAAACTATGTAAGTCACTTAAACTGTGTAAGTTTACATGGCCTATTATATCTCTGTTTGTTGAAAGATATAGCATCTTAACAAAATATTCTATAGCAGTGACCAATCAGAGCATGGCAGTATGTAATATTTGCGAAAAGAGACATTTACTGTTATAAGCATGCATCAAAATATTAAAGAGCAAATTTGTGATAACATTTGTGATCATGTTTGTGAATTTAATTCATAATAAGAAGAGTGCCAGAAAAGATTCTCCTTGAATAACTAATATGTGACTGAATGCTGATTGTCTTGTGTGATGTTAAGTGGTTAGCTATCAAGAACATGTAAAGAGGGAACACTGTTCATTGGCTAGAATTTGAAATTATCATGTGAACTTTGAGTTGTAATTACAGGAGAAGTGGTTTCATTTCCATGATCGGCATTTACTGCATACATTTTTTTTAAATTGTAAACGCATGGATGGAAAATAAACACATGTTTTACATTGTTCATGAATTGAATACACAGAGCTATCCTTTAAAAACAAACACAAACTGGTTAATTAAGTAGGTAGGTACCTATTTAATTAATCTTGTTTTATTCTCTGCACAAACTCAGTGCGTTGAACAATACAATGCTAAATACGAGGTGCTGTATGAATGGATAAAACAAAATAATTGCTGAATTGCCACATATTTTATCACTATGTACTCTACCTCTGTGATTTGAATAAAATTAATGAAAATTAACATTCATATTGTGGACAAAAAATTTTACGCATCATTAGTAGGCACACATATTTTTATTATCAGAGTGAGTTGTAAATGACAAAAATTATCTAACAAAATGTTAGGCTATGGTACTGTTTATGAGAGAATGTATAGGCTTACCTTAAATAATTCTAAATATGTATAGTAGTTACTAAGCCTCCTTTGTAAAATTTAAAAAAATTAACACAAAGCAAATATTTACAAAAAAAAATTTATTGATTTTATAATTTCAAGATTACGTAATAAATTTACCAGTAAAGTTAGAAAATAATAAATTAACCAGAATCTGCCCAAATTATACACACAGTATATTTTAAACTGGCAGTTCATTGAAGTAAAACCATAGAATATATGTGTTCTAATTTACAAATTTTTATTCCAAACAATTAAAGAAAATGTAAATGAGCTACATATATTTTGCTTTCTCTGTAATTCACATTTTTATCTAATGCTCTTGCTGTGAGTAATCGCTGCTACAATGCCTTGTTGTTCCTGTTTCAAGTTGTGTTGCATTAACTCTCTGGAAGGGAATTCTGCACTAGTGCCTGTCCTACTAACAGTACTATGTGCCTTTGAGGGTTGGTTTATAGTTTTATGATCTCTCAGGGGCTGCACATAGCTGAACAGAGACGTTCCCCAAGTTCATGTTCCCGATTAGCCTTGTTCAGTGTGGCTTGGCATGGTGAAGTCAGCCAGTTATCACAGATTTGTATAATTTTTAATCATAATGGTAGATAAATGAATATGGTATTTATTTAATTTCCAACTCATAGAGCACATCATGAGATGGGGCCCTGGGCAGATTGCATCTGCCTTCCCCGCTCTCTGGGTGGCCAGCTGTATAGACACATGCAATGGTTGTAATAAATACTGCCAGCATGCACAGTTAAATGTGTGATCTCTTACGTATTGTCGGAATTTACATACAGCATAGCCAGTGCTTCCTTGTCCACTCTTGTGAGTAATTTCGTTCACTCTTCTGTAGCGTCCACAAACCAAACACTACGGGAGCTTCTGTTCCATCCTCAAGAACATGAACCAGCATGGCTCGTACTCCATACTCTGATGCATCACATGTAAGAACCAATAATTTCCCAGAGTCTTAGTGGACGAGGACACACTCAGATTGCAATAGTAGTGTCACCTGTCGAAAAGACTCATCATGTTCCTTAGTCCACTTCCAGAGAGTTCCAAAATCAACCTGTGGAATGGTTCCAGTACTTCTGCCTCGTTAGGTAGGAAATGCTCATAAAAGTTAAAAAGTCCCAGAAAAGCCTGAAGCTCTTTCCTTGACATCGGTGTTGGAGCATTATGGATTGTCTCTACCTTATCCTTTGTTGGGTATACCCCCTCTGCATCAATGAATTATCCTAGAAATATCACAAACCTCCTGGTAAAACAACATTTGGCTTTCTTCAATCATAACCCTATGCTGTCTATGTATTCTGATACCTGATCCACCCAGTCCCAATGCTCCTCTGCATCTTTGCCTGTGATCAAGAGGTCATCCAGCAATATGATGATACCTGTTATTCCTACTAGCAGTGTTTCCACCATTCTCTGGAATATTGCAGGTCCACTGCTCACTCCAAAGGGTACCTGCTTAACCCAAAACAGGCCTTTCACAGTGTTCAGTGTTAGGATTTCTGATGTAGCCTCATAAAACTGTAAATAAGCCTCCTCTAGATCCAATTTCATTAACACTCCTGCTAGGTTCGAAAACGCCTTATTCGTTGTTGGTTGGGGGTACGTGGCACTTTTGCAAACAGTGTTAATGGTGCACTTTTAGTCTCCGCACATCCGTATTGAGCCATCTGCTTTCCAAATTGGCACTATTGGTGTTGCCCATGTAGAAAACTGTACCGGTTCTAGTACATCTCACTCCACTAATCTGTCTTAACTCTGCGCTGACCTCGTCACGCAGTGCAAATGTCACTGGACGGCTTCTTCTGAAATTAGGTTTTGTATCTGGCTGTATTTCTACCGCAACCAGTGGTCCTACATACTGGCCCAGACTACTACTGTAAAAGACATTAGGATATTTACTTCTAATGCTCTTGCCTCATGTGACACTGAGAAAACTCCTTGCACTGAAATTCCCAATGGTGTTAACCAGTTTCGGCCCAACAAGCTCGGACCATTGCCTTCTGCCACTAGCAGTGGTAAGGACACTTCCACTGCCTTGGTCTGCACTCTAACCTGCAGGGACCCTAAAACTCACAGCTTTTCCTGAGACCACGTATGCAACACCATGTTGGTATCCTGTAATGGTGGCTCATCTGGCCACAACTGTTTGAATGTTTTCCACCCCATGATAGCCTGCCCTGCACCTGTGTCCATTTCCATTTGGTGCACTCTCCCATCTAACCGTACTTCCATTAGTATTGGTGCTTGCTTGTTCACTTTGGTGTCTGTCTGAAACAAACTGTACATGGATTCGTCTTTATCCTCGGTGGCCTTTGCCTGTTCTGATAACCTATATGTTGTGCCACCTACGGAAAGGCCCTATCTGTTTCCTTGCTGTTTTGACCTGGTGTTACCAGACTTTTTTAGCTATGCAAGTTCTCTCCAAGCGACAGGCCTTGCCACAGAAATGACGTATGGTTTTAGCATGTCTACACTTATCTGGAGAATGTTCTCTCCTACACTGCCAACATAGGTTGGTGTAGCCTTTCACCTCATCTGTAACTTGTCGCTCGTCCGGTGCTCCTGTTCTTCTGATCGTTACTGTTAAATTGGGGGCCGATCCACAAAATTCCTCTTTACTTCTTCTGAAGCTCTGAAGCTTCCCTTCAGCTTATGCACCGACTAGCACACTTCCTCCATACCTTCCCTAATGTTTTCAATATTCCGCCCTGTTGCGCCTCCATCGTGGAAGTCAATTCTGCAGTATCCTTGAATGTCAATTTATCTTTGGATAGCAATGCATACTGCACTGATTTTTCCTGCACTCCACACACAAATCTATCCCACAACATACGGTCCACAAGTCCAAGAAATTACAGTGAGTAGCTATTTTCCTAATCTCAGCTACATACTGTTTCACCATCACCTTGGTCTCTTTTATGAAACTTAAAAGATTCTACCACCTCACTCTGCTTTTGGTTCAAAGTGGTTACTTAGTAAGGTTAAGACATCCGCTAACCAAACTTCTGAGGTTGACTTTAGAGCAATCAATGAGGAAATAACCCATACAACTCGGCTCCTGCCACCGTGTAGAATATTGCACGTGTGTTCCGATCCGACACAAACTCGCTGAATGCCGACATCAAAGCCATGATGCCTTGCAATATTTCAACACTCCGGACTCATTACTCTAACCATAACTCACTTCCAATTTCCTCGTTGCCAATGTTATGTCCTGTTATGCATCTCTTATTGGTACATATCAATAACAATCCTACATGGTTGCGCACTTGTACACACACACACACACACACACCTGGCATCCTCACTAGTGCCTACCTGATATCCCTCACTTCCCTTAACCTACTGATGATCAATATTAACATACGTTGACTAGACACTATGACGCCAGACCACACAATACCACAGTTAAGTTGAAATTTGTTTCATAGTTTTATATATAGTGTACTAAACTAAAATGTTTATATTGCTGCCATTTTAAAAATAAGTGTATGACTCAAGTAAAACATAAAATTTTACATGGCCTGCAATAGCACTACTTGTTTGCAAAAGTTAGTAGGAATTTGTTGATTGTTTCACGAGTATTTTTCATGTGTTGCTATCTCACAAAATGGCAGACAAAAGATGCTCTTTATAAACACATTAAACAATATAGTAGATACTGTCTGAATACAAAGTTACGTTGAAATTTGTTAGATGGTTTTGTAATTATACTTTGCCATATGATTATGTAAGCTTAGTAACCATTTTCAAATTAACAATAAGCATCTAACACAATTAATACGCACATATTTAGCTTACTTGCCATAGGACTACTTGTTTTCCAAATTTGGGATGAATCGGTTAATATTTTCCTGAGATAAGACATAAAAACTTAATTTTTTAATGTAGTGATATCTTACAAATTAGTTAACAAAATAAACTCTGTGTACACACATTTTATTTTTGTAATAGGTATCTACTTCCAGTATACAAAGTTAATGTGAAATTTATTATACGGTTTTGTTGATATAGCATGCTAAGCTAAAATGTGTCTACATACACCATTTTAAAAATAATTTACTAACTCACTTAAAACATATAAATTACCATGGCCCGCCATAGTACTACTTGTCTGCCAAATTTGGTAGGACTTGATAGATTGTTTCCAGAGATGAGACGTAAAACATTAGTGTGGCACAATCTTACAAAATGGTGGTCAAAAGAGGCTATATATCGGCATATTTTATGCTGGTAATAGGTACTTCAAGTAGTCCAATTTTGATTGGAATTTGTCAAATGATATGGCAGGTATAGCAAATTAACCTAGAGTATTATATGCCTACCATTTTGAAAATGTCTTATCTATTTAACTGGCATAAAATTACATAGTCTTGATGTATGCCAGTCTGCTGCGCTAATGAGATGCACACTCTACGGTTGACTTGGCCCCATCTGAGCACGCAAAGCATGAAAATGTCATCACCTCCACCAGGGGAGGTAAGAAATTGAGCGGCGCTCCCACAGCAGATAAACCAGCCCCTGTTTTGGAAGGCTGCGCCCCCCCCCCCCCCACTCCACCGCCGAAGAATCCCTGACCCAGGCCGATTTTAGTATAAATAGAAGAGTAGCACCCTGGTCCAGCGAGAGAAGTCAGGCTTGCCGGCCGCATGGGTTTTCCAGCTCTCCTACAATATGCAGAAGACTCTCCTCTCCAGCCCGCCCAGGGCTCAGCCTCCTTCACTTCAGCAGCCCGAGGCAGGGCTCGAACCACTGCCAGCAGCTGGCAGAAGGCCGCCAGCACTTCAGCCCCAGCTTGGACAAGGTTTCCTTCAACTGACAGCTCAGGAACAGCTCTCCACATTTGGTAAATCCCACACCTGTACCCACGCATTAAACCTTACCTCAGTCAACTTCCCTTACTGCCATGGTAACAAGTCGTTGCGCAATTTACGTCCCCCTGGATAGACTCCCTTGTTACACTCATGCTGTAAATAGCATATATTTTGACGTCTGCTGACAGCCAGAGGCGCTAGAGCCCATGACGGTGGTCACCAAGCACATGTCAGATGTCCCACACATGCGCAAAGAGACAAATAATCATTCTGAACTCCCACATAAATAATATTTTTCAGTGTAAAATGTGTACTATTGTATTTGCAGGGTTTAATATGTCTTCAAATGTTTTAAAGGGTTTGTTGCTAATTTGAAATTGTTATAAAATTCAAAGTGCCCGCAGCATCATGCTTAAGAACACTGATATTCTAGCATGAACGCCGTCATAAAGAGACACTAAAATAATATTAAAATCCATAAGAAAATTATAAAAATGAAAAACAATACTTATTATAAATTTGTGCCATTTTATTTTCACTAATAAAATATTTTACTCAGCGTGCATAGCACTTCCTTTATGTGAACCCCATAGGCAGCCATGGTAGGTCCGTGCGATGCTTGTCTCTGGACAGTCGGTTGAGGAGAGCTGGCGAGGTAAGACACTGTCACATACGCACTACAACTTTGGTTCACTGATTTAGGTTTCCATAGTCAGTTTAGTTTACTGGTAAACCTTTGCTTGTGTACGTTTTTGCCAGACATTTTCCCCAGCATTATACTTCCACTTTATTCATTTATTGCACCCTTGTGGCATTTTTAACTTAATCAAGAAGAAAGAGTAGAAAGATGTCGGAGAGGTCACACGACCTACGCAACTTGAATCTTGCACAATCTGCCAATGTTTGTGGCGTTTCATTGTAACTTCTGCATTATTGTTACACACAATTTTAAGGGTTTTGTTTTTATGTGTGTTTTTGAGGGTATTTTCCATGTTTGAATATTTTACGGCAGCATCACGTATAAACACGTGGCCGACTGATGCTATGTCTCTGTATATGCCATTGTTGCGTTTTGAGAACTTATTAAAATAACATTGTATGTGCAATATTATATTAAGGCTTCTACGTTAAATTTTTGTCAAGGTCCCATGTAATTTCACGTAAATTAATGCTTTTGTACTTGACTATGTGGTCATGGTAATGTTTGATTTTCCCGCCATTAGGCACGTTACAAGCCTGGAACCACTTCAATCATAAAGAGTATAATTTTCTCAGCAAGAATAATATTTTGTCTGAATTTAATTTGCCATTTCCACGCAGAAATATTGCAATTTGACCTGCACCACGTGGTCCGCTACGAATTTCATCCAGTGGCATCCGCACTATCTAAACTTATTTTCACACATGTGTGTGTTTATTGTGAATACTCATCTCGTGTCCCATCTTGTTTAATGTATCTTTAAGGGTTTATGTAATTTTGTAATTAGTGTACGGTGCAATTATTCCCGGCCTAGCCGGCTCTGTGGATAGGCCGTCACCACACTACCCGTGTGCTGGAGGGCGAACCCCAATGAGTTTGCGTTACTGATGCTGAGTAATCACAAGTGTTAATGTATCATCAGGGTTTCATTTTGTAATTCACCGTGTCCTGTCTTCAGGGAAATATCGTCAGTCCACCCTAGCAGCTGTCGACTCTCTTCCCTTGTGAAGATTGTGTTTTCATACACCACGGTGAGATCATCCATCTAGGCGTGCGCTAGATTAATTGCTGTTTGGGAAACACCCAAGCGGAGTTAGCTAGACACGACCGAGTGTATCATTAATTTCATGGCACATTGATTTGTACGCACAGTATCGATAAAAACAAGTGTACAGTGAATTTACCTCTTCCATTTGTAGTGACAGTGTCCTAGCCACATGTGTTTTTCAAGTGATAAATATGTTTGGTAAAATTTTAGTATTACCTATGTGTTTGTAAGTATGCACGGGTGAGACGGACACACAGAACCCACAGCATTCCTGAGAACCCTGAGTCTCAATATTGGGGTGATTGGGAAGCACTGCTGGAGCCCAAATTACCAGTAAGTATTTGTGTCATCGTTAGTCTCGTGTTTCATCCGACTGCATCAATTTGTTTAATTAATTATTCAGGAATTTTTGTAGGAATTAAATTTTTTTATTAGATTAACATTTCCGAGGCTTGCCTTCACCTGTTGATTGAGATTTATATATTTTACTGAGCTTTAATAATAATTCTTTACCTAGCTTTTAGAGTGTACTACATTAGCCGGGTCTTGCTACAGTGTGATTTTAAATGTAATAAAATATTATGTCACAAGCTTAACCCCCTTGTGTGTCGACTACAGTAATTTTAATTTTAGATCATGAGTAATTTTTATTGCTTTATTAATTCTGTATTTAATTTCAGTGCTGTATAGTCATTCAGTTGCGCAGTAATTCTAATTAACTTCACATCTTTATCTCGCCATGTAGTGGGCTGAATCCCTCGTGAGGCAGGGCCGATAAAAGTCCTAATACTTGAGATTCCAGTGCATCCACCGCCGATACAAGACACGAGGTTTAGTTACTTGGGTTGCCCTTGTGCACGGCAGGTCCACGGGAGTGACTGCAAATTTAGCCCTCCCCTGGACTGCTCGTACACAACCCTTGTTGACAACCTTATATTTATTTGTGGTAATTCATTGCTCATTATTTTTAAATAGTCATTTGGTTCAGTAATGCATGCGGATATCTGGAGCAAGAGCTACACAGGCACCGAATTCAAATACAGATGCACAGGATCCCTCTAGCTGATCGAGTATCGTAAGATTAAAATCTGGCAGGATTCTTCGGGTTTCGACATCCGAGAACAGAAGTACTCCCCAACTTCTGTATCATAACGTTGGCTTCCGGAAGGACGGTCAGGGTTCGAATCCTGGCCAAGTTAGTTCCTCGAATGCACCCGGAACAATCCATAACCAACTTCATCTTTGCTCGACAGCCAAAGAGGCTGCAGCAGATAAACCCTGTCAGTGTAAGCCAGATCATTCACCACCATACTCATTAACATCTCGTATCCGATTGAACTTTTTCACCCTTATTAGGACAGCTGGCACCCCGATTATTGATGTCCCTTATGGTACGGAGAGCAAGGCTGCCTGGAAGGGATAGTTTAACGCTCCGATTCACCCTGGGGTTTGACACGCCTCCACCTCGTTAGGTCCGAGAGGGTATTCAGCGCGCTAACTACTCATTACCCAAGAGGAGCACATGTCAAGTGGCACCCAACTTGGGGCCTAAACAGATCTAAATAGCTCAGTCTTGAGAACTGGACCGAGCCAGTCACCCCCCAACCCTCTCTTGTGTTACACGTGAAGCACGCATATGTTTTCCGCTGCCCGCAAGGGAGATAAGATTTTGTTCACGACTTCAGGGAGTAGTTGTGGTATTCCACAATGTCGGACTCCGAAGGAAGTCTGACAGATGCACACCGTGTCCTCTTCAATCCGAATACAGAAGGGACAAGTAACAGGTCTTGCCCCCTCCCTGCATGCACAAGTACTGGTTTGAACCTCATTATGTTACTGCCATAATGAATTTCATTATACATGTTTAGGCTGGGATGATACGCCCAGATACACAGACAGTCTAGAATATTGCTGCGAATCCTGCAGGCAAACGGAATTTAGGGTCTGTCAGTGGCCTGAATGTACCGGACAGGGAAGGTCCACTGTATATTATGCAACAATTTGTTTCATCACAGTTTCATCACAGTTGTATTGGTTGGGTAAACGAGCCAGTACGAAACCCAGGGTAAGTGTATCGATGTGACGTTTCCGCTGGAGGCAAACCTATAGGCCGCATAACTGTACTTACAGGTTAAGCTCGCAGATTCTCAGGATACCCTGCAAACTCTCCCTCCCTGACTTAACGGGAAGGCATACTCCAACCCCAAGTGCGAATGAGAACTAAAGGAACACGGCATCCCCAGTAAACAGTGGGTGATGTTTACCGCAACCTCGTTGGTCCCGCTAAACAGTGGTGGGACAAATACGGTGAGTTTATCGAATGCTGGCCTTAGTTTAACACACCTAACTTCCCACTTCACAGGCAACAAACTTTTAATTAATTTGATTACAGATTTGCACTCCCACGGGGAGGAGGTCGAACTGTTAATACAGTGTAAAGAGTGCCTGCATAGACGTATTTATCCCGAGCAAACAGAAGTACAGCGAGTACGCTGCGTAACACACGCCCTTTTACCTGCTTTAAGGAATTTGTTCGTCACTTTCTGTCCACAAACCGTGGAGGAACTTGTAGAGTGAGCACGAGAGATGGAGATGAATGAGCATCCCCTCCTGGAAGGGACCAGCTGGCACACGCCCATGTCAATGGCCCGCCCCCCCTTCCCCCGATCACCCGCAGGGCGAGACACAACCCTGCCGGCCCCCGCAAACCCGTGCCACACTGCTGATACTGCCTGGGGCAGCATTTCAATAGAGATTGTCAAAAACGGAACCCCAGGCGTCGTGAAGCTCCCTCCACCACCCTCCGAATGTGTAACCACATAACCCAGAGGCGTGTGGACAAAATTTCTGAGGTAAGAATCCTGAGGTAAACTAACCATCGACAAATGATATGCCCCTTAACCTCCGGAAAATGCATGTGCGTCTGCAACCATACATCCAAGTTCAGCTGAGACCTTATTACGGCCAGAAAGAAACCCTGTTAGAACAAGAACCTTGAGCGACAAAGTGCCCCCCCTCCCCCTCACGACAATAGATCGCCACCACAGGACTCCTGTAGGAACAACAGCCCCCGTCCTACCACTTACACCCCCCGGAGTTGCAGTACCAGAGATTTAATTTCGACCCTCTGACAGCGCCGCGATTAGGCAATGTACGCACCCCCGTTCAGTTTAGACCTCGGCGGACATCACCACGTGTCCGACCCGCCTGGTGCAATCCCATTGATTGTCTCGGACTTGAGAGCTGAACTGATAGGATGACAACATGACGGGATATTCTCATTTCCACCTCCGTTACGAGCCCCAAGGTTAGGCCATGTAGCCCTCTCATCCCCCTTCTTGCCCCTCCACTGGTAGTTGAAAGCCAGAACTTATCCAAGACCACGACTGTATGCATTGCGCGAGTCTCCCTGGCCTTCCTTTCTATCGCTAAGGAAGTGCCCTCGCCGGACGACGAACTGGATGTGGCAGCATTCCCACTCCCACAAGGATCAGTCCCGGCCACGCCTCCCCCTGACTCAACGGAGCATATCTAGGATAGGGTCTATAGGATGCAACCCCTACTATCCTACCCTTCCTTCCCCTTCCCTGCAAGAATGGTATGAGTAGACGAGCTAAAGGTGAAGAGCCAATCCGGTCCTCGTCACCATCTATGGACCCGCTGGTCAAACTGGCGACCAGCCCCTTCAGATCATTGGCACTAGCTGAAGAGTGAGATTGTGATGCTGAGTTCCCCCATGAGAGAGAGGGACAGAGAGAGAGAGAGTGAAGACGTGACAACCACGAAAGTAATACGTGCAAGTTTCTGGTCGCCTGTGAGCAATTCGGCCACCGGAAGTACAGCTCCACTGCCGGGAGACGCTATCGTGAGTGCAGTTCGAGTACATTTCACCTGTGCTGTGGCTGCCCGACTCTGAGAAGCCGAAGTTATGCAGTCAGGTAGAGAGACCCATAAGGCTCACAGAGAGAGCATGTACCAAGAAGCAGAGATGAGCCCAGCAGCCAGATGACAACAGCAGATGCCCAAGCCCAGGACGTTGGCCCCATGCTACCATCCATCACCGAGCCCACATCACATGTGGTCTCCTTATGCACCAGGTGCACATGTCACGTGCCTGGGCGCTATCGAGAGACGCCATAGTGGACGCCTACATCATTTTGCTGGCCTGCCGCCCCTGCTGCAGAGCCACAAAATTGAAGACGGCCTCCTAGGTGTGGCACGCCAAACTTTAGCGCCCTCCACAGCCATCAACGTCGTCGACAGTTTCGACAGAGTGAGTACCTGGCAGCAGCCAGTAACAGACTAGCGCACTTGTCTACATGTTTTTCCCCATAGAAAGTTTAGTACGGCAGTGATAACATTAGGTTGCCTGAACCCGAAGGTGAATATGCTTATGACAGTGATTAAGTTAGATTAGTAGGGTCGACTAGGTGACATTTGCATAATTAAAAAATCCTAGCTTAAAAGAAGGAAGTGATACAAGAAAAGTGCTACATCAGTTCCTCAAGACAGAAAATTTTGAGTCCTGTAAGTGTTATGTAAAATGTTTTCATTGCAAGGTTGAGAATTTGAAATACGCACGTTGAGAGGAACAGAGGCCAGACAGAAAATGAAAAGTGATCCAATTAACGTAATCAACCTCCTACCAATGGGCACACATAAAGTAGCAGTAATGAAAAAGAATTATTTTTTTATCAAAGTTAAATTGGTCCCTAACTTGCTAGAATAAATAATTTTGTGTAGGTAAACTTTAACATAACTTCAAACATCTTAAGTGGACTGGAAAATTCATTTCCGCAGATTCCCTGAAAATCCTGTATGTGCTCACGTAAAGTCAGTATTTGCTAAATAATATTAAATCTAGATTTTTCTTGTTTGATATCTTGTACGACACGATTAACGTAAAGTCAGTAAGTTCCGTGACCGCTGTTAGGAAGTGTGATCGCATAACTGAAGCCTATCAGCAGGTACGTAAACATAACCTTGAAAACCACCCTCACCATTCCTTGCAATGCATCTGGGCGATATTGATTAATAAGCCCCCTGTACCTGAGTAAGAGAATGAGGCGAAAACTCACTGAGTGCATGCCGTAACTGTCACCCAGGAAATTCAACACCCTTTAAAATTTTGGAAAAAAAATTTTATTTAAGTGTATCATGCGTAAGAAAAGTTCTAATAAATTAATGTTATGTTTATTATAGAGGAAGAGCACCTCACGTAAACCCCGTTTGGATACACTGCAATACCTTTCTTGTTATCTATTGTAAAAATCTCCTTTCTTTCACGTATGTGAAACCCCAATGTATGTAACAAGAACCCCCGTAAATTACAGGTAGGAAGAATGGAATGTCACCGAAAATGGTAAATATCTTGTATTGTAATTAGTATAATTGTTCTGGAATGGAAAACCCTAGCAAAATAAGAAAGTGTGTAGTTGACTAGCGTGAACCCCGATGTGTTAAGTAGCGAGTGTGAAGGAAGAAGGAGCGAAAGCACGATTAGAACGAAAACTCGTCTAGTGGGTGTGCACAGCCACCAGGCAGGCTCACAAAAGCGTATCTGCTCAAGCAAGACAGATACCCCAACTCCCTAACCCATGAGAAAAATTTATTCTCGTCCCCTCCAGCTAGAGGGGCTGCGTATGTACATTACTAAGCATACGCAAATTAAGAAACGTGAAATGTAAATCAAAAGGGAACTCATGCTACATATGTTGTGAATAGTAGGCTTAGATCACTGACAAAACAAGTTGTAACCTAGAAATTAAGGATAATCTTGTAAATAACCTCAAGTAAATTTGATGAAAATTGTCTAGTTGTAGGACAAACAGTGTTATGTTGCTATCCTACCATAATCCTAATAAGGGAAATGAGAGATTGTCTAAATGCTAAGTGAAAGCATAGTTCAAAAGCAGTTGTCCCATTTCATGTTAGAAAGTAATTATGGCTGCACACCATCAATTATCAAATCCCTGTATGCTCAACGCCATTGAAGTACAAAGTGTTACGTGTACAGAGGCATGAACCTAAGGGAAAATATTAATTGTGTCATGTGTAAGAAGTACGTTAGTACAAACATAATCTTAAGAAATTGTAAGCTACGTATCAGAATATGTATGTGAAGCGTAGGTTAAGAGTATTTCAGTGTCCATATGTGAAAGAAAATCATGTGTAATCGCAAGTGAATTATGTAAATTTTAAGGCAAAAATGGGTTTTGCATAACCTTAAAGTATGTAGTACGTAAATGTAAAATGTCTTTTACAAAATGTCTCACTTAACCCAAGAATTTTGTCTCAAGCAAATGCAAAATGTTATATACCAGAGGTACATCAAGATACCTCAAGAATTGCACATGCATTCTGTGTGTGTGTCATATGTATTCTTTATATGTACTACCTCATTAGCAACCCAGAGATAGGGACTTAAAAACTTGTGAGATGTTGTGCATGGTTACGCCCATTTCAGGTAAACACCCCTTTAGAAGTTTTTTGCTTTTATACGCAACCAAAATGTAAACAAATTTAAACTTTAAAACTTTTGTATCTGCCCTCAAACTAGGAAGGCACTAGGTTCGATACCAGACAACTTATTCCCGCACTTTCCTTTCCAAACTATTCCTCCCCTTGGTAAGCTATGAGACGAGAAAACTCCAGCTGCTTCATGAAGCGGAAGGCACCACACAGGTATCCTGCCACTATGCAACCGAGAGAGGGAGAGCGTGAAGAGGGAAGAAGCCGTTAACCCGCCACTGATAGATATCAGATGTCACGCGACCCAGATACGGGGGCGCTCAACTCCTGCTCAGGCAGCACATGCAGAATAAGCACTAGCCTAGAGGAGCAACTGAGAGTTATGCAAGTGCAGCAGCCACCTCAACCACCTGAAGTAATTGTGATTTTGACAGATGGAACTTTGTTGCTTCGGGAGGTGGCCGACTGACGCATGCCAGCCTTCCCCGCTACCGAGATAGGCACTCTATGGCCGACTTCGCCCCATCTGAGCGCGCCAAGCGCGGGGTGAAATCAAAATTCATTGGCCGCTGAGACATGGAAATTATATTAAAATGACTCCATGCATTGGTTAATCATCCACATAATTAAACTTCATCTCTAAAATTAAATTCTTCCACATCCAATCAAGGAGGAGTGTGATAGAGCAACCCCAATGAAGAAATAATATTTATTATTTAAAATATACTACGCTACCCTGCTTGGCCAAGAAGTTCCAAACAACTCTCAAGATAACAGCACCCCCGTGATCTTCCGACGTCACGGGCCGCCTGCCTCAGTCTGGGGTGCATGAAAATGTCATCGCCTCCACCAGGGGAGATAAGAAATTGACCAGTGCTCCCGCAGCAGATAAACCAGCCTCGGTGTTGGAAGGCTACGCTACCCCTGTCCCCGGACAATCGCTGATACAGGGTGATTTTAGTATAAATAGAAGAGCAGCACCCTGGTCCAGCAAGAGACGCCGGGCTTGCCGGCCGCATAGGTTCACGAGCTCTCCTACAGTCTGCAGAAGACTCCTCTCCTCTGCAGCCTGCCCAGGGCTCAACCTCCTTCACTTCAGCAGCCCAAGGCAGGGCTCGAACCACTCCCACCCCAGCTTGATAAAGACATGAAGCACGCGAAAACACAGAACAACCCGACGCGCTATTTATAGCCGGCTCCCCTGACGGATGAGTGCTTGGCAGCAGGCTGGCAATTTTTATCTTCCATCCTTGCGCTCAAGGTCAAATCTACAGCCTAGAGAGTTTAAACGCGGCAGCTCATAGTAACGTTAGTGAGCTAGCCACGCGCTCGAAGAAAACACAATTGCTCATAAAATCCTAACCCCTGTACCAAATTAAGTCAAACAAAATGCAATGTCATCACAGTTACACCAGCAATTTAATTATGAAAAATAATGCAAATATGAAGAATGATTAATAATGTTACAGTCATCACAGACAACAACCAAATACAGATTTGATAAACTGTATATTGGATCAGAAATCAACTATCAAATTACAACAATAACACACCACAAGGGTGTATTTCCCCCAATAAGTTCACTGTCAACTGTCACTCATGTATGTGCATTTATAGGTGCTGTTATAACTTCATATTTCTTGGTCGTTTGGTGCAAGGGGCATGCAAGGGGTTATATGTTCTTTGATTATGGCACCATCAGTATATACTGTTAAACCACAATAATATATACAGTTAAAAACAACAAACATCATACTACAAATAAATGTTATCTATGGACGAATTTAAAAAAAGGAATAAATATATAATTAAATTGCTGGAGTAACTGTGATGACATTGCATTTTGTTTGACTTAATTTGGTACAGGGGTTAGGAGTTTATGAGCAATTGTTTTTTGTCGATCGCGCGGCTAGCTCACTAACATTACTATGAGCTGCCGCGTTTAAACTCTCTAGGCTGTAGATTTGACCTTGAGCGTGAGGATGGAATATAAAAATAGCCAGCCTGCTGCCAAGCATTCATCCGTCAGGGGGGCCGGCTATAAATAGTGCATCGGGTCGTTCAGTGTTTTTGCATGCTTCGTGTCTTTATCTTTCGTGTTATCTATGGTCGTGTGCTGGATGTAACTTGTTCGTGAGATACATATAAAGGTTGCAGTTTGTCCGTGCATTTCATATTGCTCCGTGTCATTAGAGAAGACACATCAATAATGCTTCCTCGGCATTCTCGCACGTCTAGGTATTATCCTAAGAAGGTATACCGAAATATTTTGTCTTTCAGTAAGGATGTAAATAAGGACGATAGGTCTTGGACTGTTAAGATTGTCGATGTAGAAGAGAGTTACGTTTTGTTGTCATTTTTGTACTGTTTTGGTCTTCAAGGAATAACCGCTAAAGCAGGTAGTGGTTTGTTGGAAATGTGTTTCTTCAGGAAGTCGCATACTCAAAAGGATCCTGCACCTAAGGAAATTAGTGACCTTGACTCTCATGATATAATATGTTGGAAGACTTTTTCAGTTCATGAAGGGAAGATCGATAATACTGCTGTTATTAACGTGTTTGGTAACGCTTCCATCTTTTCTCGTAAGAAAATTAAGTTTGAGCGTGGTGGTCAGATTTGGTTGTATCGTAAGCTGGTTGGTACGACTGGTGACATGCATATTCATGGTCATGCTGAATTGTATTTTAACCCGTAAATAATTTTTGCTGTAATAATCGGTTTATGTCTTGTTATTACATTTATTCCTTTATGGCGCCATTAATATATACACTTAAATGACAAAACAATATATACAGTTAAACCACCAACACCGAAAGAATGTATGTTATCTATGGACTAATTAAGAAAAGTAAAAAATGTAATGACGAAACATTAACCAATTATTATGGCAAAAAAATATTTATTATGGGTTAAAATACAATTCAGCATGACCATGAATATGCATGTCACCAGTCGTACCAACCAGCTTATGATACAACCAAATCTGATCACCAAGCTCAAACTTCAGTTTCTGACGAGAAAACATGATAGATAAAGATAAAGACACGAAGCACGCAAAAACACCAAACGACCAGATGCGCTATTTATAGGGCCGGCCGACCTTGACGGGCGAGTGCTTGGCAGCAGGCTGGCTATTTTTATCTTCCATCCGCTCAAGGTCAAATCTACAGCCTAGAGAGTTTAAACGCAGCAGCTCATAGTAACGTTAGTGAGTTAGCAGCGTGCTCGAAGAAAACACAATTGCTCATAAAATCTGAACCACTGTACCGAATTAAGTCAAACAAACTGCAATGTCATCACAGTTACTTCAGCAATTTAATTATGACAAATAATGCAAATATGAAGCATGATTAATAATGTTAGTCATCAAGCATGATTAATAATGTTAGAGTCATCACAAACAACAACCAAATACAGATTTCATAAACTGTATATTGGATCAGAAAATGAAGTTTGAGCTTGGTGATCAGATTTGGTTGTATCGTAAGCTGGTTGGTACGACTGGTGACATGCATATTCATGGTCATGCTGAATTGTATTTTAACTCGTAATAAATACTTTTTGCTATAATAATCGGTTTATGTCATTTTATTACATTTATTCCTCTTTTTTTTTTTTTTTTTTTTTTTTTTTTTTTTTTTAATTCGTCCGTAGATAACATTTATTCGTAGTATGATGTTTGTGGTTTAACTGTATATATTGATGGTGCCACAATCAAAGAACATATAACCCCTTGCATGCCCCTTGAACCAAACGACCAAGAAATATGAAGTTATAACAGCACCTATAAATGCACATACATGAGTGACAGTTGACAGTGAACTTATTGGGGGAAATACACCCTTGTGGTGTGTTATTGTTGTAATTTGATAGTTGATTTCTGATCCAATATACAGTTTATCAAATCTGTATTTGGTTGTTGTCTGTGATGACTGTAACATTATTAATCATTCTTCATATTTGCATTATTTTTCATAATTAAATTGCTGGTGTAACTGTGATGACATTGCATTTTGTTTGACTTAATTTGGTACAGGGGTTAGGATTTTATGAGCAATTGTGTTTTCTTCGAGCGCGTGGCTAGCTCACTAACGTTACTATGAGCTGCCGCGTTTACACTCTCTAGGCTGTAGATTTGACCTTGAGCGCAAGGATGGAAGATAAAAATAGCCAGCCTGCTGCCAAGCACTCGTCCATCAGGGGGGCAGGCTATAAATAGCGCGTTGGGTCGTTCTGTGTTTTTGCGTACTTCGTGACACCCAAGAACAGAAGTACTCCCCAAATTCTGTATCATAACGTTGGCCTCTGGAAGGATGGTCAGGGTTTGAATCCCGGACAAATTAGTTCCTCGAACGCACCTAGAACAATCCGTAGCCAACTTCATCCCCGCTCGACAGCAAACAAAGTCGCGGCGGATAAACCCTGTCAGTGTAAGCCAGATTATTCACCACCATACTCATTAACACTTGTATCCTATTGAGCTTTTTCACCCTTATTGGGACAGCTGGCGTCCAGATTATTGCTGTCCCGTGTGTTATGGAGAGTAGGGCTGCCCAGAAGTGATAGTTGAATGCTGTGATTCACCCTGGGGTTTGACTCCCCTCCACCCTGTAAGGTCAGAGAGGGCAGTCAGCGCCCTAACCACTTATTACCTAAGAGGAGTACGCGTCAGCCTAAAATAGCATTATTTACATGCCAAATTTGGTGGGTATCAGTTGAGTAGTTTCAGAGATATCACTTTAAAAAAAACTTAATTTTTTAAATGTTATACTATCTTTCCAAATGCAGACCAATAATATTATACCTCACAAAATTCAGTGATTACTTGATGTACCGGCAACATACTAAATCTGGTTTAAATCTGTTAAATGGTTGCTCAAAAACATATAGCATAAAATTTTTTTAAATAGCAGTCATTTTGAAAATAAGTACCTGCCATGGTCGGAAACTATCAAAGTTGGGTGTACTTACTTTCTACCAATTTGTACCAAATTTTATGAAATTTTGTTCACCGATTCAAAACTTTTTTTTAGAAAGAGCACGAGAGAGGACATGGGCAAGAGAGAGCAAGAGTGAGAGATACATACACGTAGAATGGAAAGTGATCTCATATGCTTAGCTTTCTATTGGAAAGTAGGCTAATAAATAGTTACTGTAATTTACTTATAATCTTTTTTAAATTTTGTTTATTTAATTACAGCTTTATGGTAACCAAAGAGTAGTTGATGCTCTTCACTAATCTAAACATAAAATTATAAAAATTGCACATTATAAAAATTGCACATATTTCCATGGCGTGCTTGGGGTTAACCTGAGACTTCTGGGTCCTTAACAATCTTTGCCACTGAAGCTGACAGTTACTTACGATTAAAACAATCTTACAGTTAAAAAAAAAGAAATATATATTATTTAATAGATTACTGGCTTGTGGTAGCAGAATTGGTTAATTTTTAAGTTGTATTTGTATGTTTTCTTGGTTACCTTCTTTCCATAACCCTTCCTACGAGTGATTTATGGTAATGCCATTGTACCAGACCAAGGGATATTTTATGTCCTCGTTGCAGGAAATTACTTGCAAGTTGCTTGAACAATTGGCGACAATTTCCCAGAGTGATGCAGCTAGACAGAGAGAGAGAAAAAAGGAAGTATGCTTGGCGACGGAAAGTGCAAGAAATGCTGCCAGACTTCAAACCACCCTTGCCAGTGTAAAAGTTAAAGTTGCATCAGCGAATGTTGCATGTATCATCAATTTGTTTTAAATTTGCTATAATTTCGTAAATATATGTTTTTTTTTTTTGTATGGTTTTTAATTTATATGTATAAAAACAAATAAATACAATATTAACTTTGAGGTACTTGTTCATATTGTATACATAAAAAATGTTGAATTGAAAAAAATATATAATATTAAATTTTAAAATACAGTTGGGATCCAATTTTATGATGTAGTGGACCTTACAATAGACTCCCAAATAAACATATACTCCAGAATAGTATATATGACCATTTCTTGTCCTAAAACAACATAAACACAGGGTCCCAAGTCACTTTTAGCAAGTGCAAAGTCCAGTTTCAGTAGCTTCCTGCAGAAATTTCAGGCAATTTACGAATGAAATATTAATGTTATTTAACAGATAGACATCTTCCAATTAAAACATTTCACAACTGCTATACAACCTCTCCTTGTCCTAATAAAAATGTAAACATCAGGATTAAAGTCATTTTTATAGAGTGCAAAGTCAATTTTCAGTAGCTTCTTGCAGAAAAATCAACAGTTTTATTTAAAATATATTAATTAATTTTAATATTTAGACATCTTCAGAATAAAATAATAACAAAGAAAGTTATGTACAACAACTTGTTAACTCCAAAAATTAAGTTTAAGTTGCAATTGATAAGTGCTATCTTTTGTAGAATTTTGGAACCCCAAAAGGTTGCCAGAATTTAGGGTTATCTGAATTCAAATAGTTTTTTGTTTGTATGTTGTAACTTGTTTCATCGTAGTTATGGACAGTGAGGAAGGTAGGTATTTTCTGCGCAGTTCTATGATCAATAACGGCAACATAGAAGTATGGAGGAAGAAGCGTTATGCCAGAGTAACGGTACCATTGACAAGGTTGAACATACACTTATAGCCACCGTGTCGGAAATAAATTTTTCACAGGTATCGCATATGGGTTTCGATGTGGAATTATTAATTTCCCTGTTCCCCAGGAAATGCAGTCACAAGCCATAAAATAAATACATGCACGGACAGATAATAAGTAATGAACATTGGAAAGGAAATGCAGGCCCAGACTGTAAAAGAAATACAGACCATAAAAACTAGTTTGTCGTCTGACATGCAACAAATTAATTAATGTAGGAAAACAAAACGAGAGAATAGAGCAGCCCATACAGGAGATGAACGGACAGGTTGATAACATCGCGTAAAATGTAACACACTAAAACTTTGTTCAGGAAAATCCTGTACTAACTGAGAATCAAATACTGGATTCTCCAGTTTCACATACTACAAAAACTGAAAAGTGTGACACTTTCAGTCCAAGACATACATCAGATGAAAACTGAAACCAAGGCAGTCTCGCCTAGAGTTTGGTGAAAACATGTGACACGCAAGAGAAAAACAGTACCTCCGTTGTGTATAGTAAGAAAATTGGGTCGCATGAGATAAACAGAGAACTTCCACGTGAAAGAAAATGAGGAAATCCCGCAAACTGAAAGCAGCAGATCACAACCCTATTTCTTAGACAGGCATTTTGCATGGAAAAATACAGTACAATGCATAGTTTGGAATAAGAGAACCCATCTGCAAAGACGTGAAAGAGTGCATCAGAAAACATCAAACCCACACTGATGAGAGCAGTGTGAGAACCTATTTGAGTAATTATGTAATCACTGCAAATGCACAAAACTGTGACATACACTCAACTACAACCGGAAAATTTGATCCTGTGCACATAGATTTGTTTGATGTCAAAAATTTCATCGGTTCGACATCGGAACCATTACAGTTTGACTTTGAAAAGCTGTTTGTTTCAATACTTTAGCAGAAATTTTAATGGTGCAAATGTAAACGGTGTATCCATTTGTAATGTTCAAGTACCCTATGATAGAGAAAAGAACTCTTGAATACTGAAACGCACGGAACCTCTCACCATCCCACTACCTCAGTGCGAAGGATCACCAACAAACAATGGAGTCCTAGAATATCTACAGCTCTGTATGGTGCCTTATAATCAGATTTTTTCCTAAGCAGCAATTTTGTGGTCATTTCTTCGAGGAAGAATAATTGAAGAGGATAAGAAGAAGAAAGTGAGAAGGAAGAAGTTGGAAGTACATTCCCAAAAATGCTTAACTTCCCTCACTGTCTCAAAGTTAGTTTTGCCTGCTGTATATAGTTCCAGTGTTCTTGTTAAGTTGTTTATTACAGTTTTCTGTTTGACATATAACCAATTTAATAGTCGTTCTAGTTTTGCCACAGGAACCATTTGCTGTTGTAGCTGCCAGATTATTCCATGTAATAATGGTCAAAATTAAGTTTTGTTTGGTGATTCTCGTTTCATCCGAGTATTCTATAATGTTATTGTGAGTTTTAGGTTACTCATGTTTACTTGTTCATGTGACTATCTTGTTGATTGTTATTTGTTTGTTCTGGTGAAGATTCATTTTTAATAAGAATTTGCCTTTGATAATTGCTATTGGTTAAGATTATGTTTGTCAAATCTAGGGATTGTTCAGAATATACATAAGGTTGTAATCATCACTCATATCCTACAAGGAATTTGTATATCAAGTTATTGAATCTTATTAATTGTAATGTTGAAATTATATATAATCAACATGTAACATGAGGTCCTGTTTCTTCAATGTCATTTTCATTCTCGTCCCCATCAGATTCTCCTGTTTTTATGCCCCCTTAAAATGAAAAAGTATACCTAAAAAAAAAAACAAATGAAGCAAATGTAATTTTTTTTTTTTTAATTTTATAGAAAAAATGAACAAGCACAAAGTTGGCTAAATATTTTTAAAATAGAACAGCGAATTTAAAACGACTACATACATTCAGACACCATGTCAGCTAGTTCTTGGTCGCTCAAACTCTGATACCCAGGATCATCATCAACAGCCAACCACTCACTGGTATCATTTTCGTCACACTGTTCAAATCATGGGACTGTGCTGCAGATTTCTGTCACTTCATTTACAATGCAATCGTCATTTTCTTTTCTTCAATCCTGTTTTCATCAAGCCATAATTTCCTCCAGACTCTTTGCAAATTACATTTGGTGAGAGTTTACCAAGCATCGGCAAGCATTTGAATGCTTGTTCTACTTTTTTAACATTTTTATAAACTGAACTACTACTCTCTTCGTCCTTTTCTACCAATAAAGGCGATGCTGGAGCTGCTGTCTGTAGACCGTCTTCGTTTTCTCGATCACTCCTTGTTCCATTGGCTGCAGAGTTGCAGTAACATTAGGTGGGAGAAATTGCACTTTGAAATTCTGATTGATTTAATTTAATACTTTGAGAGGGGGGATGTGTGGGTGCGTTATCAATGATAAGCAGAACTGCCCCACTTTTCTTTTTCTCGTCACAGAATTTTGTAACACTAGGGATAAATTAATTTTTAAACCAATCACGAAAAATTACTGAAGTCATCTAAGCATTTTTCTGAGATGTGTACAAAACAGGAAGTGTTTGCACATTTTTAAAGCAATGTGGTTGTTTGCTCTTTCCAATCACTAACAATTTTACCTTGTGCTCCCCACTGTTATTTGCACATACCATAGCCGTAATTTTCTCTTTGCTAACTTTAAACCCGGGAGCGAATTTTTTGCGTCTTGATGCCAACACCAGCAACTCGCGTAGTAGGGCTCGCCAATTTATCCCGGTCTCATCTGCGTTGTATACATCACCCCTAGAATAACCTTTTTCAAGTGCTTCCAGGGCAAAATCTGAGGAAATTTTTTTTTTCTTCAGCACCTAACTCTTTGATGATGTGCTTAGATTTGAAGTTCTTAAGCCAGCTAGAACTGGCTTTGAAATCTTTCGGTCCATTAAGCTGTTCATTAAACTGTCTTTTTCACTAATCATTGGGCCTGAAATTGGCTCTCCTAAGCTTCTCCTCTGAATGAACCATGCATACATTGCATCTTCTAAGGCTTTGTTGTTTGCTGAACATGTAGATTTTCTTTTCAGTGGCCATTCTTCACAGTCCAGTTTTGATTCAAATTGTTTCAGCTGGGCTCTTTTCGCCTTAATATCACTTATAGTGGAAGTTCTTACCTCATAAATCTTTGCAAGTGATACCCCACTTTCACGTTTTCCTAACCTTTCTAAGATTTTTAAATTGGTTTCAACTGTTAACAAAGTGTGCTTTTCCTTAGAACTCGACGCCATCATGGGTACAGAACAGTTATGTGTTACAAAAATCAAAACACAGACAAACTGACACATGCAAACACTCTACTGTACACAAACAATCGGTTTGGTAAACAAAAAAACTTAGTGCACTCACAGAGAACAATGCTCGAGGTCAGTGGCCTGAAGTGGCTGACAGTGGCAGGGGAGCAGGTGTATGGCCATGATGCTCTCACTTTCACTGCCCCTCCTTCCTCCACACAACACACAATTTGTGCTCCACTCTGTAGGGCACGGCGAGTTTTACACTTTTAAAAGAATCAAATCCGGATTATTGACGGTCCAGATTTTTTACGTCTGGCTGTTAAAGATTACTGTCCAGTAGCTTCCTGTTTTGAACTGATTTGATATATACAATTGATTCGTGTTAAGAAACAGGAAGGAAAGAAGAGCTGTCCTATCCAATTTTAATTTGGAGTTTTATATTCCAAAGTTTGGAAAGTCTAGCTGAGCTACTCAAGACTACTGAACCGGTAAATGTAAACTAGTAAGTTATGTTGTTGTTACTGAACAATAGTTATAGTTTTTGTGACATACCAAATTGTGCTTCATTTTAACTCTTTCACCTCATGAATAATTGCAACTAATGGCCAGAAGCCCAGGCTTACGCAAGTCCTACAAATGCTAGCCAAGAACCAGTTAGATTAATGCTGGTGTGTTAATGCATGTGGCATGTTGCAAAATTGCAGGCCAATTTGATTTTTAATAATATATTATGATTTTCATCTAGATTTAATATTTTTGTTGAATATATGTTATTGTTTACCTATTCTAAACTTTGTCCAATGTTTTCCTCACATCTGATTTATAATTTTTTTCCTTCTGCATATATTGATTGCCCAACTGTAGGGTTCTTAAAAACATTGTTTGCAAGAGCACATTCAATATAAATATAAACACCCCAATTATATAGGCCTAACTATGTTCAACTTCTTCATAATTGACTTGCCCAACATGTGGGGCATATATATGTATAAACCATCCTCTTCCTTCGACCTTAACAGAGAAAAAAACATTCAAATATAATTGTAATATGCGTAAGTGATGTATGTCCTTTTCTTGCAGCATCCCAGTAAATATCTTGAGTGCTCTTCTTTGAGATGTGAAGTGAATATTTTCCTTTGTGTGTGAGTTTGGTCATCAAATTGTAAACTGAAATTATTTGTAAAAAAAAAAAAGCTGTCGCAGCAGTCTGTAGAGTAGCCGCAAACAAGGTAGGTTTCGATTTGGGAAAAGTTTCGTCAAAATTTGTCTCAAACCGAGGGAGGGATAATGTAATGTTGCAAGTTATTAATAATAATTAAAATGGAAAATTTGGTTAATTTTCTTTTCATTTGCGAGGAATAGTAATGTCTTATCAGCATTTGAAATTTTGGTCATGTTAGAAAGTTTATCTATCAAGCACATCATTTTTCTGAAATTGTATTTAAGGTTGTGTCAGCTTCAGAGATAAAAGTTTTTTTACAGCCTTCGTAAACATCTTTTCCTTTGAGAATGTTCTCGAATTTGGATTAGTTTTGCTACAACACAGTTCGGTACGGCGTGGGGAGCTCCGAGTGCCTGCTGTCCGCTAACAGTGTGTTGTCAAGGAGACGCATCGAGCGTGAACAATTTAGCCCACACCAGCAGCACGCGACCTCAACTTCTATTATTATTATTTTCTTTCTTTCTTTCTTCAAGTACTTTCGGTTTACAAACTCTCTTCTACAAAATTACTTCCGCCGGTGTGGGAGGTCAGTACAGTGCCGGGAGTGAATTAACTTCCCTCCTGTAATTTCTCTCACAATGCAAACTTTGAGTGACTGCAATAATAAATGAACTACTGCGGCGCTCTTCAGTTTCGTTTGTCTCGTTGATCTAACTGTTCGTGACTCTGCATCACTGGAAGATTGTGAACGTGTTGTTTGGAATTTAAGTAAATTTGAGTAACTAATCAGAGACTTGAATTCATTTTTGCACACATTTGCATGCAAATTTCTCTACAAAAAATTCACTTAAGTTTGCTACATCCAAACTACATATACATGAAAATTTATTTTTAATATCACCTTTTAAGTTTCATGTCTCTACTGTGAGTAAAACCGAGCTGTAATTTCCAGTCACCAATTTTGACGTCTGCGAAATTAAAACATCAAGCATGTAAACTATCTTGCTTCAACTGAAGGACTCTACCATACGAAAAACCTTTTGACATAAATTATACAAGAAGCTAGCACAACATGAGAGGAGTCTAAAGCACAAACAGAATGATTTGCAGTGGAGGACCCTTGAACAAGTTACTAAATGATCTGGAGATATAAGTTGTCAAACTCAGAAACAATTAGCTTCAGAAAGATAGTAATGCATTTACTAGATTTCTGGATACAACAATTTTTCTTGTTTGTCGGGGGTTTAACATTTCGAGGATCATCTCCAAAAATTGGAGATATTCATAATGGTGACTTTTTAGGATGTTTTGAACTGATTTTGCAATGTGATGTGCTGCTTGAAGAGCACTTAAAAAAGTCTGAGAGAGTCAAATTAAAAGAAAAAAATACTTCAAGCCAAATACGTGTGTCATGAAACTCAAAATGAATTCATCGATTTTTGTGGTAAAACACATTTTAATGTAATATTAGACAAGATAAACAAATCAATTTACTATACCATAATATGTGATTCCCCACACCTGAGATAACACACCAACAACAACAAAATGTACTACATTACACATATGCATAAGAATGAAGAATTTAGGCAATGGACCATCCAAAAGCAGTTTACAGAATATTTTATTATTGTTGAAAAAGTTAAAAGTAAATTGCAGACCAATTAATTATTATACTATAATACCGTAGCTTGTATGTATCTGAATTTGTTGGACAAGGGTACGGCAATGTCAGCAACACGTCCTGCAAGTTTCAAGCTGTTCAAGCACACGTTAAGAAGGAAGAATAGTTCAATAAAGTTTTCTCCCTGTGCAGCACATTTGCTTGGTTGGAGTTCATTCTGCATTATGTAGCACAGATGCAGTTACATTTCTTGGCTGCATTAATTGATTGTACAACTTATTCAGTACAAGTCCCAACAGTTAGAGGATAATGGCACAAAAAACTGCATATTTCTGATACAAGGTGGAGTTAGCTGTTTGCCCTATAGTGAGACATCTTCAAAGTGTCCTGAATGCTTTAGATGAACTTCTTGACACGCAAGGAGGCAATAATTTAACAAATGAAGTCATTCAGAAGCATGATAAATTTTGTTCCTTCAAGAGCATATTTATGGCATCCATTTGTATTAAAATCTTGGAATGTTTTTATCAAAGAAATTTTATAGTAAAGAACACTACCTATTGACAATACAGTAGAAAATATTAACGAACTATCAAAATAAATTCAAATGTTACAAGATAATTGGACTAAAACTCTATCTGAATGAAAGGTGGTCTTCATAATTTTGAAATTTGATCACTAATAAAATTAGGGAAAAATGTAGCTTACTGCTTGGAAAATATCCTAATGTCTTCACATCTTCACTAGCAAATGAAATTGTACATCTGAAAACAGTTTTTAAGTGTATGTTTAGTGTGTGTTTAGACTCAAAAGTTAATTTATTCTTCTAAATTACTAAATAATATTTTATAATCTTTACTTGGAGGGAGTTTTCCCTGACGTTTGTTTAGGCTTAAGAAACTTTTTGTCTTTACCCGTCACTGCTGCAGAAGGTGAATGCTTATTTAGCAAACTGAACGTAGTAAAAAACTACTAACAATCGGCAATGCTTTTGATTGAACGTGAATTGGCTATTAATTTTGATATCATTATAAACTGAGTTGTATGAAAGATTCTTGCAACAGGGGTGAATGATTAAGTGAAATATTTTGAACATGCCCCATTACTTGGTTTTCTGTGACAACACAGCAAAGCAATGGCGTAGATTAAAAATATTTCACTTAATCATCATTAAAAATTTTGCCAATATTAAAGTCAGCAATTGATACTAATTCAAACACAGAAACCAATTAACACGAAACTTCTATACTATTTCAAACTAATGTAAAGTTCACTTAGTTGAAGTTTTTATTTGGTTTAGTCAAACGATTATTTACTTGATTTCAATTATTTACATGTATGGATACATTATTTATTTTAAATGCACAACCACTTCAAAATGTTTGTTGCATTAGGTTACATCTGTTTTCTTTTAGTTTTTTAATTTAAATTTTTTACAACTTATTTAATATAACTTTTCATAGAACTAAAATAATTTAGATGAATGTTAAATTATGATAATGCAGTAAACTGTGGAACAAATTTTTTTATTTGCAAATCATCAAAAAATACATCATATTGTACAAATTTAGAGGTTACGGTGGTGTAGCAGTTAAAATACCCAAAAGAACTAGGTTAGATTCCCGGTGGGGTCACACCCGGATATTTGCACATGGGAATCATGTCGGATGATGCTGCTGGTTGGCGGGTTTTCTCAGGGATCTCATGTTTCCCCCGCCCTTGCATTCTGGCTGCCCCATACCTCACTTAACCCCCCCCCCCCCCTAAATCGGCTCTCACTACCTCAATGTCAAGAGCCGTCCAAGTCTCTCCACTCTCAACTTACATGCAGTGAGCAGCGACACAGATCCGATACTGTCCAGGAGCGACAGAAGAGGTAAGGGAGAACCCTGGCCGGACCCGGGTTCCTCTGAGTATGAGTCTCCCAAGTGGATGTGGGAGGAAAGTGAATGGCACGCTGCAGTATCAGTTCAGAGCTTGGAGCTGGTCAACTGGGATGTTAGCTGAATACACCTTTGTGCTGATTATCTCGGTCTACAGGGAACTCCTCAGCATGTTGCTGTTAATACTCCATTCGGAAGTTGAACACAGCAGTTTGGTGAGTTTTCTCCAAAAATGGCGACCTGGGAAGCAGCTATTGCCCTAATGTCAGTCAGTTGTACAAATTATAACATTTTTTATTTGTACCCCCAAAAATAAATTTCCTTTTAATGCAGTTGGGCTTATAGAAAACTGCCAATGAATTTCACAAATACTAATTGCAAAATTTCTTTGGTACTGGTAGAACTGTTTTTGTTACCTCTAACATCATAAACCATAGTATAAATTTAAAGAGATAAAAGGATTTATGAGAAAGGGGGAGTGGCGGAGGACACCTGTGAAGGGGGCCCTGAAATTTCTGCCGATGGCCCTGGTGAGGGGAGGTCCAGGCCTGGGCTGCTTCAGTGTATTTCCTTCCCTCTTCTATCAGCACACATTGCATTATGAGGACACTCACCAATCAATGACGACATTCAGTACTCGTAAAATCAGGAGACTACTATATTCCTTGGTGATCAGAACACTGATTGGAACAAGTGAAATAGCAAAACCAATTCCAAAATCTATACAAGAACAGTTTTAGCAAAATTTATGTAATAATTTTTGCAGAACCACTAAAAATAAACTAAGAGTGTCCGAACTATGCATAAAGGTTTCACTGAATTCATAGTGTCTATAAAATAAGACTCTCTATGTGAAATTGATATTTGAGTCTGTTCTCAGTGACCCAACATCATCTTAATGCAGGAAAGAAGCAATTTTAGGTAAGGTGTATTTTGAAAATGAAGATTTTTGGTACCATCTTGAGATTTAATGTTTATTTAATTCAACAGTTTACCAAAGAACATGACAATCATGTTTTATGTCCTTACACAACCATGAAAAGGTGTTTGCTTGCCTGCAGTTTATAAATGAACAACTACATTATATTGTGTTTGCAACTTCCACTATTATGTCAATTGTTTAAAACTTTCACATATGTGAAGGCTGTTCATGGTAAAGTGAGCACTTTTGACAGCCCTGCTAAATTTCTGCTTTCAGTCCATTGGTTGTGTATTTTTCCTTATAGTTATCAAAATTAATACTGCCATGTGACTTTCAGCTGGTGTTTACATCAGCTGGCTCATATTTCCGCTGCTTGTTCATTAGATTAACAAAAAAGGAATAAATATTGTAATCAACATTATAAGCACGTACATGTAATGTCAGTCAGTAATATTGGTTTGTGAATATTGATTAATGTTCAAGATTATTTTTCTGTTTAGATGTAAATTAATGCAGTGGTCAACACTTCTGAGGACATAATAAAATACATATGTTTGATTTAGGTTGTCAACCATGACAACAAAGCCTTCAAAAACTGTGAATAGCTGATGCTTACCCATTAAAGAATGGCACGTTTTTAAAAATACTATGTATTTACTCCATACATAAGACATTCCCCAATCAATCGTTAAATAAAATAATAATTTTGTTTAACAACTTTTTATAAGTATAATTATATTACATAAATTCCTCACGAATCAATATTTTTATTAGGGGCGGGACAATACCATGTTTTCGATACTCAATACAGTTTTCAGCTCAATACCCTCAATACTATGAGTTAAAAAAAAAACATTCACTAATGCAATCAAATTTTTGCTAACTACATTTTCATTGTTCTCTGCCAAATTTATGATTAAGTTTAAAATCAATGAAAAATCATGCAAGATAATAATAGATATGATGGAAACAAATTTGAAATTTGTGTAACTTAGCAGTAGGCCTGTAAAAAGTGTTAAACAATTAGAAATATTTATATGATACTAAAAAAGCACATCAGGCATGTCAATTTTCAAACGAAGAAGACATAATTTTTAGAAAAACAAGCATTACACTTTTTCTGGATACAGTCAGATAGAGGAAATGTCGGAATTGTTTATCGCCACATAAAAAACAATAGCAATTCTTCCAGTACTGGAAGAAAGATAAATTTACTATTCTGTATCCTGTTTTGCATTGGTCGTTTTCACAGATTGTGTACACACAAAACACATACAATAAATATGAAATACCGGTTGTAAACACAAATGGCACATAGAAAAAAAAATGTAGTACTTGCATTCAGAATATTGAACATAAATTTAGACAGTTCTAGAAACGCAGCACGGCCACAATGTATCCTTGCGCCACAGCTGTTGTCTATGAATAAAACAATAAGTGTAAACAAATGCTATGATCAATGTAGGTTACCATCCCAACCTACCTTGGTTTTTGTTATAGCTAAATCATACTGCTGGGTCTCCATTAATTTTATTGCCAGTGGATTGGATGGGGTTGGGAGACTTAAGTTTAATGTCTTTCGTGATACAGTATTTTTCTGCACCTCTTCTTATGAGACTGTGGCAGTGTCCGAATTGGCAGATTTTGTTGACAAAATGATCACATGACCCAATTTTGAATACAAAAATGCTGACATATTTGGTAATTTGTATCTAGCGGATGTTAGCAAAAATACAAAATTACATCAGTCATGTTGTTTCTTAATACGTGTACAAATTGGTAAATAAAATTACTTGTAAAACAAATAATCGTACATAAAATACACTAGCAATGTTTTAAAAAACAAATGAGTGCTTTGTATAAATATATTGCAAATAAGTCTTTTTAAAGTCGTTATTGCATAATTTATTTTCTTATTAATTAATGTATTTGTAGTATTCCAGTAATGATTGCAGAAATATTACGTCTTGTTTTAAGCATTAAATTTAGATAAAAAAATTTTTGCACTATTACTGTAATATTGTGTTGCCACAACTGCTAAAAACATGACTGTCGACAACATCCCAATTATACCTACCAAATAATGTATTAACAAAAGAACTTGATTTGTCTATTCAGACACAGCCTATCTTCAATTACATATTTTTCAGTGGGCGAGTCAAAAATTTGCTCGTATGAAAGAAACATTCAAATTATTATATAACCTGTCAAGTTTTAACCTCACCAAAACAAAACGTGATAAATATGTAGTATGTACCAAAATTCAAATATTAAACACATTCGGGACATAAATAGTTTTGGAGGAGTTTGTTTTCCGTACAATACACATGTTATTTTTACACTGCAAAACAAGTTGAAAAAAAATGAAATGGTGGTTTTTTAGACCACATTCCGTTTCAAAATATGTTATTTACAATATACACTTTCAAAACACATTATTTACAATACACACTGACTTACTGTTCGTAATTTCTATTTGCAACTTCTGAATTCATGTTGTTCTATTGCAATCCTTACTACACGTTTCTCTGCCATCAATACAAAATAATTAGCTGAATCATTAAATAAATACAACACTTCACGGGCTTTCCGAAACTAGTAAACTGCCAAAAACATAATAAACGTTGCAGCTTCGTGACAATAGGGAAAATGGCTGACCAAGCATCCAAGCCATATATACTTGTCAATAAAAAGAATAGAATAAAAGTATCCATGCACATCGTGATACTCAATACTTTCAATACTGCCCAGTATCGAAGTATCAAGATATCGAAGTATTGAATGGCCCATCTCTAATTTTACTCCAAAGACTAAGCACAAGCAAACGGCAAGTGTTGCTATTACATTACGAGTAACAAAAACAATTGTTATGAAACGCAGTGGCTGAACAGAACTAATCCAAATTTCCACAGCATACTTCCACAGTAATGTTTGTCACTTGCAAGTTTCATGAAAAGTTGTCGAGTCTCAATAGATTTTAAAGCACATAACACAACATTTGCTAAAACCTACTGCTTTCCTTATGAAAAATATTAACTTTTCGCTTATTAAATTTAAATGTGTACAGTGATATGATCATATCTTCACCACAATACTAAAAACCCAAAATCTAGCCAATGACAATGTATTTCTGTGCAGTTACAGGCAGTGATTGTTTCATAAGTTGATTTCAAGAGTGCTCACTTGATCGTGAACCACCTGCAACATATATACATAACTAGAGGCTTATAAAGTTTATGCAGGTATCGCAAATTACTGATATTTTGGGGAATCTGGGAGTAGTGCTGAGCTGATACACATTTTTACTAATATCAATACATCTGTAAAACGAAGTTTCCGGCACTGCATCTTAGGCTCGGTTCGCAGCTACATTATTATGCTAATTTTGAAGGTAATGTGTGCTCATGTCTCCCATTATGAGTCTCCCATATCAATTCAATCCACCTCAATCAGATGAAGGAAAATGATCCTAATTTCTTATCACCCCTCTTGCTGTCTCATGCAAATTTTTTAGCTTCCAATTTCTCTTATCTATGACAGCTATTTAATGGTACCGGTGTGGTTATCCAAGCTAAAATATTGGTTTCTTAGAACCAAAATGTGAGAAAAGATCTTACAAATTAGTGTATAATGTTTCGTTCGTAATAGGCAGTTTCACCTCGCCTGTTGTCCTAATAACCTTCACATGTAGGGGAAAAAATGTATCTGGATATGAACTTTTAATTAATCAATGTGTTTGCAGCCATGTCAAAGAAAGAGAGTCTTTATTTCTCCTTTCATCAGTTTAGTCCAGCATTTTTATTTCTATACAACCCCACACAGGTTAGTCTCTGGGCTAGGCAACTCTGGAGTGTAACTTGAAACACTGGTGACTTTAATGGAAGTTGTGTGTTAGTGAGTGGTGTCAATTTTCAGACCTTTCCACTCTTTTGAGTTGTAAAAGAGTGGAAAAAAGAATTGCAATAGTTAGTGACCTAAATAAATGCAAAAAACTTAGTTTTAAGCCTATTTTCTTCATTTGCTTTCTTCAATTTCTAACCAAATATTTTAAGGTTCCCAAAGAAGGGACTTTACTTCTAGGGAATTGTTATTACCATTTATTTGAGATTTGATTGTTCTTTTAATCAGAGGACGTCTTGTCTGTTGAACAATTAAATATTTCATTGTGTGCTAGAAATTATTAAAATAAAATTAACATGCAAAACTTACTTATAACACAATTTTTGAGTTTTTGGGGTGGCAAAATCACTCTGCTACAATTTTACAAGGTCCTTTTCAGGAAATGTGAAGCCTTGTAAAACCAGAACCCAACTGTAATGGCACCTGCTCTGTCCAACAACTTTGTTGTCCTGTTATTAGCAATGGATGTATTTTTTCAATAATACATACATTCATTTATAAAATTATAGTATCAACATCTAATTCAGGTGACAATAATTTAATACTAACCCATCCTTATTCTCTTTGCATCCTCAACACACCGAACTTCTGAACAGGTGTAACAGTGAATGCATAAAGTGGTTAGGCAACACAGGTATTATGTTGATGCTAGATGAGCTATAAAAGGTTAGGAACATTCTTTTTAGATTGAATCCAATACTGATATCTTTGTCATACAGGTGTTTCTTTCTTTAGTCTGATTTTATATGACACTTATTATGGTTATGCAATTTGCCAATTCACTTCATGATTAACTTTAATGTAAATAAATCATCTATCAGTTTTGAAAAATACAGTTTCTATGTGATGTATTTCATGTTCAGCTGGCACTTTAGTTAGTACCTGTAGCAGAACAAAATGTGCAATGTAATTGATCCTGTAGAGAGGCAAAATACTCTGGACAGGGTAGCCACTCTATTGAAAATATAAAATTGCAGGTTTTCCCAGGTTATCCTAAGGATTTTCCAGAATTTACAAACACACTTAAAAAACTGGCTTTGTACAGTGTCCCATATTTTACAATGCAAAAAAAAAAAAAACACACCACATGCATGCACACACACACACGTGTGTGTGCGCGTGCGTGCGTGAAGTATGCATTAAAAAGACAATATTAATGCAATATAACCAATACTAGACAAAAAAAATTTATTTAAACATGCAGTAAGTTACTACTAATAAAAGTTCTTTCCTTGAAAAACTGCAATAAATGCAATTTATAAGCCCAATAAAAAAATTGAATTACATCTACATTATTTATAAAGGTTTATCCTTGAAAAACTGTAATAAATGCAATATATACCCTGGACAAAAAAAATTCAAATTTATATACACATTATATATATAGCTGTCCTCCAGTTAGGCGGCGTGCCATGTGCTGCTTATCTGCAGGCCAACTGTGCACAGCTTGCTATATGCTGTGTGCCTGTCAACAGTGATTACAAGCAGGGACAGCCATAAGTTGGGCTATTTTCATGCATCACCGACTGTTGACTGCGAACCTTACTTCCTTTTATCCCCACGTGCAAGTGGAATGATTGTCAGGCACACGCGCGTGTGTGTGTGATGTGTGCATGCACATTCAGATTTGCATAGGCCATATAATAGTACTATGTTAATGACGAATTTTAGGATTTTTATTTTGGATTTTGACTTCCCGCATTGAGTTTGAAACTTAAAGTATCAATTGTTGGCTATATTTGTAAGTGATTTTTATTCAATTACGGTTTTTTGTCTGCCCTAGTTTTAATTTTCGGTTTTATGCTTCGATTTGACAACTAGCTTACGTTGATGGGGCTAGACTATACAACTCCTGATAAGACAAAGTGAGCAGTAGCTAGTGTAAAACCATAACAATTCTGGAGAAATATGAAATAATAAAAGGAAAGTACTGGTAGGGCAGCCGCAAATATCTGGAACATCGTCCTTGACTCCAATATTAATGGGTGTCTCGTCTCCATGGTACGTAAAAGAGCGTCAACAAAAAATGAATTTTCGCATACCAATTACAGTACGCCGCATTCGTAAAAATTGTTTACGGCCTGCTAAAAAGCAGCGACACTCAAGACTAAATTACGTAGCACAGTTTTAACTTTTTTCTGCGATAACGAGAGGTTGTATTTGTATACATCTAGGGTATAATTTATTCTGAATTCGGCTGCTTATTAAAACATGATTTATCATCTGGTTTTTTTGCAAGAAGCAACTGAAACTGAACGCAAAGTCACTAAATTAGACACGTCACGCAAAGTTCGAACTTTTCCACACAATAACAACATTATGTTGTTATTACATCAAGTCACCCATACGTCTTTATATCACTTTATTCTAAAAATGTGTCCTTATTAAAACAAATTTATATAATTGAAATAGATTGCCCAGTTTACTCAAGAGCAACAGAAAATAAACCTAGCACATCGCACATTTTGTTTATAGTAATGAGACTTGTTAATAATACTTCTGGGATATCTTTTGTTTTTCAAACATCTACATTTCATATTTAATTAATATATAATTTAGTTAATGGTAGTTTTTCTACCATAGACAACTAAATGCGGACTTATTCAGCTTGGTAAAAAGTCATGACACATTAGTGTTTTAACACCGAGACATGGAGATGGTAAAATACACTTTCACCTGACCCTGTCATTTTATTCGGAAGACATTTGCAGATTAAATGAAATTAGTAACATGGGCATCATTCCCGTCTCTGACTATACGACGCCGACAATGAAGGAGAGAAGTATCATTACAAGCAACACGGGAGGCATGTGATGATTGCAGGGAAGCTAAGAACAGTCTAGCAGTCAGCAGTAGCGAGGCGTTGCCGACTCGTAGCTTTCAACCTTCCTACTGTGCGGGTGAGTGGCAATAAAGCTATGATGTAAACTTCTACAGTTAAATAAAGCTAACGGTATGTTACATCGTTACTTTAAATGTTTGAATCAAGTGAAACATTTGGGACAATTAACACACACACACAGCAGTAAAAAATACTACAAGCAATTGTTATTTACATTTGCTGCAAGAAGACATAGTTGTGGTTTGGTTCGAATGTGCAGAAAAGAATGCAGTAACTTGCAAGTTTCTCGAGTTATCAGCAAGAATTTTTTGATGCAGTTTAGATTTTGCGTGGCTTAGAAACGCTGCCCTGCCCATTGTATCTATTTTACAACTTTTAACACATATTTTGCACAGTGCACTGCCACTATCTTTAGTGTCTTCTGAAGCCCATGGAAATTCTTATTGGTAACAAGATGAATATCTAGTCGACATGATCACTTCATCATGCAGCAAATTACACACAAACACTGAAAAACAAGTGAGCAGCATGACCTACATGTTGAAAGAGGTAAGATGAGATACGCCTGCTACCATTCTTCCCCTCCAGAGTGACATGTCGCTCGGCGTGGGAAACTACAAAGGCAGGTGCGGGAACTGGACGTGGGAAACTGCTCCGGCCGGAAAAAATGTTGACAAATGATTGTTCACGTAAAACTACCCCGACCTACCATCACAGTATCTACCACGAAAACTCAAAACGCCCGAAAAGGGGGGAAAAAAATTCCCTACAGATGGACAAACTTCCAGACTACTTCCAGGTTTTCCTCTTGTCCTTTTCAATTCCATACTTTTTCCCAGTTTTACTGGTTTGGTGGCCACCCTGTCTGGAACATAATTAACAGATATTGCTTGTTGGAAATATTACATTAATTAATCCCAACATCACCTATGTATTTTTCAGTGCTTAATTGTGTACCTATTGTCATGTGTACTTTTTGTATAATTTCCCTCTCGATGTCGGCGGGAGATCTCTGCAAGGTAGCAGGATGTCTCAGCTACCATCTTCAGTCTGATTTTTGCCGACCTAGAGGTTACAAGCATGTCACATCAGTGGAGCCTACTTTGTGTCATCATGTTAGCTACAATAGTAAGTTTTATTATACTGGAAACTTTTTAATTTCATTTGCTCCTCCCGTGTGCATATCATCATCTCCATCAGACTCGCGGCCCTGGAGATTTCTTTACCATAATGTTACCACGTGCTTAACAGTACCTTTTGCAGCTTCGGCTCATGGAAGGCCTAAATGCCATCCCCGCTTCCGACGAGGATCAATGTATGATGTCTATCAAGTGTAATATAGCATTTACCAATACATGTTTTCCAGAGGATTCGAGGCTTATTTCTTTGCTTTCGTATATAAGTACCTTTGGGACCTGGCCCACTAGGAAACCACATGCTCAAGTGTACTGAAATGTTTGATGTCTGACTTTCTCTTTAACTAACATGACTTGTGAGGGGATCGCCACGTGGCTGTCAACCTGCTACTGCCCTCAGAACTAGTCTCCATGATCACCCATGCATAAATGAACTGGCACCCACCCTATGGACATTATTAACATCCTTCCTAAATTTTCAATCATGAGCTAGGGTTTATCTGAAATCTGGTGCATCCCCTCACCAGTATCCAGACCACGTTATGTAGCTTGCACGAATGTGGGGCCATTTCAAAGTAACTGACGTTAGTACTTTGAATGCATTTTGTTTCAAAAAACTTTTTCCCAGAAAGGTATTCTAAAAATTAAGCTATGTGTTATATGGGGATGGGAGATACTTGGGAATATGAAGTCTTTAATACCAATCAAATCTGCAACTGATCTATCTTGAACCAATGACAATAATGAAATTTGGCCAATACTGCATATTGGTATCAGCTCAGCACTGTCTGGGACATTTAACACTGTTCTTTTGAAAAAAAAATATAATTTAAAAATTAGTTTTTACTATAAAGTCATGGTTTCTAGGAACACAGACAGACCAATGTTGCTGCATGGCCTGCCATATAATATTTCAGTTTTCCAGTCACTAGTCCAATTATTCACTGTCTTTTTTTCACTCCTTACAGCCTTCCAGCCAGTAGTACATTTATTCACAGAACTTTCTTATGTCAAGGAACCCTTTAACTTTCCATTTACTGTAAACACTTTATCATCCAATCCTGTCACTAGCAGGGCATACATACCTGCAGTAATTGTGTGTTAGTAAGCAAATATGAAACCCGTTCCAATCAATGGTGTCTAAGCTGGACCTGAGGAAGTTTATTTATGGATTACAATAGCAATGCAAAATGTGTATAGTTATTTACTGAAAGTGTGACTTAGCTAGGTATTACAGTGAACTTAATATTTCAAAGGACCAGGGTTTGATTCTCTGTCTAGCCATTGTGATTTCAGTTTCTTGTGGTTTTCCAAAAATCACCTCAGGCAAATGCTGGAATGGCTCCTCACTACAAGCCATGGCATATGCCTTAACTGCTCCCAATTACGTGCATAATTGGTTCCGTATCAATTGATCCTGCTGTCCATGAGAAATTAGCATACACACATAACAAATAATATTAAAGAATGCTTCCCTTTATTTCCCATGTGTCATATGTGAAAATCCAGTCAGCATTATTGTGTATAGTCACACAGTCAAATTTGACTCACACTACAGAATTGTGAGCTCAATCTTAGCTGATTACACTGGGGTGGTTTTCCATTCCCACTTTGTGAACTTTCGAAATATGAACCTTCCCCTTTTCTCAGCCAACGAAGAGTCAAATTAAATGGTCAGTAGTATGGCTTGGCAATAAAATACAGGCAATACCAAAATTATTCAATATTTTTGAGCTAAAAAATTAAAATAAGGTCTCAATGAATGCCTGTAAATTTATACCTCACATTGATACATTCAATTTGCTATTGCAAAACTTTGCTGTCAAAGTTTTTTAGCTGATCTCCAAACGAAAAACTCCAGACAAAGCAGGGTTCATTGACAAATTTTACATTCTTCAAGTGGAGCAACCACTTTGGATCAGAAGTCTCTGCATGCAATGCAAGGGAAGTTTAGCCCTTGCGACAGAAGAGAAACGCAGCCCAGTTTCGTAGCAGCCCCTTGCTGTACGGCCTGTCGGCCAACAAGCCATAGCACTTGCGCAGCTCACCGTGGGACAGGCGCCACTCCTGGCCCGTCTGCCCCAGGGACACCAGCAGACACTGGTGCAGCAGTAGAGCCAGGAAATACACAGCCAGTGCCAAGCAGTACACAGCACCCACAAAGCACAGCGCAATCCTGCAACACCATGCACTTTTACTTGCATCTCTCCTGATAACCTGAAACAACATGCTAAATTAACACATAAGACTCAAAAACAAATAAATGGAATTAAATGCTGTATCTCTCTGTGTACCATCTGTACATTTTTCTCAGAAATGAATTTCAAAAGTAATGGTGCAAGCGTTATGTGGATATTAACCTTTTAAAGAAACATACAAGCAGAGATAGTATGTAATATGTAACAAATTACAAATAATTGCATTATTGATAATGATTACTTTTTGAGAAATTTTTACTTGTAATTAGTTACAAGTAGGAAAAAGTAATTTTTACTTGCAACCTACTTATGGTGAAAAATATGTAATTGTTATGTTTTTTATTTTATCTATGGATTTTATTCTAATTTTAATTACTTTTAGTGAATAACGAACATACAAGTGACAATATCGATACTAATCAATATACAATAGATGACACATTTGCTTCAGCTGCCATACTAGATTTCAAAACCTGGATCTTAAATAATCTACACCTATTGTAGAGTGATTCTGTGATGTTCAATCATTGAGTTCAAGGTAGTTACAAAAAGAATTTGTTTGGAATTATGTGAATTTATATTTCACTACGGTTTACACTACAAAATTAATTTCACATATCGCTTTGATTTGAGAATAATTACTAACTACAGTAAACTGTTTTAATTTTTATCTTTGCAACATTCATACAGCAATTTACTAATTTGCTACATTATTTGCAACTCAAAATGAAGCAGTTTGTATTTAATGACATGCTAGTGCTGCTTACTATTATCTACCACACCTATTTAAATGTTTGTCTCAATACAAATAATTAATCAGCTCTCTATCCATATGATGCTCAAAGAAAATTTAGGATGTAGTGTTATCTCCATGCCTGTAATTTTGTAACATGATTGGTTATATTTGATTATGTTCACATAAAACTACAAACAGTAATAATGGCTACTGAATAAACTCAATCAAGTAAATTAAAAAATCAACAAGACATTTTTCATTTGGGTATTTAAAGTATTTTGAACATGCAAGCACACAACTTAAAGAAAACATGTCTATAAATTGCAAGTTGTGTGTTAGATATATGCTTCTAAGTGCAGCATGCAGCACCATATTAAACTTGAAAAAACATACAAGTACTTTAATTACTTAATAAGTATGTTTTTTGGTACTGAATTTAGGTGTAGATAGTGACATGACCTATGCTGTTCTTGTTTTTCATAAACTGGATGTGTGTACCAATGAATTCAGTAATTCTTTCCTTAGGGACTTTTCCAAATTTTTAAAAATTTGAAAAGTGTAACTTTTGAGCTTTACTGAACTTACTGATTCCTTCCTACAACTGCACATTAGTGTATTCTGCCTACATTACTTAAACTCCACGAATCAAGAGTTGGGAAAATTTGCCTGTCTGGAGCTTGTGGTTGATGGTGTGATTGTATATTTTTTAGACTTAAGTTTTTTCCCTGCGATTTCATATATCTTCATAGCCTTCCTTACATGCAGTACCTCTCAGGATGTAAGTCTAATATAACAAATTCGCCAATGGGAAACTTTAAAAAGTACTTCAAATTATATAAAAAATGCTAAGTACTTGTAATTGTAATTTTATTGATTACTGTTATCTGGAGTAATTTTTACTTGTAGTTAACTATAATTTTCCCAAAGTAATTCTACTTTAGCCCGATAACATTATTTTCTGTATTTTCACCATCACATAGTCTATTTCGTGAATAACGTAGATATCTTTTCCACTGACGGGACAAGTGCATGGCTACCTTAGGGGTGATTGTGTCAGCCATATTGTGATGATAGAAACAAAGCAGACAACGCAACTGTAATGGGAGAGGGCAGAGGTGGGAGTGGGAGGGTGGCTCTCAAACTGGTTCCCTACGCTAGCACATGGTTGGATTAGCAGGTGAACAGTCCAAACATGATGTTTATGTTTATAAAGTTGTACTTGGTTTTCATACACAGATAAAATAAACAAATTTTTAAAGAGTAATTACTTTATAAAAAAAGCAATGACATGTCTACCAAGGGTTGTTTAGTTATCTGAGGGTAACCCTATACAATGTTTGATATTGTGTGTTTATGCAAGTGAATACATGTCTCTTCTATGCCTATAATCTGAATCTTGTAAAGGGATGATGGCAAAAAAAAATTGAATGAAATTAGCTAAAATGTAAAGAACTCACCTGACATAATCAACACATAACCTAGTTTTACCATGCGACAGCACTGGCAGAGGGAAATGTCAGTTAAAGGCATTCCCAATAAGGGTCACGGAAAACATCCCTTTTTGTTGTCCTTGCGAGTGACACTTTTACTAGAAACACTTTTTATCTCGAGGCCAGAGGTAAAAAAAATTCAATCATCTAATCAACAAGAAATGTTTCATTAACCACGTAATCGTTATGTAAACCATACAGCTTTCTTTATACATGTGAGCTGGCCCTCGAACTAGGAAGGCTAGGGTTCGTAAACAGACATGACCTGCTTCCATATTCACTGCCTCGTTCTTTCCTCCCCGCTGGGAAGCAAAGAAAGAGCCGACCTGTTGAAACGAGATGACGCACCGCCATCCCAGGCATGCAGCGGAGAGGAAGTGGTAGAGTAAGAAGAGGGAGAAGGCCATTAACACGCTGACACTGAATAGATGTTATGCACGACCCAATAAGCGGTCCCGCTATGGAACAGGCCACGCGAGCAAAGAAGAGACGTGAGTCCAGAGCAGCAGCCCAGAATAAAACCTGATGAATGACAGAAGGGACGTCCCCCTTACCTGAAGCAGAAGTTTTCCTTGCTTGAAGATGGGTCTACGTCGCTTCAAGGGGTGGGCAATTGACGCATACCACACTCCTGCGCATTGCACATTCACCTTCTACTTTTTGATTTTGCCCCATCATCATGTGTTGATATGAATTTGGGACATATCACATGCCGACACGCAATAAATTTCATGCCCACAGGATTGGTCCAAGCATTACAGACAACTACAGAAATATATATAATTTATTGAAATTATACTACCCACTCATATGTAGACATGGGCTAGCCACCCTCATGGAGCCACCGATATACCAGAGCGGAAGATGCTAGTTGGTAAGGATGCTGTAGAATGGCAGCACCCTGAAGCCGATGTCGCCAATGCTGCCCAAGCCTTGTGGAGAGGTGGTAAATATGTCATCAGCCTCCACGTAGGGAGATACGAAATTGTGGCGCGGCCCACTACCCTAAATTAAACAACCCCTGCAAAATGAGGCTAGCAACCCCTGTACCCTGGGGCAGCCATTAAACTACATTTTTCTGTATATACGGAGAAGTAAAACAGCTCTCGTCAGTCGTCCGCAGTCCGCCGACCTGAGCAAGGTCGGAGGGCACTCTCCAGTCTGCAGAAGACTCTCCAAGCCTGCGAAGGCTCTCCACAGTCTGAGAAGATTCTCCAGTCTGCAAACACTCTCCTAAGTCTGCAAAAGGCTCTCAAACCCATACCAGCTCCAAGAAGCTCTTCAACTCCAACTGCCATAGCACATGGATAAAACCCAACATTGTCAAAACATCAACTCCAGGTATCTCGATGTCCCTACACCTTGTAGTGTTCGTCCCTAGGCCTACCTACCTTCCTTCGATAGTTCACTCATATACTTCGGTGTCCTAAGTTTACTCTATCGGTCAAGCAGGATAGCATAGAGGGACGATGCCCGTGGGGGTTAGTAACTAGACGACAAATGGTACAAGCAATTGAAATTCTCTAAATACAAAACACATTTATTATAACATTAAATACATTAAATAGAATGATGCAAGTTACACTAAACTGAATAATACAAAATGTTTACTCTTACTTCAATCCTATACGAAGATTCCATTCTCATAAGAATGGATTAACAAGCTAAGTGAAACCTGCCTATCCTTACCAGAATACTAGAGTTTAATACAGGGATATAATAAATGATGGAGTCCCGAGAGATGGCCTTATGCCCTACTGCTAAGTCGATTATGCTCAACCTAATGTGTGGATACAGTTGGCTATGAGCCCCTCAAGGCTTGAACAGCTGTGATGCTTTCATTTTCAGCCTCGCTGGGACCTCGGCGTCGTCGCCTCCTACGAGTACTCACACTGACTCTTCTTGAACGTCGAAGCGCATCTGGGGGGGGGGGGGGGTAGGGGTGGTGTGTCGGGCCCCAGTATTTTTACCCCTTGGCTGAGTGGGTCAGGCTCTTCTGTTTATTAAATATTGTAGTGGCCCAGATCTGGCCGACCACCACACTCTGCTATATTTAAAATACTGTGTGCGGCCCAACTCTGGCCGCTACAACCTGTTTCCTCATTACCCTGAGTCAATCCTTCATACTCCTTGGTAGAAGGTAGTAAACATCGTCCCTTCTGAACTTCCACCCCTCACCAAGCAAGTTAAGTTGCGAATTAGAAATTTGAAACTCTTTACATTTTTTTCATTTACATACGCAGGTTTGTCTTCATCTGCAGTTACATAATAATTATTATTACTATTCTCGATTTGCTATTGCGTACAGAGTCAAGCACCCCCTGTTTTCAAAAGTATTTCTAATAAATATGTTTGTGACTATATTGAATCTCAGCTATTTAATTATCATTCACCTCCATCATTTAACAGGAGTATGTGTACATTGTATCAGTGAATATTGTGGCTCTTTAAAACCAAGCAACCGCTCCAGACTAAACACGAGTGGGTCAAACCATCTTGGGACTCCTGGTGCCTGAATAAGGCTATAGTCTGCATAAGACGTTGGAACTCCTGAGAGGTGTCCGGAACACCCAAGCCTACCTAGAGAAATGCTCACGACTATTCAGACTGCCTAACCCACATTACCTCGGTTCGTCTGAACAAGCCTGAACCCAGGAGGGCTTGAGTTATGCTGGATAGACCAAGAGTGCACCATCATAATTGTAGGTAATAATTGTAAGCCAATAAAATATCTATTTTCTTTGCTATTTAAGAATAGTTTCTAATGCCCCAGAGAGGAGGTGGGTATAGTAACCAACTGCAACATCTAGCCCGATGGCTCCAACAAAAACAATTAAGCCAACCCCCCAGCTACTGCAGCACCCAGCCCGACCACTGAGCCCCACAGAATATTCAGCCTACCGAGCATCATTTTAAACCAAGCAAGGAATTGTCGTCTATTGCTGAAGATTGTAGTTCATTCTTAGATTCCTTGCTGGGGATTTGTTGGCAGTGGCTGGATCAAGAACACGAGTAATTTGGAGCCCCCAGAATCCAAATCAGAATCTAGCCCCCCCACCATGACCATGCCCAGTCCGTAGTACACTCCCTAACACGTGTTGTATAAGTACAGACGCCGTAAAGTTGATCACCATCATCATTCCCCCTAAACCAATATGGTATACGTAAGGTGCCCACAACGTCAGACTTTGTCCCAGTACAGACGTTGATAAGGCCGGCCCCGTATAAACGCTATGTTAGCATACAAGAAACTGGGCGGGAACTGCCGGGAGAAATATAGTTCACCATCATTTCATAATTATCGCATTCCCATTAATTCCCTTTTTAGTTAATTATTTTATTTTGATTTATGACAGCTGGCATTATGACTCTTGGCAACTTTTACGGTGAGCAGGACCAAACTCCCTGGGGGGGAAGTCAAGCTCACTCTGGTTTTGATTTCCCTCCTCCATCTCACAACCCTTCTCTGACCAGAGCCCCATTAGATCTTCCAACATGGACAGATTCACGACCCTGCCAGACAAAGCCCTTCCAAAATTCAACTACACTGCTGAAGCGTATTCCAGTACATAAAGGCGGGAATCAACACTCTCACTCACCAGAGATATTTCTTTTAGCTACTATGCCTGCTACAGTAGGAATATCAGCTGTAGCCAACCTAAAAGTATGTAAGTAAATATCTAGGTGAGGTAATTGAGAGCGGAGTGCATCAATTGACACCCAACGTGAGACATAAACTCCAAATAGTTTAGCCTTCTGAGTTTACACCACGCCAACCACCCCCTCCCCTTCTTGCAAAGGATGATTTATCGTGACTTTGGGGAGTCAGATAGTAAACACCCCATGGCGATCAACATACAATACCATTATGTTAGGCTCAGATGATAGTGTGCACGAACCCCGAGCAGTATAGGCACAGGCCAGATACTTGACCGATAGACACACGCAATGTCCTATCAACAACTGTAATGGAACGGGTATCAATATAATACAATACAAATAATGCCAATGGCAATTCCATTAATCGTGCTTATGATGGGAAGATACCCCTAGCTACACAGATGGGTTGGAATTCAGGTGCCAACCATGCCGACAAACCTATGTGGTCACCTGCCATTGGCCAAAGTGCGATGGGCAGGGACAATAGACAGTACGGTGTGTTATATGCGCAAACAAATATAGCCACAAATGTATAGGTTAGCTGGATGCACATATCACGTATCCCGGTAAAGTATACCAGTGTGGAGCGTGTAGATGCAATCTCACACACAGGCCCCCAAACCCTGGACTGAGGGTTAGCCCCATGACATCCAGACTATATACGGAGATGCAGGTCCCAGAGTTCAGTGGACAACCGCATGAAGACCCGGTCCTCTTTTTAAACAAATGTGAGCATCTAATACCATCCAAACAGTGTGTAGGCAGGGCACGTCGCCAACTGTGCGGAAAAGCACGACAATGGTGGGAGAAGTATGGGGAGACCATTCTGGAATGGACTCAACTCAGGACCCTACTCTCCGCACATTTTTCTGGAGATGAGGTGATGTCACGGTTAATCACCATCTTTCATTCTCAAACCCAGACCCCTGAGGGGGAAGTAGAATTATTCATCCGCAGAAAAGAGCGTATAAATAAAAGAATTTATCCAGACCAGAATGAACAGCAAAGGGTAAGAGGTATTGCCCTCATCATCCTCCCTTCCTTCTGCTAACCCCACAGCCTCAGACCATGGAGGAGTTAGTAAAAAAAGGGTGAAGGAAATAGAACAAAACAACTGTCCATTAGGTAGGATAAACACACCGGCATGTGCCGCCAAGGATGCTGTCCCAGCCCTCTTCTCCAGGCCACCTGCAGGGTGTGACCCCTCCTCTACCCGCTGACCCCTTGCCTCACTGCTGGCATTGTCAGGTGTTTTGCAAGATGTATTAGTACACTATGGTACAATATACCATTTTAATGATTTTGCTATACACGACTCTTCAGTTTCACTTTCCATTACTTCACACAATTTCTGTTTAACCAAATATGTAACACTGCTGAAGTAAACCAACACGGCGGCCAAAGTCGTAACTAACTTCTGACATCACGGAGTGACCTGGCACGTTTTGGCAGGCATTTCAAACGTACGATTTTCATTTAGTCCTAACTTCTTCAAAACTAATTTTTCAATTGTGGTATACTTTGTAAATACATTTCTAGCACATAAATGATTGAAAAACAAATGTCAAAACAAATGTGCGTGTTGCCTATTGTAGCATTCCTTTGTGCCCTCAATGTTCTAAAAATTGGTGCATGTTTGTGTTGACAAATTGTGCATCTAGTAAGTCTACAACATAAACACTGTTTTACACAAAATTGCTATTTTTGTACATTCAAGATAACTTTCTTGACTGGCAGTTGCTGACTTGATTTATGTTAGTATCACTAAGGAAAACATTTAGTAAAATATACCTTTACATTTCAAAATTTATTTTTTATAAAATAGAATTATTGTATACAGTTTTATTACTTTTTATATTAAATGAATTTTACATTTAGTGTTTAATTTCCAGAGTTATTTTATGCTGTAAGTAAAATTCTTAGAGTTTTGTAATGTGTCTATCTTGTGTCATGTGTAACTCATTTCCCAGAGTAATATTACTGTACTCACAAACCACTGCTTAGAAATCCACTAAATGTGTAGGTAATAAACAAAACATGAAACATATTTTTACTTTTTTTAATGTTCAATTTTTTATTAATATGGAAAGTTACATTTAACAATGGTAATCGTTAAAAAAAATGGGCACCCACCTATGAAGACACGTATTCTTGAAAACACTATATAAAGGTATGTTAATCAAGTCAATCTCTAGTGATCGAGTAAGCCTGATCACTTGATCCAGTTAACTCTTTAACAAATTACTTTACATAATTGTCCAAGGAGATATGTCAACAGTGACTACTGCACATCAGCAAAGTAACTACAAGAAGGCCCAGTTTGACTAAGTCTAAAATGATACAAATGTTTCTACTTCCTATTAGCAATGATAAATATGTGGAAGGTCTGACAATACAGAGCATGTTGGGACTTACTGAAAGTCGTGATATACGTCACTGCAGTCATCTGGTAGCAAGACAAGTTCCATGAAGAAGAAGGGATGACAGACTGTGGTGAGTGTTAAGATGGCGCCATACACCAGGGAAGCAATGAACAACAGTAATGACAGCATATACATTGACTGGTTGCGCTCACCTATACAACAGTCAAACCTGTGGAACATAACACGTTCATTAGTTGAACTGCTCACAATGCATCACATTTTTTACACATAAACTGGATGTAGTTATGCAAAAAAGAATAACCAACCCACAAAATTGTGGGTTTTGCATTGTTTCAGACAGTTAGTACGAAATTATTTTATGTTATACAAAAAAAAAAACCACTTATTAATACTTTTAAAGAATCAATCCATTTGTACCAGAGGCTCAATATGGTAACTGTGTGTGAAGGTGATATGTTATTAAGAAAATTTTTGCACACACTAATTTATAGGAATCAATTAAATTGCTAATTTGTATTAACTTACACACTCAATGAAACTTCTAACATTCCCTTTTGTATGGAAACGTACAAATAATCTAGCCTAAATAGTGTTTGTTATAGCAATTTAAAAAAAAATGCATGTTCTTGAGTGTGACACCCACATGGAGTCAAGCCAGTGGCAGAGGTGTTCAGATTTCCTTCCACCCTTTGCAGACTGAGAAGGAGAACTAGAAAGCCTGTTCTGGGCGTTTATTCTCAGCTTGTCGAAACGGAGCTCCCGATTGTGAAATAACGATTTACGTCATTCTTCTCGATTCTCATGAGAAAACGATTGAGAGCACTCTACAGCTATATGTCGTCAAAAGTTGCATCCTGATCGGGAAGTGGAAATTCAACATGGCGGGTGAGAAGCATGGTGGCCGTATTTATTGCATATCTTATAGTTTCGTACTCCTTAAACATAACACATAACATACAAAAGGTTACAATATATGTGGAACATTATTATATGTATCTAATTGTATCCACTCATGTTCGGGAGTCTGAAGTTATATTTCTGTATCGTGAGTTAATTATGTAGTGTAGCAATTGCAGAGAGGTTATGTGTTTATACAAGCATCCTATTAGAGTTGTCGGAGTAAGAATCAGTAGTTAATTATTTGTGTATTTGCTTTCTTCAAGCATAGTTGGTCATAGTGCATTTTCTTGAGTGAAATGTGTACTAGTAATCGGAGCGTGTATAGCGCTTCATAAAACTGTTAGTTCTTTTTCTTAAACACCATCTGCTGAATTGACAAATATAATTTACGTAGTTAAGGTTGTCAGTTTCAGGAAACTGATTTTACTGAATAATTCTGCAAATAATTTATTTAATGCTAGCGACAAAAAAACGTGATTTTAGTGAAGTACATATGCAAGGAATAACCTATAGAAACATGTGTTCAAGAGGTTGCGGTGTTTACAAACAGTAAGTTTGCGTGTTCTGTAAATAACGTATTTGTAAAACATTACTATAATTATTGTAACGCACGTGGCCTGAAAAAGCAGCACTTTCCACACTTTTGTAGTGCGTGAATAATATTTATTTGTCTATATCGTAAATGCAATGAGTGTAAGGTTAACTTTGGATAATGTGAGTGTATATACTGCTGCATCTGAACGAATATGAACAACGGCATACGTATCACATTTTGTTTTTCATTAAAGTTACAATAATGTAAATGTTATTTGCATACGAGCAAAATTTACCACTTATCTATCGAAACAATATGCAACTCAAAATGCCACACACTCGTAAGAGCATCAAAATAATGTTGTCTCATGAAAGACGTTATAAACCAAAGCCCCCCCCCCCCCCCCTGGCCCCCTAACTCTTCATACCTAAATACAATAATAAAACTAAATAAATGGGCAGCTTCTATCATTTTATGAATAACTATATAGGCTACAGTCTTTGTGTACGAAGCACGTCACTTCACTAGTAATGGTAATTCCTGCATTCCTACAACAAATCAATTACACACTGTATTATGTAAGATTTGTTGTTTAGACCTAACGTAATTTTCTAAACAAACTTTACACTTGTATTTATTAAAATGACATTTTACATATTGTCTTCTATACATTTTGTTACATAAATCACAGTGAACGTTATTTAAAAGGACTATTAGAGGGAAGAGGGAATACTACGTAATGAATTATCTCATCTTTTAACAGTCATTTTTATACTTGAAACAGTAAGTTTTTTTTAAAACGAGTAATATTTTCAACAGCCAATGTGTGTGTATAACAAATAACCATTGATAGTGTCACCATTTTCCTTGCCAAGAGTCTACGATGAAATCGTAGCCATATCGAGAAATTTCACTCTAAATATCCCATGTTACGCTTTAATAAATGGAATAGTATAGGTTTTTAATAAGACAATTTATAAATAATAGATATATGTATGTGCACTTTTACGCGTAAACTAACCACTTAAAATGCACAGTTTATAAGAATAACTTTACTTTAATCATATATTATTGCAGGCACAGCATGTGTTTGCATTCGTCACATTACGACCTCACGTTATTGCAGGCAAAGGCACCTTGGAAAAAAAAAAATTGTCTTAACGTGAAAATAAGCAATCAGCTTTTAATATGCTATACCAAATTTAATGGGTATCGTTCTGAAGGAAACTAAGCTGTGTTCAACGTCATTGCGATCTGCTACCAAATGGCACACTGGAAGAATTACCAGAGGATGGGTGGTAGGAATGGACATCTTTAGTAGCTTCTGGAAGGTAGATGATGTATGATGGCGGCAGAGTCTACGAAGTCACCGAAGGCTGTTGCCTTCTTGTGACTTCTTGATCTGGTCAGCTAGTCCTTTAAATATTTTTTCAGCCTTTTCGGACTGGAATAAAAGATAGGCTGCCACTTGCCATTGACCAAGTGGTCTTCGCACCCTTAAGAACGTTCTTCAGCCTTCGCAGACTGGAAGAGAGGGCGGGTGACCACTTACCCCTAATGTTGCCCTCGACTTTGTTCAGACTGGAGGGACAGCGACTGCCCCGAGCCAGGGATGGCTCCTCCTATTTATACTAAAATTTCCAAATTGTAGGCTTCCAGAGGGGTACGGGGATGGCTAGCCTCTCTCTATAGAGGTTGTTTATTCGTGCTTGGTGGCAGCACCACCCTTTTCTTATCTCCTGTGCTGGAGGCATTGACATAACTTATTGCATCGGCGCAAGGTGCTGGAGGCTGTGATGATCTTGTGGACTGCTGTGACCCAACAGTAAACTCTAGAACTCACTTATCCTCAGGAATTGGCGTCGACAGCTCATCAAACAGTCAAATCCCTTGCTGGGGTGAGGGCGACCACATGACGACTTTTGAGTAGACAGTACAATTTCTCCCACCACGTGTCTGTAGTCACTTGTGACGTGAAGTGTTTGGACCCTGTAGGCATATGATTTATTGTACTAATTGCGAATATGACTTGCCCATGGATGGAATGAAGTCGCAAGTAGAGTGTGCATGCCGAATGCACAAAAATGTGTCACGCGTCAGTGCCACCTGAAGATACCGGCCACACCAGAGTTTCCTACGGACCTCTTCGAAGACCGCATTCATCTGAGCGAGGAAACACACCCCGTGTTTGCAGCATACTAAAGCAGACAGGACCAGTGCTTGGGACTCGCCAACGCATACTTTGGGGGATTTGAGCCGGCGGAACCAACCCCTACAACCAGCACAACCTTCAAGCTCCTGCCCACTAACCAACCTAGCTCAAACTTACACAGGTTAAGTAGCCTCTACAGGTTATGCGTCGCCCAGGTATACAGCATAGAGCCAATCCACTGAAACGCTATCTCATGGAACCTGATTTTGTGCTCTGCCGTAAAGCTACCAGGCCAGTACTTTACAGAGGATGTGCTCCAGTTCCCCATAAAGACTGAATTAAACCAGAACCCTAACGCGTGTCCGGCCGCCCTCCACGATTGTGGCAGACAGTTACTTCAATGCATACGAAATGGTATGGGGCTTGACTCTCACGTGTGTAGCAGTAGTACGCTAGGGTTGCAGTGAGATGAGCTGTAATCGTTTGGAGTTAACTGGTATAAGCAGCATGCATCAATTTCCCCCCCTTCCCCTTCGTTTCGATGAAGACTCATTGTGAAGGTTCGGCGGAGAAAGTTGTAGGCCCCCTCATCTTGAAAGTCTAGGCAGTAGCAATGTAGAAGGAAAAAAAATTTTGAAGTAAAGTAGGCGGGAACTTCAGTGTCGGGCTGCTTGACCACTGTATCTGCACTCGCTCCGTGCTTCTGGGCGGCAGGAAAACGCCGGGCGCATGGCACGCCGACCGGTAGTTCTGTCTCTCTCTTCGGGCGGGCTTCCTCTCTCTTCCTCTTGCCCACACGAAGCAGAGCGCTGCACGTTACTAATGGGTGTTCTCCCTTGTGGTGAGGATTAGTGTCAGGAGTAACGTGGTGTACCAGGTGTCCCAATGACCTACTTCATTTATTGCATTTACAAGAGAATTATACACATAACCTGAATGAGAAAACACTAAAAATGGCGACATGCTAAAAACGAGGGATAATATTAAAGTATGATCAAGCCTTATTCACGGAAGGCGGGGAAAAAAGTCTTTAACTATCCTGGAGCTTACTGTAGAGTTATGAAAGAAAAGTACAATTTTTCGGGAGCAACCTGTGGGTCTTACAGCAAGCTGAACAGTTACGTGTGACAGGTTAAGTTTGCCAACCTCAGGGCTTCCAACACCTGGGTTAGCGGGCTAGATGACACAATGCAAGTACACTTTAACAACATGCATGACTTTGTGGCAATTGGCGCATGGAGGTCACGCTACATACATACATACATAAAACCCTTTGATAAATTGAATTTAATATACCTGGCACCGGGTATCACCGTAGTGAATATTTGGGAGGTCTGTGGCTCAAAGTTTGGGTTCGATTCTTTGGTGGTGCACAGGTATTGCAAACATACATAAACACTACCAATGAATAAGAAAATTTTAATTATAGCATGAAGACACAGTCCTGCAAAACGGCATTCTTCTTGTAGTTGCATCTCACATAAACCCTTGAAAACGTATAAAATCATTTAGTGGTATACTTACACATTAATTATTTTAAAAATTTTTAATTATCTAAAAGTCCTGTGAACGAAGGCTAACTCTAATGTATCAACTATGGAAGTCTCTGTCTTCTCCTATCACGCATACTGTGGTGAGTGTCTATATGTGATACAATTGTAGAAATTACCGGCACAGTGTTAAGCACCTCTAAGTAATTCTACGTAATTATGTGGGCTGTCTGCAACTAATTTTTCAGAGCCTTTATCAGTGGCGAGGAGAAAAATGTCTACATAATAATGTTCTGTTTATCACTTACAGCGTAAACACTGCTGTTTTCACAAGTTCTGTTTTCACAAGTTCTGTTCACACCTAGTCGAGTGTCGAACAACTATTTATTTATTCTCCCTCACCAGCTCGTTTGCTTTCCCTGCTTACTGACAGCTGAGACAAGCACTTACGCTGATACACTCTTAATTTAAATCTAGCCAAATTTATGAATGTTCCTCGGTTTCACTGTCTTTGACTGGTGGCACTTTCACTTACTTGTTTCCGTGGTTGCATCTTTAGCTGGTCTTCCTCTTGGGCATAGCTCCGCATGTAGCGGGTACGGCCATGTATACCTTGATGTGGGTCGCCATGGTGACTCTCGATACTGGCCAGGCATAGAGTCCGCCTTGGCAGCACGAGGTGGCATCAGGCATCGAGGCTCAACACGTGGCATCTGCTTCAGCCGGAACAGAGGGTTAGGGCATAGCTACTAGGGACATAGTGGCCGTGCACGGGAGGGATCCCAGGTCCTCCACTCTGACTGCACGGGTTCCTACCCATAAGGTAGGATGTTCCCCTGCTGTTGTAGCGCAAGGGAGTTGCGGTGGGAGACCGCTCTCCACCTTGCCGACATAAGCATCACATTGTGGGGCCGGGTAGTTGGAGGCATCAATGTCCTCGACGTCCAGGTCCCGCGACAAGGCAGTGGGAGGGAGAGGGACCTCAACCTTCACTGCTAGCGTTGCTCCAGCTGATGGGTAGTAGGAGGCATAGACGGTCTCGGTGCCTGTCGTGGTAGCACCAAGAAGCTGCAGATCACCGCGCTCAACCTTAGCTACGGGTGGTGCATCTCGCAGTGGAGCCAAGCAGTAGGAGGCGTCAACGGTCTCGACATCCAGGTCCTCGGGCAAGGCAGCGCGAGGGAGAGGAGTCTGGGCGATCGCTCACTGGAGACAGGTCGTACTTCGGGTGGCCTCACGAGTTCTGTGTCGAGTTCTCGAGCGGCCCTTCGGAATGGTGGTTCATCTTCGCTGTCAGAGTCCCCCTAGTGTTTCCCCTATGCTGTCGGCGTGCTCCTCTCGTGGCATGTCCCCCGGATAGGGACGTATTTGACCTCTTGTGACTTTCCATATTCTCCCTCTAACGTCCTCGACCCAGTATACATTGTCCCTCTTTCCGACCATCCGGTAAGGCCCATCCCATTTGTCTGCGAGGCCAGCACTGAACTGGTTGCTGGCCTTGCTGAGAAGATGTGTTCTCAGTAGCATAGTTTCCCCAAAGCTGAACTCGCGTACCCTCGTCTTGGGCTGTAGGTATTTTTTACGGATGTACTCATCATAGGCTCTTTGGGCAGCGGTCGTGCGAGTCAACGTGGCTAGTCGAACATCCTCGGATTAAGGCATAATGGTGGGTTCACTGTCCCATTGCCAGGCACCTGGTCAGTGAAGGGTCTGTCCCAGGAGGAGTGTACTTGGACTGGTATCCACTACCTCGTTAGTTCAATGACGTAGGGCAAACAAGATAGTGGGAATATGTTTGTCACAGAGTCGGTGGTCGTTTCCCACAATGATATGGAGGCATTTCTTAATCTCTTGGTTCCTCCGTTCAGTGGGGTTGGCCTGGGGGTGGTAGGGTGGTGTTGTCCACGTTTCGACTCCCAATCCCTGGCATGCTGACTGCCACTGGCGACTCGTGAACTGAGTGCCGATGTCAGTCAGGATCGCATTCTAGTATCCCCAACATGCGAAAATCTCGGCTTCCATTTTGCACACTATGGGGTTTGTTTCCTGGCTGGGCAGCAGGATGGCTTCTAATCACCTGGAGAACTGATCTGTAATAACTAGGAGATAGTGATTTCCCTTGGTGCTCCTAGGGTATGTTCTCATTAGATCGGCGGCTATATGTGTCCACACCATCTTGGGTCTCCTTGGTCGTGCAGTGAGAGGAGGGACAGGGTAGGCCTAGCCGCGGCAACACCACGTCACGCAGTGGCTGACGTACTGTCGGATGTCGCGGCTCATTCCATCCCAACTATAATGAATCCCGATATTTAGCAGGGTTCCTTGGGTCCCCAGATGTCTAGCCCGGGGGTGGTCGTGGTGGTGGCGACAAATGTCTGCTCGCAGTTGCTGCAGTACCCAGATCTTCCACAGAGCACTTGGTTGACCACTTCAAGTTCACACGTCATCCCGGGCTTCGAATTGTTGTGGTTGCTCTTGCTAGAGCCGATTTACATCAGGGTCCTCCTGCTGGCTAATCGAGACTTGATGCCAGGTGATTTGTAATTGGAGGAGCCGGATCTGCTCGTCGGAGTTTCTGTCTACTTGAGGGGGGCGGGGGAATATTTTCCCCTTCCTCTTCCTCTGTTTCTCCTCCAGTGTGGGAAAGCCAGACAGGGCGTCGGGCAGGTCGTTCGCTTTGCCTGGACAGTGCTGTACCTCAAAGTTAAATTCGGTGAGAAACATATCCCACCAACCGAGCTTGGTTTTGCAGTTACGTGACTCATGTAGCGACTGGAGGGCTTATGAGTCCATTCACAAGATGAAGTGTTGGTCTTCTAGATAGTATCAGTACTTTCGCACTGCCCAGATGACAGCTAGACATTCCTGTAATTTATGTGATAACGTTATTCAGTTTCGTTCAGGCGGGTGAAGGCATACGCTATCACACGGGGTTGGTTATCGCTGCCCAGCTGGTAGAAGACGGCTCCCAATCCTTTTTGGTACGCGTTGGTTTGTAATATTAATGGTTGATCTCTTTGGGGTCGGTATAACTGCAGTATGTTGCCGAAGCTTGTCTTCAGGTTGTGGAAGGCTCGTTGTTGTTCCAGTCCCCATCGTCAACGTGTGTCTTTCTCCAATAGCAGATGTAAGGGTGCCATGAGTTGTGCAATGCTCGGCACAAAGTCACGTAGCCAGTTGCACAGGCCCAGATACCGTAGTAGCTGTCGTTTATGTGTCGGCTCGTCTGCGTCTTCTATGGCTCGTATGGAATTTTGCTATGGGAAGTTTCCCTCGGGTGACACGACATGTCCTAGGTAATTGATGGAGGACTTGCTGAAGTAACTCTTGGAGAGTTTGCGAGTCATCCAGTGTTGTTCCAAGCATTCCAGTACCTTCTGTAGATGCTCGAGGTGCTCCCCAGCAGTTTGAGTACACGAATACACGCCGTCGAGGTATGCAAAGCAAAACTCTCCGATATACCCGGTCAATACCTCTGCGGACATTAGGCTTGCCCATGTAGGCCCAGCGTTTTTCATAATCAACAATGCACTGATGCTGCCTAAGCCATGGGCAGCCGAGTATAACTGCTTATGACAGTGTCAATGAAACTATAAATTCGGAGGGGGCTGCGAGTCGATGTATATTCACCTGTACCATGGTGTGACCATCTACCTGTAGAGTTGCATTCGGTTGAGCCATTCTAACAGATTTTGTTTGTGGGTGCATGCTGGCAACTTGTTCTGATGTGAGTACATCTCTCCTGGTGAAGTTTGCTGTGGCAGTGGAGTCCAGCAGCACCAAGACTCGGTCTCCATTTATTTCTACTTCGATGTGGGGAGCTAAGGGCAGGTTTGAGTCCTCATTCAAGCCCCGGATTCTGGCTCTTGTGGTCCGGTGGTGGTGGCCCAATTCACACCTCGGCGATGGCGTTTCCCTACTTGCTAGTGGGAATCGGTCTTTCTGTCGTCCTAGCAGCTGAGGGAGTAGCCGTCAGATTAAATTTGGACAGAGGTATCGCTGATTCGGCTGGCTTGTGGGGGCAGTCCTTATTCCAATTGCTGGTAGGACAGAACCAACACTTTGGCACGAAGGTTGTGCAAGTCTGAGGTATGGGCACATCCTTGTGTGATTTGACCGGTGGTGCTCGTGGTTCCAGAGTTTTCACAGGTAGTGGTTTCTCTAGACTGGCCTGCGCCACAAAATTTTGTTCGGCTTCCCGCGCCCTCTCAACTAGTTTGTCGATAGTTGTTGGCCGGGCTGTGAGGAAGACGTTCCTCAGGCTTGGTAACAGCATCCTTCCTATTGAATGTACGGCCATGGCTTCCGAACCTTCCGGGAATACGCACCGGAACATTTGTTCTTTGCGACGTATGAAAATTTCTGCCTCATCCTCGTGTATCTGGGTCTGGCTGTAGAACTGGGTTGTTAACCGCGCTAGCACCTCCTCGCCGGTAAAATTCTGTTGCGATGCGATTGCAGAACTGCTTCCAGTCCGTAAGAAAGTCTCCGTATTTTTCCCACCAGGTTAGCGCTACACCTTCCAGGTATAACTTGGCCCCGTCTACCCAGTGTCTCGGAGGTAAATGGATGTCCCGGACTCCTCGCACTGGTTGGTAAATGCTACCGTGTCTTTGTGCAGACGACCAGCGAAGTCGGTGATCTGTATGTCATCATCCCGTCCGGCGGCCGGGTGCTGTCCCAGGCTGAATATAGATCCGGGACAGCCTTGATTGTCGGGAGTAGGGGGACGTGTTTCTTCCTACATTTCTCACATTGGTACACCATAACTGGTATAGTGATGTGCTCATTGGGCCATCCTATGCACAGGTATAGATCCGGGACGGCTTTGATCGTTGGGAGTAGGGGACGTGTTTCTTCCTACATTTCTCACATTGGTACACCATACCTGGTATAGTGATGCGCTCGTTAGGCCATCCTATGCACAGGTTATGGAAGGGTTTGCTACACGTTGTGCATCTAACCTGGTTAATGCCCAGGCCGGGGCAAGTCACGTAACGACAAAAGTTTGTGGGTTGCTGCGACAGTCTTCGCAACTGTATTTCAGACCGACGGTGTCGCATGCCTCGTCTGGCCAACCTAGGCAGAGGTAATGGAATGGCTTCAGACAATACGTGCAGTCAATTCGGAATGCGCCTCCATTTTGACATTCGGTGTGGCTACACTTCGGGTCTTGAGTGTCCGAATCAGTCATTAGAAATGTCTGACTTGGCATTGGTCTCAGGTTTCGACATGGCTATTGTTTCTTGGGCACCACAGTGTTATTAATAGACTCCCCAAAGTCCGGTGGGTTATACAGGTAGGCTCTCGGGGTCGGGTGACCTCGTTCAGCCTTTTACTGTGCATAGTCAATTAGTTGACACCCAACGTTGGGTGCCAGATAATCACTTGACGCATGTCCGATTAGCTAAAGCTGGATCACTGTTGTGTGGTTTTGGTTGCACTTAGGTCAGTTGTGCATGCGGGTTTAGCTTAGACTTACTTACGGCTGGATATAGCGGTTGGGCATGTGGCCTTACGAGTTGGTACAACGTTCTCGATTTTACGGTTGACTAGTCCCTTGGATGGGTCTGGCTGGCAACTCATTTTGGAGCTAGTTGTAGTCGATGACGGGCGGGAGGTGGTAGGGGTTGGTGCCTTGTCATTTTGTGGGCGAGAGGTAGCAGGATATAGCTGATTACATCGCCTGTCTTCAGCTCGGACGGCAGCAAGGGCACGACGTGACAACGCAGAACTCACCGTTCCAGTCCTCTGATGCCCTGCTCCAAAAGTTACTGTTAGAAATGCCTAGCCGGTCCTCGGTTTTGTTCAGTAACCCTCTTACCACTGAATGACAGGTCGGGTGTGTACGTAGCGGTGCTGACGGGGAAAATATCTGAGTTAACGGCAGTTGTCGTAAGTGGTGCCAGTGACCGAAGTAAGGCAGCACAATCTCGTTCGGCTCGTCAGCTAGCTGTAAGTGGGGTTAGACCAGCCAGTTGTCTGGTAGCAAGGTGCGCAACTCTTTGCTTCTTTCTCCTGGTGCCATGCGTCACCTTGAATGGCATGGAGCAGGTGTAATTATGAAGAAACTTGAAAGGAGCACCACGGAAGCGGATAGCTTTAACTTAGTGTTGCCTGGCAACAGTCTTGCCAACGTGAGCTCCGGTGCTTCAGAAGACCCCCCACAGTTGCGGGCTGATCAGAAGCATTAGAGCCGTGTGGGTTGCCAAGACTATCACTGGGTGTGCGATCCCAAACAAGGCCAGGCCATAGTACCTAAGCAAATACCCCCACCAGCACCCAGGTGCTCCAGTAGGAATACAACACAGATGTACTGTCTCTCCCTGATTGAGAAGTGTTGTTAGTGGTCATGGCTCGTCTATTCTATTCCTCCAGTACCTGTATACTTGGTAGGAATAGAATAGCTGACCATCTAATAGGTGTGTTTTCAGCTTAGAGCCACCTAAGGGGGAGTCCCCAGTTGTAGCTAATTGCGGAATAAGAATACTTTCCCGGTTCCGGTTGGCGGTACTCAGTTCGAGGTTCTCCCAGTAATTGGTGACAGATTACCCTATGACTGAGACTGGAGGGTAAGAGATACAAAGCAGTGTTTATTAAAGATTTATTCATCACGGTGACACGTGCTCTCCTGTCAGGCAGACCGGTGGTTGGAAGTAATCCTATGGTATCCAGGTGTATGTAACCTGGTCCTAAGCTAAATGGGGAAGTTAAGTGAAAACTGACAAAAATTACTTAAATAAAAACCTAACTCAAAAACCTAATTCCATATAGGAGGTGACTGTAGGAGACAAAGAAGAATTACGTGTGGTATGTATAATGCTACAGAAATCTTCTGGTAGCTATTGGCGTCACTGGAGCGTCCGGTAGCGGGCCTGCAGAGCTGTAACGGCGACGTCAATGGTGGCAGCCTCTGGTGGGTGCTTAATACTGTTAGGTCATTGGCGACAGCCTCCGGAAGGGCTGTTGAAGGTCTCATAGTAGTCTAGACTTCAGCACCCAGGTGCTCGGAGAAGACTGCAGGAATAACTGGCGAGGACCGCCGCGCACTGCCTTATATAGCGAGGCAGCATGTATCGTGGCGGCCGCGGGGAGGGCGTGTGACGTCCCTCAGGTGCAAGGCCAGAGTGGGGGTAGCACTATCTGGTCATCTCTTGGCCTTCGCGTATCCTCGGTGGCGCTCGTGCATGGTCCCGGAACGGCTGATGGCTGCAGGCTCTCAGCGTGTTGGGGGCGGGGGTGGGGTAACGCGCCACTGTCTTTCACAACTCCTTGTATCCACGTGGATACCTCCAGGATTGTGGCAGACAGTTACTTCCATGTAAAAAATGGCATGGGGTTTGAATCTCACTTGTGTAGAAGTAGTACACTAGGGTTGCAGTGAGATGAGTCATAAGCATTTGTAGTTAACTGGTATAAGCGACATGCGTCAACTCCCACTACTGGGTGCACCTGACCTGGCACCCACCAAAAACCCTCTTAACATAGCGGCGTTCTCTGTGACCCTCAGGGCATATGCATCAAGTCATTGTATGACAAGTTTAAAAAAACAAAATCTGGTGCTGACTTACAGAGAACTGGCCAACCATCAAACTCAGTTGAAATGGTAGAAGCAGTGAGCCAGTCTCTTGTGCGAAGACCCAAGAAATCAGTGGGTAGGGCTTTATATGAATTATATATGCCAAAATGTTCTCTTAGTGATATCGTACACAAACGTTTATTGTTTTGTGCATACAAAGTGCAAACTGTTCAGTCTTTGTTGCCCAATGACACCGTGCATTAGTATGACTTTCCAAATGAAATGTTATCACCTACTGAGGGTGATAATGGCTATCTCAAATGTGTCAAATGTGTTGATTTTTCTTACGAGGCAACCTTTTATGTAAGTGGTGTAGTGAACTGGCATAACATGCATATTTGGGGATCATAGCCCCCTGGTGAGGTGTCAATGTGTATCAGAAGCAGCCCAAAAGTGAATGTTTGGTGAACACTTTTGCATTACAAAATTATCGGACCATTCTTTTATGCTGAGAGCACCATCACATCTCCAGTGTATCTGGACATGTTACAATTGTTTGCTGTTCCTCAGTTGCTTGAGTATCACCCAGATGTCTTTTTCAACTAGACGGTGCACCACCTCATTGGGGTTTGGACACACTAAGCTTTTTTCTTGATTTGTAAGCATGTCCGGTTTCCTGGACACTGCAACTGCTACACTACAACCATGTTACCAAAACCTGCAATAAAAAACTTGGTTAGTTTGCTAACATTTTAGCACAAGTTTTATATTATCTTACATATAACGGATGTAAACAGAGTTTGTCACTACGGAAATACTTTTTGGACATACTGTATACAATTGCCTAACACTTTCCAGCAAAACCATTTGCTTTGAATTACTAGTGATCAAGATTTGAATTTAACGCCAGTCTGCCTGCCTGCCCGGGGCAGGTAAAATCATGTCCGGGCAGGCAGAAAACGTAAGTCCCTGCCCACCAGACAGGTTTATAATGAGTCTCACATCTGCAGTTTTCTAAAACTGAGCCGATACTGATACCCGGTATTAAATATCCGCCGATATTACAGTATCGGAACCTGCCCGAACCAATTTTCTTTATAGCTGATATTGAGACCCGATAGTTTCATTCAGCGTGACCATTAAACCAGAGGATGATAGGGTGGGAATGTTGGAGTATGACGGGTTCAAATGCTGCAATTTTGAGTCAGCAGTTGTCGTTCTTATTCCAAGTACTAAACAGAGATTGTCACTCCAAGCAGAAAAAAGGAGCAAGGGAGATCTACCCTGCTGTGAGATAATATTCTACGGGAAGTAGGAGTGTGAAAGAGAGAAATGCCGCTGCCACCCCATGCGGCCTGCTGTGACAGGCACTGTAAGATATAATCTTCTAGTTTTGTATTGCGGGTCGCCGAATTACCAGCTTTGCAAGCATCACACTTCAGCTCCACCTTGTCATTTCAGTACTTAAAAACTTTTAAAAGCAATGATTCTGACATTCATAACCCAGGAACAGGCAGTGCTTCAATTTTACTCTCAGTAAAATAAGGGAGTGCTGAATTTAAAAACTTAACATATTAATAATTTTTAATTTTCTGGACATGAACAAAGTTGAATTATGCTTAGAAATGTGATATATAATCTTTTAGATTTAAAATTTTTATTTGATAAGTTTAAAACATAAATTGCTTAAGTTTCCATGACCTACATTTAAAAATTAATTACCAAAGTATATTTTGAGTGCTGCTTTTATTCTCTGATTTTGAATAATTAATGTGAAATTAATTTTCCTAAAGCTTTGTACGTTTACTTAAAACAACAAATAGTACATTGTGTGAGACTAACTTTAACACAGATTTTCATCAGCTTCTCACAATACTTTTAGTGCTAGTAGAAGTCTTTCTGTCCATTACTCATATGTCCATTGTATCGGTATCAGATATCAGTTGTATCGGCAAGGAAGTATTGGTTCGTACCGATATCAGTAAAAATCTATATCAGATCAGCACTACAGTTTTAGGCACCATGAATGTAAGCAGCTGAAAGGGGTTTCTTTGCAGACTTCTAATAAAACAACTGCTATAAATACCATCACCAAAATTTGGAATCTCACCTTCGAGACAAGCAAAGTGAAATTTGTGAATTACCGGATTCATCAAATTTGTGTGGTTTTAAAATATAGCCTGCAAACAATGAAACTGAGTTCGGTAATAGTTCTATCATTAGGTTGAGAAACTTTTTCCCCCCTTGTCTTGTAAACAATGGGATGAAGTACGAGATGATTGAGCTAGAATGGACAGGTCTAAAAAGATAGTGTATCTATCAACAGTATAGTCCCGTGTGTAAAGCCAACTGGGATATGACATAAACCTAAAATATCACAGTGACTATCCAAATGTATTGTCACTCGTAGATCTTGTGCTGTCCCTGCCTGCTCACACTGCAGATTGTGGAGGATTTTCACTAATGAAGTCTATCAAGACAGACACGAAACCGTCTACGTGATACAATGTCTTCACTTATGCATGTTCAGTTGCAGTCATGTTGTGAAAGTAAGTTTGATCCTGGGTCAGCAATCAGTATCTGGTAACATATTGATCAGAGAAAGCATTGACTTTTTCAGCCACCATACAGAAGATGTGAGGAGTGACAGAATATGTGCAGTGAATATGACGGCGAGTCATGAAAAAGTGATTATTAAATGTTTGTGATTGAAATAAAGAACATTATAGAATAATTTGTATAAAAATTCTAATATATAATATAATATAAATACTGTTTTTTGGCAAGACTAAAATCGATATTTTGGGAAAAGGTTGGATGATGGACATGTAAATTTTTAATGCCACCTGTCCGTTGGACAGGTTCACTACAGCCTTAAAATCTAACCCTGCTAGGATGATAGGTTTAACTATTTTGAGCAACAGATAATCTTTATAAAATTTCTTCAATCAGATTACCATTGCATACTCGTGACTGCCATGACATTTTTAGAAGTCAGTCAGTGAAGCACTTGACTGCTGTGGAGGAGCAGTGCATTTGACAGAATGACGGTGTGTAGATCAGATGATTAGTTTTATTTAATGCTTCACATATGTACTCTACCAATTGCCCACTTGCCTTTTGTGTAAAAGCTAGAAGTAAGTGTGCATGGACGAGAGAAAGGATGTATATTTTTCCTCTCTCGCCAGCATGTAAAGGGTAGCAGAAAGGTGCATGGCTGAGAGAGACAGAAAGAAGAGAGAAAGAGAAGATGCAAGAATGCCCTGCTGGTTGCTAAGTAACCACTTCTCCTCCAGTCGGGTGTGTAAGAGGAGAGCACATACCAGATTTGCCAGACAGCAGCGCAACTTTGATAAAAGGTAACATGTTTTAATATATTTCACACCAAGTTAGTATGTAGATGTTTAAATAAAAAATGAGCTTAAAAACATTCATTGCAGGAAATCTTAAGTGATAGGAACAAAAGATATTTTGATTGACACAATATACGATGAACAATAAACGAAGATGATTTTATCATTATTTATATCTGAATTTTTCAGACCACTTAAAATTAACTTTGGTTACGGTTTATTGGTACATGTGTTTTCAGTGCATCGAGAGTCCTCTGTATTTAACAATACTGATTTTGCCAAATTTTGGCAGAATAAGAGCCAGTTTCACTATGTGTGTTTAAAGCACTGGTATGGTAACCTGGCCACATGATACATTAAAACAGAAGTTTTAATCATTGGTTAATGTCATACCACTTTCCAACAGATATTCCCTACTAAAGAAAGTGCTGGTTTGCTAAATATTGGTTATGATAATACTGGCAAACATGCAATGACATTTTGGTTTGCGATTGACTGCAACTAGGTTGTCATCTGCTGTTTATAATGTGCTGGTTAAACCAAGTTTGTTGTAAAATACGAAAGGAAGTGCCAATAATAAACGTTTGTAGTCAGGAAATCTTGCAAATTCTTATAACTTAAGGTATCGTTAATTTTCTTGATTCAACGTATTTATGGATTAGTGAAAACACAAAAAATGAAATTATGTAAATTAACATAGACTTTTGAGTGGTTAATGTAAATTGTAATTCTAATACATGGCAGTTTTTATACCTATTGTCTCAGCGATTACGTATTCTGTGTACTTGAAAAATGGAAGTATTTTGATAAAAATGTTGTATTTTGCTTTTGTCATCACACATAGACTTGAAGATATAATTTCTTTCTGATATATTTGTTTCTACTGTCGCCATACATTCATTATAATGCTAAAATTTTTAGGTTTATACGTTCATCGACAGGACATAATCCATTACACAATAAAGGCAGACTTGGTTTTAAGTTGGCGATAGTTCAGAAAAAATTTATATAGGTTAGATTTTATAATAAATGGAACAACAAACATAATTTGGTGTTTAATATGCTTGCTGAAAACACATTCTAAGAAACATTAAAATATTAAATGACGTTACCATAACCTAAAATATTTTAGTAAGATGACCACCACAGACGGACTACAGGTTGTGTCGTTCCATATTTAAGGTTGTTTTGGCTTGTGATTAGTTCTAGCAATAGGTTTAAATGTAGGTGGAGTAGTAGTTTGAGATATAATTAGAGTTGAGATTAGTGTTTTATGTGGTAATTAGTTATAAAGGAGGGAGTAGTGTCCGATTGTGTGCACGAGGCCGAGGCCTTTGTTAATGTACGAGGGTAAAGGGTGTATGGTGTAAGATAGGCTAGTTAAGAAAGTGTGTGTATACATAGGTATTTGGTGTATTTTATAAGGGAGAGTAGTTTTAGTTTTAAGTTAGTTAAATTATCTTTAAAAAGAGAAAGGATAAAAAATGGTAGGGAGGTGTACCAGACAGGAGGGTAGTGGAATGGATAGGGGACTTTCTCAGGGGGCGAAGGCAGAGGGTGAAAGTGGGGGAGGCAATATCGGAAGAAGAGGAGGTTACGTCAGGGGTACCACAGGGAAGCATGCTGGGTCCTTTGTTATTTACCATAATGGTAAATGACATGGGTTTGGGGATTAGAGGAAAAATCTGATTGTTTGCAGATGATTGTGTTGTATATGCTGAGGTGGAAGAGGGGGGCGGAAATTTGCAGGTGGACATTGATAAGATATGGTTGTGGACCAGGAAAAATAAAATAAAGATAAATGTAAGAAAAACTAAGGTAGTGAGGTTCATAAGGAAGAAGTTGATAAGCAGGGGCATGTACAGATAGGAGGGACAAGAGATAGAAGAAGCAGCAGAATATAAGTATCTAGAGATTGTACTGCAGGGAGTCCCCAGATGGAAAAAACCGGTAGAGAGGGTGGTTGCAAAGGGAAGAAGGGCTCTGTGTATGCTGGGAAGGGTGCTGAAGGGAGTCAGCTGTGAGGTGAAGGAGAAGGCGTATGGCACAATGGTATGGCCAATGTTAGAATATGCTGCAGCAGTATGGGATCCGCATGTAGAGGTGGAGGTGCGAGAACTGGAAAAGGTGCAGCGAAGGGCAGCAAGATGGGTGAAGGGTAGGGGGAGAAGGCAGGGGCAGGATGATGAGGAAGAAGGGAACTATAGGCCATCAGTGATGAAAGAAATGGGGTGGAGCTCATTGAGGGACAGGAGGAAAGTTGAACAGCTAGTCAGGATGTACAGGATGGTGAATGAAGAGGGAGGATGCCAGCTATGTAAGGGAGTATTTAGAGGAAGAGGAAACAACAGTGAGAAATATCAGAGGGTGTGGAGGAGAACGGAGTTTGGTAGGCAGTCCGAGGTCTGTGAGGGAGTGGAATGTGTTGAGGGAGGAATTGGTAACTGTGAGAAGGGTTGGTAAGTTCAGTAAGGGGGGAAGGTGGAATGTTTTATATTTTCAAGCAGAATCAGGACAGTTAATTTTGTCAAACAAAATATTACATTAAAAAATATTTTCAGTTCAAAAAAAAATATTTTACTTTTGAATAATTGTAGCTAATTTATTTAATCAATAACTTTGTCAATGTCATCCTCAAATAACTGATTGAAATTTTCTGGTAACACTATAAACAATTTAAATAAAACCATCATAACCTTACATCAGCCAAGAATGACTACACTATTTTATAGTAAATATTCTCATTAGCACAGTAAATAGAACCTATTCTGGTGTTTGAGTTTACCACACAGATTACAGGCAAATTAAATTATGGTTAATCTTAACCATACATTGTAAAACCGGCCCTCAATAATATGACATTATTGTGAATTCTTAGTTCTGCCTTTATGCTTGTACTGCAGTGTGATGTCAATAGCTAGTTGCGTACAGGATAACTTTAGGAATTTTCTTTTTAAAAACATAAACAAACTATAAAATCAAGAATCCAATATGGCAGGTGAAAGTCCTCTTTAAATGCTAATGAAATGGCCATTGTAAAAAACACTCAGTTTCCTCAGTGGTAACAGACGGAATACCCACCATACACAGTGGCGATCCCTGGCGACAACACAGGCCTGGCAGATGCTGCAGTGGTAGGTGCGGGGTGGCACCCTGTGGCGACAGACAGAACACACAGTCTCCACAGCCCGGCCACTCAGCTCATCTCCTATATCCCCATGGACAACATGACTGAGTGAGGCCCTTGTCCGCACCTTGTATGAGCATCCCAAGGCTGCCACCACCAACAATACAAACACAACGTTCTCTGTTGGGAGTATCTCCAGCAGTGGTACTACATTCACTTCAAACACCAACAGCAGAAGAACTACTGACGTCAGTGCCCACATGAAGAAAAACTTGGAGCGTGGGTGGAACATCTGGAAGAGGTGGTATATGTAACACAAACATGCATACGTCGAAACAAACACCAGGATGGTACACCACACATTCTGTGCAGCGATGTATGCCAGCAGAGGCTGCAGCACCAGAGGTATAGCTGAGTCCAACGAGATCTGCTTGGCTCCACCACGCCATGGTATTCTTAAACGGTCTTGAAAAGTGTTCATGACACCGGCAATACGGTTAAAAGGTACTCTTTCACACACAGTTAGCCTGGAAAAAAATTCACAAACTGTGTGAATTGCACATGAAACTTTGTGAGCTACATACATTACACCATGAAAGAACACAATATTGATAAAATTACATATGACAACCTAACCATGAAGGTGAACATAAAAGGTGAACATGTTAAGTGGATGTAAACTTCCATAATAACTATCAGGCAAGACTACATCAAATGCCAGTATTTTGTGTGTTTTTAGGCAAGACTACTATAAGACAATTTTATGCCTGGAGCAAAATTTTAACTAACTGCTCTCTTCAGCTCAATACTTTCACCAAAAATTACAGAGAAATAGTTAAAGGATATAAAAGAACAGTAACATTACAAACATAAATATATATTAGTTTTTTAACAGACAGACAAGATAAATGGAAACTGTTTCGTGTCTCAGCTGTGTAAAGAGCGTGAACAGCATAAACATCAATAAATCACAGCAAAAAATGTTGACATTTTGTTTGTTTTTATAATGATGGCACCTATATTTACCAACTTTCCTCACGCTACTCTCTACCAACTGAGTGAGTCGAGCTGAACCACAATCGTCTCTTGTTTCTGAGAACTTCAACATTACAACATTGTAACTCATCAACTTTTCTAACATCCTCACCTCTCCCCACTATGAAGTTTTTATGTATATAGGTTGAATACAAAAATACATTTGCACAAATGACTTACTATTTTTGAATTTTAAAAATGTTGGTATTTTACTTTTTTCTTCTTCTGAAAAAATTATGAAACAAAGTCAATTCACCTACTACGTAGTAGGTTTTGTGACTTTTCAATTGTTTGTGTGTCAGATGGCACATCTTCATTGTGCAATGGTATTTAAACATCATACTTTTATAACGAAGATAATAAATGGGATTCCATCACTGCTAACTATACTGGGAGCACTCCAGCCAGTTTCTATTACAATATTTGCAGGTAAGAGCAAGTAAGGTTTCTAAATTACTTACTTATTTACTTCAAGCATCCTTTATGATCCACAAGAACATATTCTCATTCTCATACATACATACACTCGCAATTAGGCTACCGCCCGGTGGCGAGCTCTCTCAACTCTCTCATATGTTGTCTTGGATGTAGGCCTATAATTTGTCACAAGCAATATGCATTCTGCAAATAATAGGCCTACTCTATTTGAATATTTAAATCAGTATGCTTGTAACATCTTTCAATTAACATTAAATATTATACAGAACTGTTCTTTAAAGAAAATTTACAACTGAACTTTAGTTAACATGTCGCACTGATTTCGTATTTGTAAAAAATTCATCAATTTTATTATGTTATAAAAGCATTATGAATCCAGCTTCAAATGCCTCCCTAATTAATTTCAAGAAATTTTCTAAAATTCAAGTAAGCTATTGAAAAGCCATAGACGTACAACCAAGTAATATAGCTTAATCCCCGTCCACAATCGACATGGCTTAAATAACATTACTTACAAAGAATAACAAGTAAAACCATCTGTCTACAATCTGCGTTAATGTGAAACATTTTCTAACCAATTAGAAAGAGTGAACGAACAGGAAATTATTTTTCCAGCACAATAATTTTTGAATTCGTAAGTTGGCTACAACAGTTTTTATGTTCCACATTCTCATTTGCTGGCGTTAAAAACTTGGCGAGATGAGCATCTTTATCACCAAGTCACGCAAATAATTTCAAGTAGCCCTAAGTCACGCCAAATACTAGTTGTGGACGTTACCATATCAAATACAGGTTTTTACTTCTGTATGCTAAGCATGTTATGTGCGCCACGTCGATTGTGGACAGGGCTTTAGACCTTTTTCATGTATTGCACTTGTGTGTTGATTAATTCTCAGTTTGTAAGAATTTCTCAAACAATGATCATGCACAGTTTCAGTTTTACTGATAGTTAAATCCATTTTGCTTGAACACTTCTGAAAAGATTGAATACGTACATCAGGAATAGTGGCCATGATTTACACTGTACCCAGTGTGGCACCACCTACGTCTAAGTCAGCGACTATTTTAATTGTTTTTGAACTCCAGTATGCTCTTTCTCGCCATTCAGTTTCCTCTCCTTGACCTCCTTGGCTCCCTCCCCTGATTCCCCTCCTCCCTCCCCCGGCTGTGTTTACACAGCACTACGTTGTCTGCCAGAATATTGTAGAATATTAAGGCCTGCCGCAGGCTTGTCCTGTCTTCTGGCAGGCATTACTTCAACTGCTTCCAAAAGTGCTGCTGACAACTCCGACTGCACAGAGTTTCCTGGTCACCTTTTACCTCCTTTGAGACCTAACTATGGCATACAAATAGCTTGCCCGGCAATATTAAGGTGGGTCGTGGTGTATGATAGGCCTAGCTGTTGGTTTTGTGAATTTATTCATTGATATAACTGTGGCGAAGATAAATAATAGTAGATATTTTATGGTGGTGTCATATTCTTAATTCTGTTTAGTAGCCATTCAAAATTCCTTTCTGGTTTAATCTTGTCAACAGCTGTCAATTGTCTTGTTCCCATTTTTTTTACGTAATCTGGTTTTAACCTGAAAGTATTTTTTGAACAGTATGAAAGGCATATGTGCACTGCTGTAGCTGCTGCTGATGTTTGTAGAGCTGTCAAGTGCTCCCTGGTTTGTAGTAGTTGACACCACCTTAATTTTCTCTTTTCTTTTATGTTTTGCATCACGTACCCCCTTGTAATACACTTATCTGAGTACAAAATTTATTATTACAGTTTGTGTTGTGTGGTATACATTTTTTAACGTGTCTACGTGTCTAGTTCTATCAGCGCCAGATAAATTTTTTAGGGCTACCCGGCATCTAGTTCAGGTTTTATTATAAATTTTAATGTGTGTTCTTTTAATTGAAATCAGCTTTGGTAGGGCTTTATTCAATTTTTTGCCCCTTGATATCTGCCAGACGTCAAACTTATTGTGTCTATTGTATATTTTTAATGTGCTAGTATTTTTGTATGGGCCAGTTTGTGTGATTTTATGTAAGTTACCTGCACATTGTACCTGAATACCTATCTGTAAAATATACTGCTGTTGAGTAACTTTTTATTATTTTGTATGGAATAATTTGTGACCCAATAAAGGACATAATTTACAAGACGTACGTAGTGCAAATAAACTGTATTGTGTGTCGAATCATGTTTTGTAATAAATGTTTAGTTTAGGCTATATAACTTTTCTTATTGTCCTCCAAATGTGGGAGGTTTTTATGCAAGACTGTGTATTACTTTGCAAACATCTGACAAATTCTATATCCCAGAGTACCTACGCTCATTGTGGAAATTAAGGAATGAAAAATTTACTCTTTCTCTTATAGTATGTTTAGAGTACTACACTATCTACCAAAAAGTAATTGGGCACCTGTCCACAATGTTTGCTCGGTGGTTGTCACCACGTTAGAATTTCGTAGAGCCACCTCTTATGGCTATAACAGCAGCCACCCTGTCTGGCATGCTCTCTATGAATGTCTGCAGGACATCCATGGGGAATCGCCGCCATTCCTCTTGCAACCATCCCACAAGTAGCGCAATGGATTTTGGCCGCGCCTGACAAGCCCTCACCCGGCGATCCAATTTGTCCCAAAGATGTTCTATAAGGCTGAGGTTGGGGCTCTGGGCGGGCCAGTCCAATCGGCAAACATTGTTGTCGGCGTACCACTGCATAGTAGCCATTGAAACATGGCACCTGACATTGTAATCCTGGAAGTAACACGGACCCATTCCGTAAAAACGCCACATTGTTGGGAGCATTTCATCATCCAAAATGTTACAATAGGCCTCTGTGTTAACGCTACCACAGACAAACACCAGCGGTCCTATGCTGAAGTCCGTGAAACACAAGTCAACTGACATACTGAACTACCTATCTTCACGGGTGCCCAATTACTTTTTTGGTAGATAGTGTATTTCAATCCCGACTAAACTTGGAGTGGATTGAAGAATCCCGATTGCAACTTTACTGTAAACACATCTGCACTGGACCAAAGTAGAAGTGGAGTGAGTGCTCCACACCAGTTGGCAAGATGGACTGGAGTGTAGAATCCAGATTGGAAATTTATGGCGTATTCCAATTGACCCTCTGGGTGCACACTCGGTGTGCTCTGAAAAATGAAAAAAGGCATGTGTCACGTGATTGCCAGAAACAAGTATATATTGTTTATGCACTGACAACTAGAACACGCCACGAAAATAGTGCAAAACATTTGCGACAACATAGACCTATCATCTTTTGGAGAAAATGCTTGAAATATGATGTCGATAAAAGTATTTAAATTTAAATTTATAAAATTCCGTACAGATAATTTTCTCAGATATCTCAGGTTGTTGTTGTTGTTGTTGTTGTTGTTTTTTAACAAATGTATGCACAAGTAACTGGGTGAAATTAACCTCATCGCCATTGTAATTACAAACTATATTGTCAATATACCAAGTGCATATTTGTTTCCGCTGCCAAAATGTTAGATTTTGTAAAATTTCCAACATTGCAATACTTTTCATGTTGTTTTCATAATTACAGGTCACTGCCATATTGCTCTGAACATCACAACTGACTCCAGACTCTGCGCGGATAAAATTGCTCTCAGTGCGCACTCATTCAGTGCAACTCTCAATTGGAATACGAAAATCCGACTGCTCTCAGAGCGAGTTCCTGTGATTGGCACACGCGGCACTCAGCCAGTGCAGTCCAGAGCAGTAATTGGAATACGCTAATAGTCAAAACACTGCAAATAGGAGTGATCTGGGAGTAAGAGCAAAACAAATGCAGCCATTAGGAAGTGTAGGCCTATTGTTTGCATGTTTGCCTGTACAGAGATTTAAAACTTTTTCTAAGCACATTCTAAGCTACCAGGGCAGTAATGATAAAAATAAATGCAAAAATTTTTGGACTGAAATGGTTGTAGACTACAGTTATTTTAAGCCTAATGTTGGAGAAACAAATATTAAAATTATATTATGGTAAAAAACAAAAATATAGGAAGCGAGACAATTTTTACCTTGTAAGAATAGAAAAATGCTAGCTTCATGATAACACAGGGATAACAGAAGCTGTGTCCAAAATCGCCAATTTGGGGAATTAGGGTTTAGGAATTTAGGGTGGATGGTTTCGAACGGCTTGTAGGCTAACAGCGCTGCATGCGACAAAGTTGGAAACTACAGTCTTGTGGAATTTTAACATTATCTTATGGAATTTCGACATTGTTTTGTTTGTCACCATATCAAGACATAACCTACTCCCAAGCCCCAAGCATTTTCACATAACCTTGTTGTCTTGTGAATAACTGATCATATTTCTTTCTATTAAACTTTTCGTTGTTTTTTTTCGCTCCCTACAATTAACATTCCATTTTAAATAACAACCAAACTTTTTTTTGGCAGTTTTAAAATAACATGTGAACTTTATATTAAAACAACTTATGACTTACATATGAAATAACATATAGATCCCAGATTTTCCTTTTTTCACATGCATGTACTGTGCAGTGTTTCAAGAACAGTAAATGCCAGCGTTTCCACCACAATGCAGAAAATAAAATGTAAATAAACAACAGCAGACAATTTTAAGAACCTATCTGAGGATTTAGTGGGCTACTTCCCCTCAGTAAACTTCAACCCTATATCCCCAAATATTTAGGGCCTAAACTTGGTCACGTGGTCGATTTAGTAATGTAAATAATGGTCTCGTAGCCATTTCGGACATGGCCAGAGACATCTTTGTAAAACCAATGGCCAGCTAAACAAATTTTTAAAAAGAAGTAACTGCGCACATTCATGATACAGAGAATGAAAGATGAAATTGAACACTGGAAAACAAAGCACTCAAAAACTGATAGCAGTAACAAGGGAGAATAGAGAGTTACTCCGAGACATCTGTTCATCCTCCAACTTGCCATCTCCCAAGAGGCCAGGAATGATTACAGAGTTTTTACAAGTAAGTGTAGGAAAAACGGAAAAACCAGTGATCCATTCCCACCACTTGTAAGTCCACAGGTCCACGAGACAACACCTCGCAGCAACAGCTTTGCTGTCCTCGCAGACCTACAGGAAGAAGTTGTTGAGGTATCCCCCTCCCAACGCCCAACAACTCAGCAAAGCCTAAGAGGAAAGTGCTGATCCTTGGAAGCAGTCACGCATTAGGCCTAGGAGAGTGCTTCAAAGACACACTGGGTGAGGGTTATGACATCACGTTTTGTAATCTAATGCAGGCCTTGGCAGTGTAGCAGAACATGTAAGTAGCTTAAGTAAAGATTTTTGCAAGTCAGAGCAGGTTGTTTTTGTTGGGGGAACAGGCAACAGCATTGACTGGAACAAAAACCATTTAGTTGGAGGAGACATTAGCAACATTGCCAGGGCCACCAGTCACACCAATGTGTTGATCTGTAAGGCACTGCAACCGCATGACAAGCCTTTCTTACAAAAGAAGGTGCTGACAGTTAATGCTGTCACATTGGTGTGATTGGACTACAGAAAATAACCAAGGCTGACCACACAAGACATGGTCTGCATCTGAGTCATGCTGGCAAGGGGAAACTTGCAGACCTCATTGCTACTAGGATTCTTAAAGACCATGGTTCTATTTAAAAAATCCCGGTAATCGTTGGACCCCATTGAAATTTTTTAGGCTAAAGTAACGCATGCCCATAAGGCCAAGTTCATGTAACAAAAAAATTTTACTTTCATAATTGATACCAGAAACATTCAATAATAGTGCAAATCTTAAAAAACCTATGATAATTAATTAAAATAATTTGTATTTATTCCATCAGAATGTTAGAGGTTTAATAAGCAAAATTGATGAGCTTTCTGTGTGCTTTCTGTTTGTTGGTCAGACCTAGGAATTCTGTAGTTGGTGCAATAGTTTTGGATGGTATAAGCGACCATCACATTCCAGTTGTAGAAATTGGGATTGGCAGGATGAGGGAAGTGCAAATGGCAGAAAGGTTGCTGTGGCAGTATGGGAGAGGAGGCAAGAAGGGGGCAGAAATCTTCCTGAGAGACAGGTTTAAAAAATGGTCTATGGAGGAGGGTATAGAGGGGTTGTGGAGGGAGTTTAGAAGATTAATGGAGGTTATGTTGGAAAAATTTGTGCCAATGAAAAGGTTACGGACTGGGGAAGATCCCCCATATTATGGACAGGAGATTTTGAAAATGAAGAAGAAGTGCAGAAAATTACATGCCAAGTGGAGAAATGAAGGGATGATAAGATCTAAAGAAATGATGAAACAAATGGGTAGGGAGCTTGAAAGGAAGATGAAACAGGCAAAGAATGTATTTCTGGGGAACATGGTGGAACAAGGAAAAGGCAAGGAATGGGGGAAATTGTTTAGGTATTATGTTAGGTGGTTAAGGGGAGGAGAGGAAGGGATCCCTCTGCTAACAGGAAGGGATGGTAGGCATGCGACAAATGACCAAGAAAAATCGGAGATGTTGCAAGGACAGTACTTGTCAGTGTTTGAGGCAAAGGAGGGTTGGAATAGGGGCGCAAACAGGGTTCGGGGGGTGTTTAGTGAGTTTAAGATGAAGTGGAAGATAGAAAAGGTAATTAGGAGTTTGGAGAGCAGTAAGGCAGGGGGTCCAGATGGGATAGGAAACGCAGCACTAAAGTTTGGTGGCAGGGAGTTGGCGAAATATTTAGAACTACTGTTTAAAAAGTCCTTAGGAGAGGGTAAGTTACCACACAATTGGAAGGATGCTATGGTGGTACCTATACACAAACAGGGAGAGGATAGGGGGAGGCCTGGCAGCTACAGACCGGTGAGTCTCACATCAAGTACAGGAAAAGTAATGGAGAGGCTGGTGGTGCAGTATGTGGTGAGGGTAATGAACAATAGGAATTGGGTGGAGGAGTACCAGCATGGTTTCAGGAGGGGTTACTCATGTGAGACTCAGCTGGCTGGGTTATTAGAGGATCTGGTGCAGGTAGTTGATGAGGGGAAGCAGGTGGATGCCTGCTTCATAGATTTTGAGAAGGCATTCAATAAGGTGCCCCATGGAACATTGATGAGGAAAGTGGAGGCGCTGATACCAGACAGGAGGGTAGTGGAATGGATAGGGGACTTTCTCAGGGGGCGAAGGCAGAGGGTGAAAGTGGGGGAGGCAATATCGGAAGAAGAGGAGGTTACGTCAGGGGTACCACAGGGAAGCGTGCTGGGTCCTTTGTTATTTACCATAATGTTAAATGACATGGGTTTGGGGATTAGAGGAAAAATCAGATTGTTTGCAGATGATTGTGTTGTATATGCTGAGGTGGAAGAGGGGGGCAGAAATTTGCAGGTGGACATTGATAAGATATGGTTGTGGACCAGAAAAAATAAAATTAAGATAAATGTAAGAAAAACTAAGATAGTGAGGTTCACGAGGAAGAAGTTGATAAGCAGGGACATGTACAGATGGGAGAGACAAGAGATAGAAGAAGCAGCAGAATATAAGTATCTAGGGATTGTACTGCAGGGAGACCTCAGGTGGAAAAAACAGGTAGAGAGGGTGGTAGCAAAGGGAAGAAGGGCTCTCGGTATGCTGAGAAGGGTGCTGAATGGAGTCAGCTGTGAGGTGAAGGAGAAAGCGTATGGCACAATGGTAAGGCCAATGTTAGAATATGCTGCAGCATTATGGGACCCGTATGTGGAGGTGGAGGTGTGAGAACTGGAAAAGGTGCAGAGAAAGGCAGCAAGATGGGTGAAGGGTAGGTGGAGAAGGCAAAGGCAGGATGATGAAGAAGGGAACTATAGGCCATCAGTGATAATGAAAGAAATGGGGGAGCTCAGTGAAGGACAGGAGGAAAGTTGAACGGTTAGTCAGGATGTACAGGATGGTGAATGAAGAGGGAGGATGGGGAGGGCTCCACTGCAAGCTAAGTAAGGGGGTGTTTAGAGGAAGAGGAAACAACAGTGAGAAGCTTCAGAGGGTGTGGAGGAGAACGGAGCGGGGTAAGCAGTCCATGCTTGTGAGGTCTGTGAGGGAGTGGAATGTGTTGAGGGAGGAATTGGTATCTGTGAGAGGGGTTGGTAAATTCAGGAAGGGAGTGGAAAAGGAGGTGAAGGAGAGTTGAGAGAGCTCGCCACCGGGCGGTAGCCTAATTGCGAGTGTATGTATGTATGTATATTATGTCTAACAGAAGCACATTTAACTTAATCCTCTGCCAATCAAATTAAAATTCCTGGTTATTCCCTCTGTTCTACTTATTGTATAAATAGCATGACTAAGAGCTGTACCTGTATTTTCTTTTTAAATAATTTAATATTTAAAAATGACACACATTTGCTATGTGAAGATCAAGTGTTTGAGTGCAGTTATGTGGAAGTAATAACTGACAAATTTAAAAAAGTGGGGGTCCTCACAATATATGGAGCCCCTTCTGCCAACTTTAGTAACTTCTTAAAATTTCTGGAAGCAAATCTTAAAAGCCATTTACAGAGCCAATCTAGAAATTATTCTTTGTGGAGACTTTAACATTGATTATTTAAAAGAAAGTAACCAAAGAACTGAACTCAATAGTATACTCAGTACCTTCAACCTAAAATCTGTAGTAAACTTTGCTACCAGAATAGAAGGAACCAGACTGCAATTGATAACATTTTCATTGATCATAACACAGTTACAGAGTGCCACTGTCTCTCAATAATAAAAGGCTTATTAGATCATGATGCACAAATATTAGTTATGTCTTCCATAAAATTCCCCCCAAAAGCATTTCTCATAAGAATATACTAAATTTATCGCTGGAAAATGTCTTACTATTCAAAAGTGAGCTCAGCAGGGAGCATGGTCAACATTGAGAATTTTTACAGAGGCAAATGAAAAATTCAACTGTTTTCTTAACCAAGTTCTCCATTGTTTTGAAAAAAATGTTTCCCATCCCGACTAACCCACAGTAATACAAATCCAAAGAAAAATTTATGGCTCACCAAAGAAATACAAATTTCCTGCAAAAACAAAAGAAAACTGTACAAGGCCGCCAAAACCTGCAGCAACACTGACACAATGAATCACTACAGGAAATATTACAAAATTTTGAGTAAGGTCATAAAATCTGCAAAAAAAAGGATTTTTTCTGTAAGCTCATTAAGAACTCTCAAAACAAAATAAAAATATACATGGAATATTGTAAAAAAAAAAACAGGAAGAACAACAGAGCAATGTCCAGTTGTAAACCTAAAAGTGAATGACTGCATATCCTTAGACCCTAAATTAGTTGCAGATACATTTAATTCATACTACTTAAATGTCATAGGAAACATGATTAACAAAAATATTAAACAAGATATAAACCATATTCCTACACTACAGGGTATAGAATACCCTGCTATATTTTTTACAAACACAACTCCAAAAGAAGTGGAGAAAATCAATTCTTTGCAACCAAAATTATCTAGTAGCTATGATAGCATATCTGGAAGTTATAAAAGCAATGGGTTTTTGAATTCATTGTTCCATTAAGCCATATTTGTAATGATATCATCAATACAGGATTGTTTCCAGACAGACTCAAACGGGCTATGGTAACACCATTGTTCAAGAAAGGAGACACAAGATCAAAGTAAAGAATTATAGACCTAACTCACTTCTTTCATCTGACACCGTTGGGTGACACACGAGACGAACGGTGACACAATAAACTTATTGTAGATGGGCACCAGGTGTTTCCCAGTCACCACACTGTTGAGACTCAGGGTTCTCAGGGATGCTGTGGGTTCTGTGTGTCCATCTCACCCGAGCGTACTTACAAAACACTTTTCATTACTAAACATCTTTACTAAAGATTTTATCACTGAAAAATGGTGAGAGGTTGCTGTCACTACAAAGAAAGACTTAAAGCACTGTGAGACTTGCTTTTTTATTACATCAATCATATAAAATTATGCCAAGGTTAACTTTATAAAACTCGGACGTGTCCAGCTAACTCCGTTCGGATGCTCTCCAGCCCACAATTAATCTAGCGCACTCCTAAATGGATGACTTCTCTGTGGTGTTAGAAAACACAATCTTCACAAGGAAAGCGCTCGACAGCCCCTAGGGTAGACTACCAATTTTTCCTGTAGACAGGGCGCAGAGAATGGTGAAATGAACAAACACGTGTGATTATTTGGCATCACTAACGCGGATTCGTCGGGGCTAGCCTTGCCGCACGTAGTTAGTGTGATGACGGCCTATACACATAGTCGGCCAGGACGGAAATAATACCACCGTACAAATTACATTAATGGCACAAATACATATGAAACAAGATGGGACACAACATGGATGATCACAATAAACACGCAGGTGCATGAAAGCACGCTTAGATGGCACAGATGCCGCTGGATAAGATTCGTAGTGGATCACGTGGTGCAGGTGAAATTGCAGTATTTCTCTGTAAAAACTGCAAATTCTGTCAGACAATTTGTTATTATCAATGGGAAAAATATTCTCCTGTAGAATGAGACATTTATAGGCTTGTAACACGCCTGATGGCGGGAAAATCCAGCAGACCGCATGGTCATAGATACAAAGCATCAATTACATAAAAATTACACGGAACCATGAATGAAAATTACATAGAACCCTGAAATTAATTACGACGCTCATGATATTACACAAATAAAATAATTAAACATGAAAACTACCCTTAAATACATACATTAAAACAAAGCCCTTAAAATTGCACACAGCAATTAAACAGAAATTACACTGAAACGCCTTTAACATAGGCGGATGGCATCTGATTCAAAGTTGTGCGTGCCGCATGGTCTTTCCGACATTTTTCCTCCTTTCTCATCGATTACATTGAGAAAGCCACAAGGGCACAAATTATTAAGTTAAGCGGAAGCATAATGCTGGGGAATGTCTGGCAAATCGTACGCAAAGCAAAGGTTAACCGGTATACTAAAAGTGAGCTATTGTCATCTACATCAGTGCAAAAAGTTTGAGGTGCGTATGTGACAGCGTAATTACCTCATCAGCTTTCTTCGACGGAATGCCCAGAGGCAGGGGTTGCGCAGACCTACCAAGGCTGCCTACGGGGTTCACACAAGCGGAAGTGGTATGTACACTGAGTAAAACTTTTATATTTTGAAGTAAATGGCACTTAAATGATTTAAATATGGATTTACATTTTATATTTAAATTGTGAATTTTCTGTTTTTATTAAATGTCTTTCATGACGGCGTTCACACCGGAATAATAATGTTCTTAGTCTTCGCGAAGCTCTCATGAAGCAAAATTCCACTTCATATAAATATTCCATTACTGGACTGTTCAGGTTATGGCCTCCTTGCGCACGTGCATGCCCACGTGTCACGTGAGTGGTGAGCGCCATCATAGTCTTAACGCAGCTGGCTGTTAACCGAGGCGTCACACTCTTTTCAAAAGTAATTGAAAAACTAATTTACATGAGGTTGCTGCAACATTTTGAGAATCACAAAATCCTATCAGATTTCCGGTTTGGCTTTAGGAAAAATACGTCAACAAATGATGCAAAATTGTTAAATTAACAAATAGCATTCTTAATGCACTTGATAAAAAGTTGCCATCTAATTGAATATTTTGCAACCTCACTAAAGCATTTGACTTTGTAAATCACAACATACTTATAGAAAAATTACAGTTTTATGGAGTTTCAGGTACACCAAATAAACTAATAAGCTCATACCTTTCAAACAGACAAAAACAAGTGCGGATCAAAGGAAAAACTACTTCATTCTACTCTGAACAAGGAAAAATCAAGCATGGGGTCCCACAAGAAACAATTTAATGCCCCTTACTCTTCCTAGTTTATAAAATGACCTTCCATGTTCCTTGACCCCAGAAACTACTTCAATTTTATTTGCAGATGATACTAGCATCTTAGTAGTCTGTGGACTCAGTAACTGATCTTACACAAAAACAGACACATTTACAGAGCTAAATGCATGGTTTACTGCAAACAAATTAAATCTTAACCTAGACATAACATATCATGAATTTCCTCACAAAGAACAGAAAAAACATTAATTCATGTGTTAGCAGTAACACAGACAAAATTAATGAAACTGCAGTGATTAAGTTTCTTGGCTCTAAAGTAGATAATTTACTTAACTAGAAATCTCACATTGCATATATTTTGCCTATACTAAGTTCAGCCTGTTTTGCTCTGTGAGGTGTTGCAGAGGTCTTGAACAAAAATACAACAAAAATTATATGACTCGTGTAGACCTCTTTTCAAGAGCTCAGATATATTAACATTGACTTGTCCAATATCTTTGTACAGCTATGTATTGAAAAAACGATCTTATGGATGCAACAAAACAAAACAAATTTGCATGTGAGTACACGTTTTCAGTACCTACTTATATTCGTGTCCAAAAACAGTAATTTATTTCAGGAAAATGAGTCCTTTCATAAGCATGACACTAGAATTAAAAAACACGTGTGGATTCAGTTAACTTAAAGCTTGTCCAGAAAGTGCCATACAACCTTGGTAGCCAACTTTCCAATACGTTACCACAACACCTTCAAGAAACTTGCTTCTCAAACAAAAAACTCTTTAAAAAAACAGCTGAAGGAATTTTTTACTAAACATGTATTTTATAGTGTAGATGACTATCTAAACTACAAAAATTAAGAAATTACTATATAACATGTCATTGTACGCATTTCTTGTTCCGGTTTTTCTCGTTCCTTTTTCTTCTGTTTCACGTACTTATATATATATATATATATATATATATATATATATAATATATATATATATATATATATATATATATATATATATATATATATATATATATATATATATATATATATATATATGTGTGTGTGTATATGTATATATATATCATCTGATTTTGTTGTACTTTTAGACAACTCTGTGACATTGTGTTAGGTATGTGACTTTGGAGGCAAATAAATATAATATGTTATTTCACGGTTTTCTTTTCTGTGCATAACCGTAACGAGAAAAATTATTATTACTAATTATTATTATTACTGGGACAGCGATGGTACAATGTCTAGCGCACTCGCCTCCCACCACGGCGATCCGGGCTCGATCCCCGGCGGGTTCGCTCCCGGATTTTCGCATCTGGGAATCGTGTTGGACGATGCCGCTTGCCGGCAGGTTTTCTCGGGGAACTCCCGCTTCCCCCGCCCTTGCATTCCAGTACCGCTACAGCCTAGGGCCACACTTCATGTCATGTCCGGGGATGACGGGCACCTACGGGTCCCAGCTGAAAAGCCGGTCACTCGGAAGTTATTGCCTCGCCCTGGGTCTACCTTCCCCCCCCCCCCCCACAAGCCCGCCCCTAAACAATTATTATTATTATTAACAGCTCTTACCGGTCAACGCTTTCATCCAAATCTTCACAGTCACAGCAGCATCCCAGAATGTGGCTACGCTCTTGGCGAATGTTATAATATTCACAGCAACAAAGTGCTCTGCTGTGATATTCCTCCTTCGACATTACTCACATTGTTGTTTATTATTTAATACACAATCATAACAAACAAACACATGTCATGAATAATAAAATAAACAAATCATTGAACAATGAACATTGAACCAAATATGGTAGAAGGAGAATATAGGAAACTCGGGCGATTACATTGCCAACATGTGAGACACTTTATAACAGCACACCTAGTGGCATGAACTGACGAATACCGGGGAAATTCAAATTGACATGGCGCGGCATGCGTGATTGAAGTGCAGTTGTCTCGTAGTATTAAAACACATTGTTTTGCCGAATGTAATATAATAGTTGCTTATTCATATTACTATGTCGTATTTTAAGATGTACTTAAAGCATAAGTTTTATTATTTGGAACAAGGACAATCAGTTGCAACAGCACCATGTTACTGGGCACAAACTTAGATGTTACAAGTTACAAAGGACATATGTTAATCAATTATAAGTAGACAATGAAATTCTAAACAGTGTTTAATTTGTGAGATACATAACTGACTGTATTTATTCAATACATTCTTGAGAATGGAGCCGTCACAAAACATAAATTTCTACAAAAAAATCAGGAATAAACATAACCAAAAATTTTTGCACAACAAAATCTTCACAACTTATCTATGTTTTATTAACGCAGGATTAATTAAAAATAGCTCTACTACAGTAAGTGATTTAACACTGTGACAAGCAGTAATATCTGGTAGATATTTAAGATGAACCTCACAACAAAATAAGTTTCCTAGATAACAACTTACTGCATTTGAAGTTATTATCAATAAATTAGAAGAAAAATAAATAGTTTATAAATTCTTATTCCTAACAGATATGGTTTTTGTTCTGCTTTCTGCTTCCGTAGAAGGTATATTTGGTTTTAAATATTTTTTTTACGTGAGAAATACGTTTATGTATTCAATTCTTGAATTTGCCACCAAGATAAATAAACACATCCAGTGCCTTGCATTACATTTCAAAGTGTATATTCGTGTCTACCGAATGTCGTCAGTAGGCAGTGGCCCATCCGTCAAAAGCTAAAGTTTGAGCTAAACTAGATGGTGAGAAAAACATTTTCCTGTGAGACTGCCTGACATGTGCAACAGATGGTTTGTGAATCCACCTTTAAACATATAAATCAATTTTGTTGTACAGTTAGGCCATAACTACATTGCCTCAAGTTAAAACAAGGCAGCTGTGGTTAACCCACTGGCAGCCATGCATCAACCATAAGTAAAAATCAATTGAAACCTCAGACACTTCTTCAATGTGATTGGACCGGTTATGAAATTTTGGGGTCTGTAACCCAAAATTATACACCAAGAACTATTCTGTAGTGCGGCAAAATCTATTGCTTACTCATTAACACAACATAAAGCATATCTTTGTAGTACATAGTTACGTGTTCCTGACGTCCACGAATCCCTTATGCCCGTTTGTTCCATCACAGACGCATCAACCACACAGCAACATTCGACCGATCGACATTAGGTCGCGGTCTCGATCAGTGCAGGTCGGCAAGAACGGCATTACACTTTTCTTGCCGCCCTGTAACTTGTGGCCGCGTGCCATAACATTTAGCATTCACCACAAGAGGTAACTCTCGTGATGAATGGATATGTGACCTAAACAAGTGTGCCCCGTGAAGCCATGACCATTAGACTCAACAGCCATTGGATGGAACACTGGGGTAAGCGGCACCGCTTATTCCCACGACATTCAAATGTGCGCGACGTCGACTGGCCCCATGGCCGAATCCGTAGTGCGATGTGGCTCTGAAAGGTTTCAAAAGACGGGGAATCAAATTCCTGCAGGAAGTGTGAAGTGGCGAGTGGTTCCCTAGCAGCATTAATTAATAGAAGCATTTTTAAGCATAATTTACTGTGATTACACCATAACTCACTAAGGAAACCACCCGCTCTAGCATACAGAGTCGATAACATTCCATAGAAAACAGGGTGTAGTTTCGCCCTTAGTTACGAAATCAGTGTGTCGTCACATACATACGCATTCCTGAAATTAATTACATAATGACACACCCCGATTCTAAAATGGTAATTATAAGAGTTTACATGTAATCATCTATCGAGAATCAGCCACCGAGGCATCATTTCATTTAATATCACCCTTCAAGTACGGTGACATTCTCATGGCGTCACATTATTAGACATATCTTAGTCTCCGGCATTCACGAGTATGTCACCAATGTGTTTTAGTTTAGCAATCTTATTTATGTACAACATCAATTTCACTTATCATCTTATTCATGAAGTTCAGGTTTTTTCATGTTTTCATTTTGGCGCTGGATTCACCGGACATGTGGCGAAACCGATGCCATGTCGTTGGTCAGACTTCAGCACTCGAGACAACTGGCAGGGCAGACAGTAAGCTCCGCAAACCCCTTTCGGCAATTCAATATAGGCTGCATTTTTCTTCATATCCATAGTTAACGTAATTCAAGAACTTTTTTAGTACTTTTATTTAGCCAAGGGGAGGTCTCCCTGCATCCTGATGTAACATACCAGGACTTCATGTACGGGATGCATTTCACGTAATTAATCTAAGGCCCGCACCTTATTTTCCAGTAGTAGTGACCACGGCAGGCCCAGAGTGACGGGTCCGCTTAACTAAGGTACGCATGAACATTTGCAGAAACTTTCATTGTACCTTTATGGTAATAAAGCATTCTTACCATAATTAGGTGTGTTTTCTTGCATTTAATTCTCCTGAGTTCATCAGGTACTGCGCCCTAATAGCAGTCTTCAAATTTACAAGTATATTTCAGTGTGTTTTGCATTTATAGGGCCTGCCTCCCTTAAGCAGGGAAACTTCAGTGGTAATATAGTTTTAATGCTGGTTTTATTAATACTAACTGACAACTCCATCATTTATCAGGTTTTTAAAATTATTATAAAATGCTCACCTCACTGTAACACACCTAAATAAAGATACAGGATATTTGACAAATGTCAATTTTGTAATGCTTCGGATAGATTAATTAGAATATACACTGTTACATAACATGAGTTTCCTTGATTCAAGTAAGGAGGAAAAGAAATGGAGAATTGAGTTAATAAGACTACAAGATGAGTAAAGTAATCACCCTTAACATGATTCAACAAACAATAAACAATAATGATTATTTATTTTAAAAAATGGGGTTAAATATGAATATTATATTTGTAATGTCTGTCCTTGGTAACAAAAGTTATATTAATCTACCAAACAAGCAAAGGTATGCAACACTATCGCAATATGCACACCGGATTCACCATATCTCAACTGCTTCATAACTATTGTCCTACTTTCAGTGTTCATGAATGTCTAAATTTATTATTACATACATACATACACTCGCAATTGGGCTACCGCCTGGTGGCGAACTCTCTCATCTCTCCTTCACCCAACCAACTCCTTTTCCACTCCCTTCCTGAATTTACCAACCCCTCTCACAGATACCAATTCCTCCCTCAACACATTCCACTCCCTCACAGACCTCACAATCATGGACTGCATACCCCACTCCATTCTCCTCCACATCCTCTGAAGCTTCTCACTGTTGTTTCCTCTTCCTCTAAAAACCCCCTTACTTAGCTAGCAGTGTAGCCCTCCCCATCCTCCCTCTTCATTCACCATCCTGTACATCCTGACAAACCGTTCAACTTTCCTCTTGTCCTTCAATGAGCTCCACCCCATTTCTTTCATCACTGATGGCCTATAGTTCCCTTCTTCCTCACCATCTTGCTCCTACCTTCTCCACCTACCCTTCACCTATATTGCTGCCTTTCTCTGCACCTTTTCCAGTTCTTGCACCTCCATCTGCACTGGACTTATCTCTGGACGATACACCACAGTAGTCCTCTGGTGACTGCTGCTGGAATGACCTGCTACTATAACGGAGGATCACGCCCCTCATCAGCAGGAACTGGTCATCCTCGGCCGCCTTCTGGTACCATGGTCATGGCATCGACTCTCGTCCCAGCTGCCTCGCTGTCGTTTCACCTTTGCTGATCGAACCCTGTGGATGGCTCCTTTCGCACATTGTACCTCTCCTGATCAGGGCAACAGATGGTGAACTCCGTATTCGGATGCTGTGATGGAACAGGCATGGGTCCTTTGACGACGAGTTGGCAACATCACCACCTACACAGCTGACTTAAATTCTCATTCCAATATTTGTTCTCTTCCAATTAACGCCATTGTGGAGCCTTCTATTTATGCGGCCTCGATTTTTAGGACACTTTTTAGAAGAACCAAAACTAACATTCGATTATTTTTTACAATATATCGTCGTGGTCAATGCAAACCTGGATTGTTTATTTTATACCAAGGAAAAATATTTCTTAAACATTCACATTGCAAAGATAAAATTACAATTAAATAATAAACTGCCATCTGTTATGGCTTTCCAAAACAGTTTTCTCATACATTCTTTGCACACTCTCATTTGACACACTCAATAATTATCAGAACATAAATTATGGCTGTCGAAGATAATATTATTTCCCTACATTAAATAAAACTAGATAACAAAGCCAAGTGTTACATAGTCCTCCCAATTTTTCTAAGTCTGACAGGGGGACTATGGAAAAATTTAACTTTGTGTTAGTAACACACTAGATTGATTTATACATATTGTCCTTTTCATTTGCTACAAAACAAGAACTATAAAACCATTTCAAATACCAAGGAGGACGTAAAACATCTTAACACATATAATTTACATGCTTATATACAAAATACAAAATTAAATTAAATATTTTTTTATATTCAGCCTTCAGCATGGCTGTATAATTTTTGGTTTTCCATTTCTTATTAATTTCTAAATTATCATCATAAAAGAATTCACAAACATATTGCTTATTCATTATAGAAAGTCACCCACTTTGAAGAAGGAGGTAGTTGTTGATACTGCCTCTCCGATTATATGGTGAGCTCCTTTCGCAGAATTCTCGTCGTAGATCCTGCTGTGTGGAACTGCAGCTGGATATTCATTGACCCTGTCGCCTCGGCTTGTAGTTGTAACTATAGTAGTAGGGTAGTAAGTCATATGTAACACTTGGAACAGTCATCTATGTGAACTGCTTCACTGAAAACATTCTTCAACAGTTTATTATTCTGTCTCCTATGACATTTAGAAGGAGTCTTTTTTCCCGTCGCATCCTTAAAAAAAAAAAAAAAAAAAAGTTCCCTATGTTTTTTCTACAAACAGTTATCTCGTACGTCAAAACCATTTTAACACAACCTCTAGCACTTTTGATTTGTATGTAACATCACTTGCAACAGCTTTCAAACACAGTTTTTGTTCGCCATTTTTTCTGAATTTTTCCATCGACTATGGGTGAACTCGGGAAACACACAGTGCGCCAAATACCTATCAATGCTTAGTGTGGTTTCTAAATGTAAACAAGGAAGAGATTATCTAAATTGATCTCCTTCAAGCGACAAGTAGGTTACTGACATTTCATACATAGAAAAAAATTGAAATGAATTACATTATAACATTGCTAGCATGAAAGATTTGCATAAGAAGCCACTCGACCCTCCAAACTAGTAATATTCTCAGAATACCCTATTCAAGAAAGAAGTAAACTATCCTTCATTTGAAGTTTCACAGTGGCTGTTCGGAAGCTTCATATAACAAATTATATTTATCATCGTTAGGGTCAGTGACAGTATAACACTGCGAATCATGTTTATTTCTATCAATCCTACAAACACAGTAACAGTAATTTTTCTTGGATTTCCACAATTATTTACTCTTAAAGATCGCTGGACTCTGCATTATGTTATTCTTAACTAGTTATGGAACCTATGTTTTAATTTGTCCTGCTTAAAGCTAAACACATGGCTACAAATTAGTACTAGCATTCTGTCATATCATCTCTTTTTTCCATATGTAGGGTTGGAAATTGAAGTACATTTCTGCAAAACTGTAGTGCGAAGTCATTAATTTTCCCAGGCATCGTCGATAAAGGGGCACACATTCGGGCATAACATCTTATTAAGTGACGCGGAACAAAGCAATATAATCAAAATTGCGGCATTTCCCAACGCGAGAACATTCATTTCACATCATATACATATATAAAATTTCTGCCACAAACTTCAATTATCAACATAATAAATTCCACATTGTTCGACAGTAACTATGGACATGTATATTTCCAAAATTTCGCATTTTCTACCTTGCAGCTTTAACATAGTTATGTGATTCCCCAACAACTTACTACACTGGCATGATCGACTGATCGTATTCCCCCAATGCCATAATGTTTTATGTGACAATTAACTTATTTGATTCCAGAGAAACGACTCCATAGCAGTTGCGGTTACAGATTTTTTAGATTCTTACCAGCCCAACATAGAGTGGCATTAGCTTCTTCGAGATGTGTTCCCAGGCTTTGTGTTCATACTAGCACCAGATGTCGAATCGTCAATTCACGTTTCCGAGACTTCTTGACGTATTTTCTCCACCGCTCCGCTGCAAGGATTAACTTACTTCTTGTGAACTCTAGTAGCTTTTTCTACTTTTCCTCATCGGTCTCCTCAGTTTCGGGCGATTTCGTGTCGGGTGGAGGTGGTAATTTTGACATATCGAAAATGAGTGATCACTGACTTGACATGCTTCCAGAGGGGTTATGGAGGTAGACTCGTGTACCGTGTTATTCATTACATGTTCTATTATTGGTAGTTTATCCCACCAGTGTTGATGAGATTGAAGGCATTACACCCTGAGCATGTTTCCTAAATCCTTCATCCTTCTCTTCACAGGGTTACCAGCAGATGTCTGACGGATTAGGTGGTGGTTAAAATGTTTAGTTTCCTGGTACCGAGTTGCGATGTCTTCCCAGTAAATTTAGTTCTGTTGTCGGACAGTACACATCTTGGTCTGCACATCTTCCACAAATGACTTCAGTTTACTCAAAACTGTTTTTGCAATAGCCTGCACATGCGTGTATAGCTTAGTGAATTTTGAAAAGATGTTTATGATTACAAATACATAAGAAACTCGGGCTCTAAATTGGTGTAACGGACCAAATAGATCAACGAAAATTATTTCTAATGGTTTTCCAGGATGATCGGTTGCTGTTCCCATGCATGTTTGCATCTAACACAGAGGTCGCATGTCCTTGCCACTTTGGATACCAGTTTTTGCATGCCCTTAAAATAAAACTGTCTTCTTAAGGCCTCATAGATCTTACACATGCCTGAGTGACCAAGCATTTCATTGGTGTCCAACACTATATTCAACTGAAGCGTCTCTGGAATTACTGGTGTCCACTCTTGCTCAAAATGTTTTACAGTTTTGACTGCTATAGAATAGAATTCCTGAGTCATTCTTGCAGTATAGTGTGTGGAACAGATGTTCTACTGGTAACTGGGCTAGTTTCACATAGATGCTTTCGCAAAACTTGTCCTCGCATTGCTTTACCAATAGATGTTCCAAATTCGTCCGCCACAATCTACATAGAATAGGTGCCTTGCTTATTGGTATGACCAAACCCTCATTGTAATTTTTGAATTGTTGCGGAAATTCCTCTTCATGGATTGTGTTCAAAAGGTCCGCCAGTACGTTACTCGAGCCTCGAATATGGCGATATTCAATGTCGAACGCCTGTATAAGGAGTGCCATCGCATCAGTCTGCTACTGAAAATGTATCCAACTCGCAAGCTTAACAATGCCTGATTGTTAGTGTGTAGGACGATTCTTTCTCCCAGTAATAAATCACGGTACTTTTGTAGACTTCAGATAGTGCCAAGCATTTCATTCTTAGTGACTGTGTGGTTTTTCTCTGCTTAGCTTAGCATTCGGCTGACCATGGCCACAGTCCTTTCGTTGCATTGTGGATCATGTTGTGCCAGTTAGCACCTAAGGCTACGTCGAAGCATCAGTGTAAAAGTGATAGTCGACACCCTGTCTGGGGTGATGTATCACCCCAGATCACCGCATATGGGATCTAAATCTTATGGAATTATGTAACATGTGAATCAGTGACTGGTATTACGAACTAACAAGTAGGGCAAATGTCACACTTCTTGCATAATTAGTCCATCAGTGTCATACATAGCAGTAGAATAGATGAGATCACATATGATTGCCCAATCGCCAAGTCACTGGACAGTCCTCTTACTCTGACTTTTTCATTTCAAAGACAAAGGGTGCGGCCTAATATGACTGTCAATCACGTGTTCATTATATATATATATATATATATATATATATTATATATATATATATATATATATATATATATATATATATATATATATATATATATATATATATATATATATATAATTAGATGGTTGGATAACCTATGAATATTGTTTTAATAAGATGACAAAAATATGACATTCATTTTCTGATGATGTGTTGATGCAATTCCTTCTCTTTTATAAACCCTTGATTATATTTTATTTAACTGCGAGAAAAATATTGAATGTTCGGCAGGAAAATTGTAATGTAATTTGGGAGGTAGCCTATCGCTGAACACGCTGCAAAGTATAATTGCACAATTCTCTTTTCAAAGTCAAATAAAGTGGCAACTGCTTGCTACCGTTAATGAAAACTGCACAATACGGCGGCATCTTCTATCTAATGAATAATTTTTCCATGTACAACGTCATACTTTACACAAAATTTTTACAATATTACATTTTAATCAAATGTTTGAGATAGAGCATAAAATATTTGTTGGCCAAGCATGAACCACATAGATATTTTACGTAATGCATTTATGCTGTAAATTGTATGAAAAATATAAGATTTTGAAGTGAAAAATTAAGATTCTCAACTACTTTACTGCATAAATTTGCACTTTACTAAAGTGGTTAGGTAGTTTATATGTGTATCTGTTCAACAGTTTTTAAAAAGGTAAGTCAACTGGTTATTTTTTCATTTTTACAGAAGAGGATATATACAAACATGTATTCAAGTAGGACACCACACTTTTGATGGACCACTCTGGGGTGTCAGAAGGCACTTCATATATACATTCACTCTTAACTTATATTTAACACCACAAAATACAATCGAACAAAGCTACAATCCCAAGAACATATAAGGCTAGTATGTGATATCAACATTAACTTTCTCCAACCTTCAGCTCAATTTCTAACAAAATTCCTATCTCATGTTTTTATCATTTGGACTGATTGCAGTATATGACAGAGGTAAAGCTCTTACCATTGCTGAGATAACTACAAGTACTCTGAAATCTTTCCTTATCGAATCTCCACTGATGAATTCAAGGTCATTTCTAAGCCCATTCTCTGACTAGGGTAATTATAAGCAAGAAATTTCCTGCTGTTTACCCTTGGAGACGCCTTTCTCCAAAAGGATGACAACACACAGGAAATAATTATAAAATAAGCTCACCGATTATGTTATGTTAATGTTTGATTACAGAAAGATTCTCCAACACTTCTGTGAAGTGATAATAATCGAATGGCATAAAAATGCAACTTTTACAATTGAAACATATAAGTTATAATTAAAATATTATGTTCATTACTAATGCACAAATGAGCCATGGTGGTGCAGTAAATAGACAACCCACCTAGGCAAACCTGGTACGATTCCTGGCCGGGGTCACCCTTGGATTTACGTATGTGGGGATTAACATTTCCCCTGTCTTGCATGACAGCACCGCTGCATACTCGCCTCGCTTCACTCATCAGTTCTCAAAAACCGCGATTTAAGAGTTGCCTAAATAATCTCACTCACTCACTCATTCCCTTATGCACATGTGGGAAGATGTGCCTATTACCCCGCCACTTGGCCAGTCACAGATTGATGATTGGAAGTGTCTGATCGTTCACTGGACTGACAAGAAAAGTGTATTTCCAGCACGTCAAACACCCTTCTAGGAAGCTCAGTAGAGACATGCAAATGCCGTTGTCTGTCCCATTTTTCTGCTAGTCAAAACCCCATAACATCGGTGTGAAAATTATGAGATGCACTTTGGCATGGTTAGTGCTGCTAAAGGGTTATGATAACGATTATGATAATCTTCATGACCCATCAGCAGCAGTGGTAACCTTCTATGCTGTGACGTCATTGTTATGCATGTGACCGAAACCTTGCCAATCATTTTGTATTCAGGACATAACCCAGAATCGATGTCGGCTACAATTGACATACTTTTTGTGTCGTTTCTGGCCTCCGAGGGGGAGTCTGACCCCATTTGGAATTATTTTCCATATTCTGATAGATTGAGCCCCTGTTTAACCTGACTGGATGTAGGACACTCGGTGCACTATCTTCAGGCCACAGATCGTTATCGTTCTCACCACTTGTTCATGGGTAATTAGGTTCACCTGTTATGAGTGGTGCTAGTCTCGCTTATTTTGTTTTCATCAACAAGTGTTCTACAACAGCAAGTATGAAGGGTACAGATCAACAGCGTGTTCCATTTACTCCATTGAACTTTTCTTTCAGGATTACCTACATATCCTGTTCCACCGATACAGCATCATTGTTCCTTGATTCGAGGGTATTGTAGGTTACTATCATATTAGGTTGGATAAGATGTCTTATGCCATCGTAGTAAAATATCTCCACTCTGCAGAAGCTTTGGGTGTGGCTTGTATCATGGGTCCTCACTTCTGTAGCACCATGCAGGACTCGCTGCACAGAAATACCAAGCCTGCAAAAAATTCCTGGTCCCTGTTGACAATGGGTGTGTTCAGGTGTGCATTAGATCTCCCCTATTCATTTTTTTTTTTTGCTGTTTCTTGTGAGGGATCAAAATGTAGTAAAGTAGGAAATACTGCGATGAGAAAATAGCACTACTTGGACAGCCATTTTGACTGCGCCCAAGTGCTCAGAGTGCCGCGAGATGTTGTTTATGGATGGTGGTCCAGAAGCCAGAATAAAAATTTGGAAAAATTATACGGTTGAGGAGTAGAAGTGTCTGAATGAGATGAATTGGATGAGGTATTTTACCCAGGGCGCCAGGCACTACCAGACTTAGTGCTGTGAAGTGGTAGAACAGACTCTTCTCACTGAGTCGTGTCGTCGACCTATACTTCCATGCTGCTACACCCCTCTGATGAATCTTGGTAAACCGTATATGTATTATGTGGTGGATTATTAAGGTCATCCACGCCCCTATGCTACATTGCACTGAAATACTTGCACACAAAAATACGAAATTTCGAACACACATGTAAATTGGCGGGAAATTGTAAGTGACTATACCCTGAAATGCATTGGTGCTTACCTGAATAAAAACACCCGATTTACGTAGTGATATTTACTAGGTACTTTCTGAACATGCCCCTAGGGCAACACTTTATACAAAATCAAGCCAGACAAGGACCGGTCGGCAGCGGTTAAATTGTAAAAAAAAATTGGCGTGAAACACGTTCGTTACTTAAGGTGCAGAAATTAAGCTTCCCCAGGCGATTCAGGCACTGGGGGAGAGAGAGAAGGTTTCCCGGGTAGCTAACGAAAAGAAAGGTTTCTTGAAGAAAATACACTATTGCGGTGATAATGGTTGGTAATAAAGATGAAGGCTGCCTGGGCGTGGAAAGGAACTGTATGAGACTGACCTATCTTAGCTCTCTGCGTCTACTGTTTTTCCAATATGGCATGCTCGCTGGGGTTGCCACTGGAGCACACCACGTGGAACTACTTTCTTGCACCATTTATATCCAAAACTATGCTAAACACTGACACTTGCAATAACCTACTTAAAACTCAATAACATAAAAACAAACATAATACTCTGAAAAAACATGTGAGATGAGGTGTAGGTGTGAATGAGTACACTACCAAAATGATCGTAAAAAAAACTTGAAAATAACCATAGGGCTTTAAAAAGATGATAAATGGAGCCCTTCCTTGCACAAATGACTGTTTAGTACTACTCTAGCCCTTTTCATGCAGTGTCTTAGAAATAATAATACACTTGGTTCTATTTCCTGGTGTTATTGCGCTCCATGCACATGCCTACATGGCCCTTACTTACCCATTCATTGTGGTATACCTATAACATACACTTACACTGCACTAAAAAGCACTGTCTTGCACTTGTGTCATGTAGCTTACCGATGCGCAACCGCATATGGTAGTGTGCGCCTCCCTGTTGGAAATATTGGTGACAACAGGTAAATGGTCTAAGGTATGGGAGATCGGCTCACGTCAAATGCTTCCCCCCACCTTTTTCCTCTTTTGAGACAGTTTGCAGCTGGGATGATCTTACCGGCAGCATGCACACAGCCTATCGGTCTGCTGCCGTTTTCGCAGCTGATAAGGGCAACTTAGTGCCTCCCCTCTGCGGGCTGGTGATTGCTGTCGTATCCGCTCTCTGTCAGTTGCCCTCTTCCTCATTGCTGGCCTGCCAGGAGCCGAAACACCCCTGCAGGTCGTACACGTGGCCGGCGGATATCTCCAGCCGGCAAAATGAACCAGCTGACTCGTCCCCGCCATTGTCCTACTCTCTTGCTTCATCCTGTTGTCCAGTTGTGTGTCCTCTTGCCCGTTGCTCTCCTGTTGCATTTCCTCCTCCATGCTTTCACGGGAGCGACCCGATCCCATGCTCACTTGCTCCCTCATTGTATCACCTCTTCCTTGCTCCTTTTCACCCTCTTCCTGGTGAGTCTCGACATCCAGAGTCGGGCCCACTTTTCGTGCTAGCATTTGTGGAACTACAGGAACCGGTTGCAGTGTTGTCATCCAAATGGTGCCGCTTGTTGATGGTGCGCTGTCGAATGTGTTGGGGCAGTCCTTCTGACGAGCCCCTTGGACCCCAATGTGCCAGGCATTGTATGGTTTTCAACACCCTTCCTGCCTTGCCGGTTGCTCGGCATCGGCGACACCATCGAGCGTCGTCAAGGCCAAACTCCTCCCTCCTGCCCTTCACCATTCTCCTGCGCTGCGGTTTCATGTTGGCTGTTCTCATGTTCCATTTGTTCCTTGTTCTCTATTACCGCTGTTCCTGCACCATTCTTTAAGCTGTATAGTAATAAATTACTGGGCCTGTTGGACTGTGTGGCGTCCAGCATCAGTGACACTCCTACTACTGGTAACCGCTTCCCTTTGAGAGGTGCCGGACCACCTTTCTCATCGATAGTACTCTCCTGGTGCTCGTCGTGCTGCGCGCCGTCATGGGGCTTTGCAGTATATGGTGCATCTTCTTTGCCACACTCCCCTGTGATGAGGCAGATGTTATCCCTGTGTGCTTGTACCAATTTCCTCCCCTACACTTTGTGCAATTACATGCAGCCTGCTCTATTTGGCTGCTAGGCCCACACACAAATTCGGCTGGGCTGTGGACAGCAGGTGAGCTCACAAATACACACGTCTTGCTTGTAGGGCGGGAGGTGGTTTCTTCTTTCGTGGGACCCACCTTGATGTGTATCTCTTCTGCTGTTCCCGTTGCTCATGCCGCCTTTGTCTGCAGTTTTCACGTTGCTGGCCACTGCTCTCTGTACTCCTAGTTGCCATATTTTTTAGGACAGTTGTGTTCACCTGGCAATACAACATTTCTTCCCAATAGCACGTGCCTGGGCTTCATACCCAACGCTGCATTCACTCTCTGGTGGAATGTAAACATGGCAGCAGGCAGGTGTTCAGCCCAGCTGCTGTGCCTATCACCCACAATGAGTCGTAACTACATCTTGAGATACTGATTACGTTGCTGCATGGGGTTGGCCCGTGCATAATATACCGCTGTTTTGAGGTGTTGTACACCCCACCGTTTGTATAGCTCCTGCCATTTACGTCCTGAAAACTGTGTGCTATTATCGGGTAAAATCTGCAGTGGGTACCCCAACTGTGCAAAGAACTTATTCTGTATTGGTTTGATTATATTTGGTACCAGTGCGCTGCTAATTGTAAATACCTCAGTCGATCTTGAGAAGTTGTCGGTAATTACAAGAATAAATATTTTTCCCCCTGTGGGTCTGGGGTAAAGGCTTATCAGATTTAAACTTATGATTTCGAATGGCCACTTTGGAAACCTCGGTTGCTGATGTTGTGTGTCATCTGTGCGACGTGACTTGAATTGTTGTCATTTCGTGCATTCTTTCACGTACTGCCACACATCACATGAGAGGCCGAGCTAGAAAAACTTCTCTCTTGTGTTTCGTATGGTTTGGTCCTTTTCTGGGTCATCTGCTGTATTACTTGTGTTTGTGTGTAAGAATTTTCCCTCGCATTTTTGCCGGTAAAAATAGTTGCCATTTGCTATTGTCTTATGGCATGCATGTCTCTATCCTGTTGTTTACAACTCTCCATTGCTGCACATGTCCATTTGCACACCTCTCAAACTACGCTTCCGTAAACATACAGTTGTTCTGGGTGGTCTCAGCCTCTTTGTAAATTCACTTATGTTTACTTCTGCCCGTACTGCATCCATTTGGTTTAGCAGTGCCTCGCATAGTTGTCCCTACGAATTTGGTGGAAGGATATCGTCCCACTCTGCTTCGTTATACAAGACAACATCCGGGTTTGGTGCTCGCGATAATGCATCTGCCAACTCATTTTCTCGCCTGGGGACGTACTCCACAGCAAAGTCATATGCTTGTAGCTCTCCGGGTGAGTTTACTACGTGCCTCCTTCTTACTATTGAGACAGACCAAGCTTTGGTTATCTGTGTGCTAAGTGAATCTTTGGTACTCGACATAAGGACAGTACTTTTTGAAGGCCCGCCCACACTTCTGCAAAACATTTCCTTTCATTTACATTGTATCTGCTTTCCGTTGGGACTAATTTTGCACTCATGTAATCAATGCTATATCTCTCTCCGCCCTCTCGACACTGATACAAGACCGCACCCAGCACCTCCTGACTGGCATTGGTCTGCGAAAACAATGTCTGTGTAGGGTCATATCGAGCTAGTGTTGTAGATGCTTTGAACTGTTCTTTTATTGGTATGAATGTCTGTTCTGCTACACTGAACCAAACAAATCGCTTCTGTGGTGACAGAAATTCTGTTTGCAGTGCTGTTATGATGGCGAATTCTCTGATGTATTCCATGATCCAGTTAGTAAGGCCAAAAAATCTCCGTAATTGTTTACGTGCATGTGGCGGATGTTGCTGGACAATTAATTGTAATTGCTCTAGATTAGTTTTCTTCCTTTCCTTGCTTACCAGATGTCACAGTAAGTCTTATACCGTCTTGCCTAGATGACAGTTCTTTAAAGCGCATGTTAATGCAATCATTGCCAACCTTTCCAACACAAGCGTCAGATGGTGTACGTGATCATCCCATGTCTCCGACTATAATATCGTGTCTTCTAAATAAGCGAGGGTGCATTCCCCTATTATCCCATCAAGCATTCGCAACATCATTGCTTGGAAAATGGCGGTGCACACTTCAAGCCAAATGGCATAGTGCAAAATTGGTAACAGGCTCCGTCAGGTGCCGTGAAAACTGTCTTTTCCTTATCTTGCAATCTTATGAGAATCTGCCAATATCTACTTTTTAAGTCTAAGGAGGTAAGAATTTTTGCTTTTCCGAATGATTGTAAGGTGTCCTTGACCATTATATAGGGTGGTAGTGCAATGTTTGGTACTTCACTGATAGGCCGAAAATCAACATAAAAGCACCATCCTCAGTCCTTTTTTGGTGCAAGTGTAGTTGCAGAATTATATTTACTATGTGTCGGTTCAATTACACCATCGACGAGCATTTCCTTTATCTGTTCCTTAATAATCTTTGCTTGGTGTGGCATGTAAGTGCGCAGTGTGGTGTAAATGGGGTCTTCTCATGTTAACGGTATTGCATGTTCTGCTATGGTGGTACACCTGAGTGCGTCATGCTGTGCAAATACTTCCCTGCACTCATTCAAAACCCTTTGAAACACAGCCTGATGTTATGGCGGTATTTGGTGGTCAAACTTGGTCAGCTGTACTGCTGGGGTATTGTCTTTGCTACACCGGTCAATATTATATACAGTACGGCGTTCAGCTGAACCATAATGAATATGCCTGGCAGCTGGCTCTACTACGGCATTCTCTTCGCTAAGTCAGGTATGCCTAATATTTCCCCTTCCATTATGTCTACCATTACTATTATTGTGGAGATAGACTCCAAAGAGCGTATCCTAATGGTGACTGTTGCTTGACCTTGCAGACTATTACTTTCCTGTCTTTTTGTCAATTTAATAGCATGCTTTGTAGGGGCGATATCCCCTTTGTTCTACGAACTGTGATTGCCAGAAATTATGCAAAGTGGCCTTATCTATTAGTGTGTGACATGGTTTGTTGTTGACAAATACCAGAATGTATATAAATTTGGCCATTACTCCACTCACCTGATTAATCGGTGATTGCTGGGGTGTCATATCCGGTTGTTGTTGCGTGACTGCGGCATCATAGGCTTCCAGTCACTTCCCGTTTCCCTGCTGCGTCTTGACAGGTCCTTGATAGCTGTCATTGTGCAGATTGTTGGGGCACTGGCTGTGTCCCAACAATGTATTCTTATGTGGGTCGACAGTAGCGGCAAGAATGCTGTGGTCTCCCTGTCACTTCTGGTCAGACATCTTGATTCGCAGAAGCACACGCGGTACTGTTCTGCTTGTTAAACCCAGTACCCCGTGTACTGTTTACACTGTTGCTGATACCTGAAAATTTTGAAGTTTTTTGTCCAGATTGCGATTTCTTAAAAGTTCTCTGTTATACACTGTCCCGTGCATCGCTGCCCTCTTTTGCAGACAGTGCCGCCAACATGAGGCGGAATGGTTGTCACGGTTCCATTCCAGGATGATTATTACTCTCATTAGTTCTTCCATTGTGCCATTCAGCAGTGGTACTACTGATGCGCGATATTCTGGCAGGACTGTCTCCATCACTACCTCCATCACTTCCCTCTCTGGTAGGTGAGGGAGAAAAAAGCACCTTACCAAGTCTACTTTGCATGTGATGAATGTGGTGATAGGCTCACCAGGTTGTTAGGCTTGTGGTGTTAATTTACTCTGCGCTTGCAATGATGAAAATGCCCCTCCAAATCGGCACTGAAAGCCGTGGACGAACTCTTGCCAGAATAGTCCATAATGGTTTAGCGAATTCCACGAAATCCACACCTCATTTTGGAGTTGGGCTCCCACACATCATGCCCATTCCTCCTCCCATATATCGTATTTCTGCAGACATGCTGTTCAGTCCCAGAGAAATGTCTGTGGGTATTCTGTTGGTGCTCCTGCAAAAGTGGGCAACATTTGAAATCGATTTGGTGTTTTCTTTTTGTCTGATTTCTGCGGTTGGTGATTCCTGTTGCTTTGCATCACTGTTTGCGGTGTGCCGAATGGTCTCCATTGGTGTTCTGCTGTTGCTTCTGTTCGGTTCATTGGCATGGGTGCCACGAGGACAATGGTTGCATATGGATTGAACATAGGTTGGATGTGCTGTGGGACTATTTTGTTGGGGTAGAATGACGGTAATATTTGTGGATAGGGTGCGACAGGTATTAGTGGTTGTGTTGCTGGGGTTAGGGTGTGTTGTTGTCGAATACATAATTGTACCTCCTCATTGCTGGCGCTGTCAACTGCCATATGTGTCTTGTTTACGTGCGCCTGCTGCTCCATGCCCTCCTGTGCTGGGCAGTCATGACACAAAAATCCTGCTCCCTGAGCCGTTGCCTTCTCTTGCCTGTCTGACACTACTCATGCACTGGTGCATTACAATTACTGCATTTGTAACTTTCTCCTCTTGCTTCTCCTGAGCATATTGTCCTTGAACGCACCATGACATGCCTGTGGAACTCGGTGAAAAATTTCTCCTTGTTGAACGGTGCTGTTGGTTTTGTTATAAGTTTTCACTACAGTTTTTACAGATGTATTTCTCGACGGTTGCGCTCTCCGCTTCTCTCATTGAGACATTCATGGCGACACTGTATTTCACACTGCATACAGGCAAGAGTCTGTTTATTCTGTCCCGTGCACAACAGACTGCTGCATCAGTTTTCTTCTCTCAGTGCGGTAAAAATTTCCTGGTTTTAGTTTCCCGTTTCATTGTTTTCTAGCAGATGTCGGCGGCGGGGTTGCTTGTTGTGTTGGTCTTGTGGCCCCAACAGCAGTTGTCATTGCCATACTCAAACTTTGACCAAAAGACTTGTGGTCTGAGTTTTAAACAATGCAGGCAGAGAAGTGTCCAGCCTGCCATGGTTTATAGTTGTTGTAAAACTCGCGGAAGCATGGTGCGGTTGGAGCGAGGTAGTGCGGCACAGTTGGAGCACAGAAGTGTGGCGTGGTTAGAGTATGGCTGTCCCGCCCGACACGATGCGGTGTCAGAGTACGGCGGGCGCCCAGCTGACCGCAGGTCGTGCGCCGAGCGGATGGCATGAGGGGAGGAGAGTTTTTGTTTCTCCTTCCCACATTCTTCCCCTCCTCGAGGCATGGTGCGATGCAGGAGGGGTGGTTTGTGATGCGTGCACAGATCCCTTTGTCGTCCTGGACGCTGGGGTGGCGCAGGTGATGTCACTGTGACGCTCCAAAATGGCTGCTTTGCCGGCCACGTGCTCACTTTCCCACGGTAATGGCACGGCACTCACTGCTCTTCCTGCGCATTCCCTCTGGCCACATGTTCGCCTTTCCCGACATCTTGTAGGCGTCTGGAATGCACTCCGATGATGTGAGTGCGCTGTTGCAGTTCTTGATGTTTTCTACATTGTGGGTAGTGGGGAACAGTGGGAAACTATTCAGGAGAATAATTGAAATTTGACGAAATTTTCCGGGAAATTATGTGGAGTGATTTTGCGGGTTTCTGATGTTTAGGAGGTTGAGAATGAATGATAGGCTACAACGTTGGGTGACATTTTGACAGGGTCAAAATATGGTAAAGTAGGGAATTACTGCGATGAGGTAATAGCACCACTTGGGCCAGTCATTTTGATGGTGTCCAAGTGCTCTCAAGTGCTATAAGATATGGTTCATGGATGGTTGCCCAGGAGCCAAAATAAACATTTGGAAAAATTATAAGGTTGAGAAGTGGAGGTGTCTGGATGAGGTGAATTGGATGAGGTGAATTGGATGAGGTATTCTACCCGGGGCACCAGGCAGTAACAGACTTAGAGTAGTGAATTTGTAGAGCAGACTCTTCTCACTGGGTCATGTCGTTGACAGTCAAAGGCAGCTATCCTTCCATGCTGCTGCACTCCTCTGATGAAACTTGATAAACTGTATGCGTATTATGCGGTGGATTATTAAGGGAATTCACACCCCTATGCTGTGTTACACTGAAATACTTGCAAACAAAAATACGAAAATTAAACACACTAGTAAATTGGCAGGAAATTTTAAGGGTCCTTACCCTGTCATACCTTGCAGCTTACCTGAATTAAAACACCCGATTTACGTAGTGATGCTTATTAGGCACTTGCTGAATATGCCCTTAGGGCAACACTATACACATTACAAGACGGACAAGGACCGGTCGGCAGCGGTTAAACTGTAGAAATTGGCGCGAAGCACATTCGTACTTCCCCATGAGATTCAAGCACTGGGGAAGTGAGAATTTAATAGCTCTACGAATTTTAATTGGGGTACTCTCCATAGGATCTGGCACAGTTTTCTAAGAGGAAACGTAACTTGAATTAGTCAAGTAAAATAACGAAGTACGTGATTTAATATTTTGCTATGGAACGATACTTACTAAAATTCTAAATAACCAAATCCCAACCACGTCTGAACAAGTGACTTAATAGCATTTGACCTGAATGCTACGACATATTACAATATTATTGTATTAAATTGAAACTTTGAACACACTCTCACTACATGCGGTATGTTTGGGTGCCGCTGTTTCTTTTTACAAAAATTCATACAAATAAAATATGTAAACGGTGTGATTTAACACCTGGCTATGTTAGCTTGTTTTATTTTATATAGGGGAAATTATGTTATCTTTGATTACCATAATTTATGTTCTATATCAAGTGTGTCAAATGATATAGTATGCAAAGGATATGTAAGAAAACTGTTTTGGAAAGCAATAGCAGATGGTAATTTAGTATTTAATTGTAATTTTATATTTGCAATGTGATTGTTTAAGAAATATTTTTCTTTGGTATAAAATAAACAAGCCAGGTTGGCATCAAAAACGGCGAGTTATTAGGAAAAAAAAATCGAATGTTAGTTTTGGTTCTTCTAAAAAAAGTGTCCTAATAAACGAGGCACCATGAGTAGAAGGCTCCACAAAGGCGTTAATTGGAAGAGAGCAAATATTGTAATGGGAATTTAAGTCAGCTGTTTAGGTGGTGATGTTGCCAACATGTCATCAAAGAACACAGGTCTGGTCCACCACAGCATCCGAATATGGAGTTCGCCATCTGTTGCCCTGATCAGGAGAGCCAGCCACTGGGTTCGATTAGCAAAGGCGAAACCACAGTGAGGTAGCTGGGATGAGAGTCGATGCCATGACCACGGTACCAGTAGGTGGCCGAGGATGACCAGTTCCTGCTGATGAGGGGCGAGATCCGTTATAGTAGCATGTCATTCCAGCAGCAGTCACCAGAGGAGTATTGCAGTTCTAGACACACCTGCAGTGGTGTATCGTCCAGAGCTATGACCAGTGCATTTAATATCTAGTTTAGATATATTCACGAACACTGAAAGTAGGACAATAGTTATGAAGGATTTGAGTTATGGTGTATCCAGTGTGCATATTGCGATAGTGTAGCATGTCTTTGCTTGTATAGTAGATAAATGTAAGCTTTGTTACCAAGTAAAGTCATTACAAATATAATATTAAGATTTAGCCCTATAAAGTACAAATAAACTATCATTATTGTTTATTGTTTGTTGAATCATGTTGAGGGTGATTATTTTATTCAACTAGTAGTCTTATTTACTAAATTCTTTATTTATTTTCCTCTACTAGGTATCAGGGAAACTTATGTTATTTAAAAGCATATATTCTAATTAATCTAACCGAAGCATTTCAAAATTGAAATTTGTCAGATTTCCTTTATTTTATTTAGGTGTGTTACATAATAATTTGGTTACCCAAGATGTGCGGCTGCGAGGTATGGTTACCTATGCCAACCCTGAGAAGCAAAGATTAAGGGACACTTAATGGCAAATGAGTTTTGCCATAGAGATAACTACGATAGAGTTAGCAAGTTTAATTTATTCAATGCAGCTCTAATTGGCCGTATTATCCTAGAATAGTCAAATGCATATAGGACAACATTTCTGAAAGTCCCATAGAGAATATTGTTCCTAACACAAGCGATTCTTCTGATGCACAATTGTAGTTCACTTAGGATAGCAGGAACACTGAGAACACAACCTCCATAGACAATATGAACGCGCCGATACCGCCTCAGGTTAATGTGTTACAGCCTTCTGAGTCTGTAATACAGGCCGATATAATGCGCGCATTTCATAACATGAACAGCCTTATGAGCTAAATGAAAGGTTTGAGCCACGATATAAATAGTCAAATGAGTAAATCAAACAATCTCGTGAGCGAAATGAAAGGCGAAATAATCAGTAGTATGAGCTATATGAAGAGTGAAATAAAAAACGAGATAAACTCTCGGCACCAGCAACAATCGCAAATGGGTTGAACAAGCCATCAAAACTCAGCGAGAGTATCTTGAAAGTATTTTAATGCTACCCTTAACCAGTTGGCACAGGACATGTCCGCTCAGATATCTGTAGTTAAGCAGAACTTGAAAACTTTCAGTACACAATTGGAGCAGTTTTCCGGCGAACTGAGATGGGAAGGGATTTTAGCCCGTAACGAACTAGAAGTTGTAACCGAAATGTTTGAGTCAGAATATCCCTGCGCTGGAAAGAAATTTCAGTGTTGTAGAGGAACCCGTATCCGAGAAAATGGAGAGTTTCAGCTCCCATATAGAGCGCTGGCTGGATGACGAGAAAAACACTATGGATGTTAGGTTACACAAAGTAAGTGGCGAAGTAAAGTGGTTACGGATAAGTTGGATGATTTATTCAAGAGCATGGGTGAGGTTTGAGTCGGTAACAATGTTTCGTTATTGACCTATCCATTTGAGCGCATTAATGAGCCTTCTAATACTTGTTCACATGTTAGCAGAGAACCGGTTAACACCAATGATAATGTACCACCAATGATCTGATCCACCACATACTTACTACACCATCCTAGTAAGTTATGGGTAGATCAAATGACCATATTTGAGGGGAAGACGGGAGAAAAATCACATAAAGTTTTTTAAATAACCAAGATTAGTACTCCAATATCTTCAGTCTAAGTGAGGCAGACAAGATGAAATGCATCAGCTTATGTCTTAAGTCGACAGAATACTCCTGGTGGGGCATCTATAAGAATTCTACCTGCTCGTATGATGAATTCAAAAACAAAAATTTAATGAATTTCTGAAATAAGAAAATTTTGGGAAATCTATGTGCACAACTTCGCGAGAAGAGGTTTTGGCTTGGGAAAGGTAAACCACTGGGAGCTCATTTGGCTGAAATGTATGAGAAGTCTCGTTATCTCGACCCTCAAAAATTACGGACGAGGAATTTATCGCAATGACGCTGCGCCAACTTCCTTACGAGTACCAGGTGCATTGGGTCGGCAGGCACAGTGTGTGTCTTTTACCTTTCGCGAAGAGCTCTTGGCGTTTGACGCCATAGAGAAATTATTGCGCCAACAGGTAAATCGAGAAGGCCAGTTAGACGCAAACAACGACCGCATGTCTCCTGCACTGCTTGGAAATACGGGTCGAAACAATTTTAATACCCCGCCACGAAATGAGAGGAATACAGTTGTAAATGCGTACGAAACTACTACATATATACCAAATGACCTGTACGATCAAAATTACCCACCTACTCCGGGGTGGGGATTTCTTCCACCGCCGTGCGTACGGGCGAAGAGGGAAACCTCGTGACAGACAAGCACCCTACAACATCCATGACCGAGATGAAGATGAATACGAAAAGTGACAGTCGTATGCCAAATATGATAGTCGACATTTCTCTTGGAGTAGTGCAGAAAGAGACCGAAGAAATTCCGCTATCTCCCGTGAAGGCGATCCAGTACTTGCACAAGCTTCGGAGAGGAGATCGGCTAGAAGAAGAGAATACACAACAGAAGTGGGGCATTTTAATGATAATACAGGGCCGCGAACTGCGAGTTCTTTGCGACCACCTGACCCAGTACATCAAGGCGAAACTACACCGGGATGTTTTGAAAGCCAACAGCCTTTAGATCCGTGGCCACCCGTTTTTTTGCATCAAGGCATCAAACTTCATCTTCACCACTTACTGTAGCACCGGATGGCGGATTCGCGTAAAACCGTGACAGCCTGTTAAACTTTTAGAGGTTTTGTTTTATCAAACCCACAGAGAGTTTATATTGACTGATACGGTAGAAGAACCTGAAAATTCGCATGCAATTTTATGACCATAGCTGTTACTCCATGTCTATTATATAACAGTTCCACTTTTATTTTTAATCTCTTTTCCACGATGCAGTTTATTGCGTACACACGTTACCTTGGATGTTTTACACCCCTAGGAAGTTAATCCATAATAAAATTAAGTGTAGTGAATATGTACGTCTTTTTATCTATAACGGACACTAAGGGAGTTATGTTCCATCCAAAATAAAAATAATACTTTTACTTAAAAACATTGAAGACTACCAAATATGAAGTAACATTAATGTGGACAGCTAAATTAAAAAAGTCTATTAACCTCTAATCAGTATTTGATTTCATTACCTCCGTAATTAACAAACTAAATGTTTGCCAATTTTTTGTCGTATCGAATGTTGTGCTCTACATTGCTTTGGTTTGGATTTAGGCAGCGTGAGAAAATTTTGTTGCGAATGTGTTGTTGCCAGCGATATAATATCACTGAAAGTCCCCAATAACGCATGCGAACATTATCTATAGCCTCAAGCTGGCAACACAAGCTGTGCCACAAAGTCTCACGCTGATATTGTCCACAGATAACATGGAAAACTATCCGCCTGCAGAGTTTACTGATGATTCTCATTTACGGCGACGCCAAGTGGGTACCATGGTAGATAAGCTGCAAAATTATATCAGCAAAGATATAAATTACACCCATTCGTTTTCTGTGTTCATCATGACGGGTTTGGTCCTCTTCCAACACGATAATGCTCATCCACAAACCCTGAGAGCTGCCAATTTATGGTTGGAGGAATACTCCTCCGCGTATAGTGTTATATCATAACCCCTATATTCACGTGGTTTTAATGTTATCAATCACATCTTGGATGCTCTATGGCGCACAGTTGGAAACAACTTCAGAAGAATTCATAATTATGGAGTTTTCTTGAAGACGCACTGTGTCACTGTCTTAAGACTTCTTCAGAAAGATCGTGGCACCTATATCCGTCGTGTTTACCAAGCTAATATATGCAGAGCTGTCACTACGTGGAATTCAGTAAATGAGTAATTACGTTTTTTTTTTTTTTTTTTTTTCGGTTCTGCAATTACTTATTGGATGTATCAATTGTATGACAGAGGGGAAACGGGACAGCTCTCTTTTGCGGAATGCTACCTCGGTGAAGAGAAGAAAACAATGAGCAGCATTATTTCGGCGGGGGGGAGGTGAATACACTTTTAAAAAAGCAATGATGTAAAGCCTGGAAAAACTACGCAGTACTGAACCCCAACATGTAAATTGATACCGGAAAACAATCAGGACAGACGGTCGTAACGGCTAAGTTACGCTAAAGTTAGGCCTAACTTCCATTCAAATAGGGGATCTATAAGGTCTAAACTGTCTTGCAAATAAGGGCTATATAAGGGCTAAACTGCAGTGTAAATAAGGGAACTATAAGCGATAAACTGCAGTGTAGTTACGGGATATATAAGTTATAAACTGCCATGCAAATTTAAGATCAATAAGGGATAAAATGCCGTGTAAATAAGGTATATAAAAGGGAAACACTGCCATAAAAATAGGAGGTCTATAAGGGCTAAACTGCCATGCGACGCCTCATTGCGACGATACAGTACGAAGAAACAAATAATCCTTGCGCATGTCAACAGTGAATCCCAGATGTACTGCCAGACGTCTTTCCTAAAATTTAAAATGTCAAAAACTAGAACATATTTATAGTGAGAGTGATTGAACCGACACTTATCAACTGAGATACTAACAACGACGGGGGTGAAGCGAGATGGGGATGGAAGGAACAGCGACGAAATGAAATGGCGAGGGCAAAGGGAGTGCCCCGAGAAAAGCCACCGCCAATGTTTTGAATCCGCTTGAAATTGGGCTCGGTTCGCCGTGGTGAGAGTTGAGTGGTCTGACCACTAAATCACCGCGGCCTCATTACGAGTTTTCCTACGTTTGGTAAAGGCGACATACGGTATTTATAAGTTAACTGACGTTAGCAGCCAAACAACATTACTTTGTCCATTAACACGAGTTGCACAACTTTCTGCAATCCATATTGAAAGTCCACCAAATAACGCTGGCTAAAATCTTTCCGCAGGCGCAATAAATCCTTCGGTAGGCCAAGCATTGAATGATATTGATTTGTAACACGGCAATACTACTGATAAAGCTATCTGTTTCTTCAGTATCTCTCATTTCGACAGGGTGCGTTATTTGTATATCTAAATATAGGTTGTTCACGGTAAAATGAGCACTTTTGAAAGCCCTGCTTAAGATCTACTTGTGTGCACGTTTTGTATTCTTCCGACATATGTAAAATTAACATTGTCATGGGCCTCATCACTTTATTCGTGCGTAGGTAAAGTAAAACTGTGAAATTATTAGAAAAGTAAATATTTTACAAATAACTTATGATAATTTTTATACTTCGATGCATTAAAAATAGAAAGCGAAAAAAAAAAAATAAGTTATTGCAAATGGTTACATTAACACTTTTTATTCTAAGTTAAGATACGGAACTTCTTCCCATCCATCGTTACCAACTTTCCTGAGCGCATGCCACTCAGTGCACCCGTTAAAATGTATGCAGGTAGGATCAGTGACTTTTCTCTATGGTTAATTTCAAAAGTGCTCACTTATCACGAACAGCCTTTACGTATGGGCGAGTACAAAACGCATGACTTTCAGTTAGCTGCTTCGGTACTTACGTAATTTATATTCAAAAGTTCAATTAGTTAGTTTTAAATTATTAGTGCAAAATAAGTAAAACATTTCCGATTTTATTTACATACTTTGCACGTCTTCTAATCACAGAGGTAAACATGATACTAAGGTATCCACAGGCCTGTTTCTCTTTCCTCTCTACAGCCTAATTCCCTAGTTAGGCTACTCGCTAACACTCGAACAAAATCTTCATAACTGAAGATTTTCAGATCTCGTGCTTTTTTTTTGTGACCGTGGTTCAGCAATTTTTCTTTCAAAATAAAATGTTATGATAACGACCACGCCTTTGTACGTGCGTGTGAGCGAGTGCCACAAACTTACGACGAGTTTTATCAGACTTGGTATACTTAATTTTTATGTTTTTAATCTTAAAATAAAATATTACTTACAAAATAGCAGCTTTTCGGATTCATTCCCTCCCTTAAATTGTAGAGAATTAGATATTAGTCACAAAGACTAGCACAAACACAACCTCAATATTCGTATTCCCCAGCAATCTAATTGGTAATCTTTAATCAAACAAATTGGGTGTGATACGTCAAGAAGTTTTAGAGTGCTTTATTTATCTGAAGATTCTGGCCTTGCATTGTCATTTCCTATTTGTGATAAGAAAATCGTATAAAATGTTGTGACAGCGGCTATTTTGTCAAAAAGTTGTAATAAGATATCGCTGCTGTGCGATAGAGTAAAATTTTGCGTCGTCATGAAGTCATTAGTTATATACACGATTTTTATTTTGTCTGTTTTAAGGAGTAAGTATCAACCTACTTTGTTGATTATTAAATTTTTTTATTGTATTTGTGTAACGCTCTGTTCAGTCAGAACCATACAAGAACGCCATAATAGAGATATCACATATTCTAGCTGTTTGTGCGCAATAAAACGAACTGTGAAAATGTTCGGTGATCATTGTCTTAGTTTCAAGGTTAATCTCCGAAAGCTTTACTTAGTTTCTATGTGAAAAACATCACTTGGACCGCTACCACGTTTCGATCACGTGTCACAATGAAATTGTAAGTACATTAAACATGATAAACCTACACGTTTTATTATTCCTGTATTCATATGTTGCAGTTGCGAATAATATAAATATTACATTTTTACCAATGAACCGAAAGAAAGAGCTGGTCACCATTTTGAACCCGTCAATTTTTGCCATCGATTTTCTTTCAACAAAGTTATTTTGAAATAAGCATTTCTTTTGTGGCATTGAAAATTATCGAGCTTTCTTTCCGGAATTTAGTATGACTTGATCTCTGGCACTAACATCTCATCTTTAGTGCAACTGATTCCAAACGGCAATATATTAGTTTTAAATTCAGTCAATTAACCTAGTCATATACCATGTTCTGGCAGAGCCCAAAGTTTATGGTTACGTATGGTTTAAAATCCTATAAATTCAAGATGCCAGAATTTCTGTAATTATTCTGCTCAGCCCTAAAGTTAAGGTATCCACAGCTACCGAAAGGGATTTTTTTAAAAGGTAGACGTCTAAATTTGTTAAGTTCACAGCGAACGATTTATAGGCAACTTTTATACGCGTTGTTGAGGTCTCTATGAAGATCGTTGCTGAAACTCTTTCAGAAAGAGGCAAATACTTAACAATGAGAAGTTTCACAGGACCAGATAATTGTCTGAGGTCTGACTTATGTCATACAATAATTATAATGACTTTACATTTGTTGAAGCTGGGGATATTCTATACGTAATCTTCTACCTAATTAGTTACTTAAACTCGCAAGGGTGTTATATCGTCTTAATCTCAGGGAAGCCAAGGCATTTAGGGGCCATCACTAGATCTTCTTTTGTAATTCCAAAAACAATTAATATACGTAAGTACATTTTATTATTTTCTGTGTTCATTACTTGCCAATAGAATATAAAACATTTTTCTAACATTGTGATTTTATGATATTGAGATGTTCAGGAAATAGCACATCCATTGCATTGGCCAACTGTTCAGTATGAAAGTACAGGTTCTGTGGTTTTATGAGTAATAATAAATTGTGTGTACTCAACACAAAATGAATAACCATTGCATCACCTGGCACGTCTAATCCTCCATGAAATATGAGATCGCTAGAGAACTTGGCGTAGCTTCAGGTACTGAGGAATTTTTCCTATACATTGGTACTAATTAGTGCCTAATTAAGTGTTGGCTCAGAAAATGTGGAAAATCATTTATCCTTTTTTTTATAATCAAATGCAAAATATTTTCATAATAATGCGTAACACCTTATATGTTAATACTTTCAGTGGAAATGTTAGAATTCTTGAGACAATTAATTAAATGTTTTAAACCTTGACCCCCTCTAGTTACAAAAAAAATGGGGCAACGGCCCTATGTCCCCCGAATTGCTGTTTTCCCGTGTCAACTCGTATATATGGTAGAACCCGTCGTAATTCCTCAGCGCAATTCATATACGTGCGCAGGTGCAGTATGCTTCGGGGGGGGGGGGGGGGGGAAACATTCTTGACGCAACCTTGCAATCGTCAAATATAGCTGTCGGTTGTATAACACAAAGTTGCAACGATTTGGAGCATCACAATACCTTTTACCGGTTATTTGTTCAATTTTTAACTTAAAAGATCTTGGAAGGCCTTTCTCCGGATACTTTTTTCCCTTCAGTACTGAAGTCTTCAGTTATTAATTGTGTATGGGGTGCGGGGACATTGTATATTAAATGGGAGTTGGGTTGTAGTTGCGGCTATGGCTGAGAGTCGCTTTCTGAGGATCGCTTCTTCGGCGGATTTGGGACCCCTACTTCGGCTCGACTCAGGATTGTAGAAGATACCCGACGGTTCTCAGCGGTTACGCTTACTAACCTTTAAGAATATATGTATATTTATGGGAAGCCATTAGCCATATTACTTTTATAGGTATAGGATATGTCAAGTCAAAGAAATGTATTTATTATCCGATTTTAAAAATGATTGGTTTTTGATTTTAAAAATTATTAAAAATATTTTTAATTGTACTGATTGTACATAGAGAATAACAGAACCATATAAAATTCTCTCATTCAGTTATTTTATTTCCGGCCTCCTCTCCTGTAGTCCAATTATTACATGATATCGGAATCAGCACATTATTCATTGTATCAACTGTTTTGTAGGAATAAGATATCTACCTAGATGATTTTTTAAAATGTATATGATATGACCAATCAAAGCCTATTATATAAGTAGCGACCCTCTCCACAAGTATGTTATAATAATGTCATGGATCAGCATCTACCAACACATTTGTAGGTATAGTTGTTTTTGATTTATTAATCAATTGTGCTAGGCCCTGGAGACTTGGAATGAATGACGTCAACTTTGGTGAAAATCAGTTTTTTCGTGCTCTTCTCATACATCAATCCTTCTCTGCAATCCTCAGAAATCCTAATCAAACCTCCGTAATCCTTAGCAATACCCAGTAGTCCTCACCTATTCTCACAAATCCTCCTCCACAATCCTTAGCAATCATCAGAAATCATCACCAATTCTCACCAATCCTCACAGATTCTCACCAATCCTTAGCAATCTTTAGATATCCTCACCAGTTCTCACCAATACTCAGCATTCCTCCACAACCTCCCTCAGCAATCTTAAGCAATCCTTGCTTATCATCCCCAGCAATCATTCATAATCCTCCTCACCAATCCCCAGCAATCCTACTCTGCTATCCTTCACAATCGTCCTCTGCTATCCTTCGCAATCCTCCTCCGCAATTCTCTACAATCATCAGCAATCGCTCCACAATCGCTCCGCAGATACTCCGCCTGCTCCTCAATCACTTCACATTCGCTCCGCAATCCTTCGCAATCCTCGTCCACAATTCACAGCAATCCTCCGCAAATGTCTTCCACAAAACTCAACAATCCTCAACAATAGTCGTCAATCCTCAGCAATCCTCCTCCGCAACCATTAGCAATCCTCTTCTTCAATCCAAGGCAATCCTCCGAGACCCTGCTCCGCAATCATCTGCAATCCTCAGCAATGCTCCTCAATCCTCCTCTGCAATCGTCGGCACTCCTCAGCAATCTTCGCCAATCCTCGACAATCCTCCTCTACAGTCCTCCACAATCCTCTGCAATTCTCACCAATCATTCGATAAATCCCAATCACTCGATCAATCCCAATCACTCGATCGATCCTTCGACCAATCCTTTGCTTTGTTGTCTATCCCCATCCATGCATATATAAATTACATTCATCTGCCAATCGTCTCCAAAATTGTACATACCGGTAGAATTTATGTTTTGTATGCAGTCCAGTATCAATACATAGTTTATACTTTAAAGTTTTCGTTAATAATCTTTACGTGTATCTTTACTTTAATAGTGCAGTGCTCATGACACCAATTTAAAGTTCGGGGGGAAAGAAGGGATACGACACACAAAATAAAGAAAAATCAGTTATTTTATAAAAAGAAAAATATATTATTTTGTATTTACAATTTAAAAATAAAGCAGTTCATCACATAAGGCGATAGAGCTTCTAACGTTTGGTTCACAAATTATTTTTTGGAATGATATTCATTCTACACTTCGCACAGGAAAAACACTAACTTGTTGTAATTATTTTCATTAACAAGGAGAGTAACCATCGGAATTGTTGGCTATTATCCATTCACAATTTTTTCACACTTTCCTGAAGCCATGTTAAATTTCTACTTTCAGGATATTCTTCCGCCTAGTGCAAACTATTCTTAACTAAGTATAGAAAATGACACCAATGGACAACACACTGATTTCGTGTGCATCCAGTAGTAATGTTGTTTTACATAAGAACTACACATTTCTTACTATGCTCTACCATCACACATGTTTTATCACAATTTTTATTATAAATGTCATATTATAATATATAAATAAACTTCATATAAAACTTCAATTTAACGAAAAATAAGATACTTTCATGTTTAAAGAGGTATAAAACGTATGTGATATGTGGTATGTTTAGGAAATAAATGAACACATCATACATGAGGTGATATTTCAAAGGTTTTATTCAAAAAGTTTGAAGAAACTGCGAATAGACTATACTTCGAATTTATTCGTAAAATACTGTTTATAACATCTTTTATATTGTTAGCATTTTTATGTTCGTTTTTAGACAACACTGTAATATGTAACATCATCTCACTATCTGGTTAAAATGTGACGGTGATAATTTCAAATAAGTTTTGGCATGCCATTTTTCGCCTTCTCATCGTCTAACAACTACATTTTCTTGCTAAAGTAAAATATTTGCAATTAGATGGCAGCACTAACCGAGAGGGCGTGAAGCCACAAATAAATTGTGTGGTCGTCTTTCGGTGTTGGCCGTGCCAACGCCACATCGCGTCGCTGTGTAGTGAAACCAGCTTAAAGCATTTTTTGATCACGAGATTCAGGGTTACAACTGCAGATAAGCTATTGGTGTGTCTATAATAAGCATTACGTTACCTTAGTTTAGTATGCAAGCCGCCGCGACTAGTCTACTGGCAATAAGCGCAGCAATTATTTTTGTGTTGCAGCGGAATAATCTTCAATTTTAGTGTGTTTGGAAACTGTGATTTTTGTTTGAGTTAGTCAATGTTTTCATCAACGAGCTATGTTAAAAGTCTGTTTCCTTGCATCTATGTTGCTCTTTATAGTTACAAGATGGAATTATTTGTCCCACGATGATGAACGTTTCAGGAGAAACTCTTTGAGTACTTCTAAAAAATTCCTGCTATAACGGTTTCTCACCTTAAGATATTTAAAAATTAAACCCTTATATATTTCTGTAGCTGTTACTTTCTTTAAAGCAAGCCATCATCTGGGGTCTCTCTATACAGAATGGATTAACCTGAGAATATTTGTTGTTTCATAAAACGCAGTACTTATTTGTTTTCTATGTACAAATTCAATCACTTTGTTTCAAGCGAGCATGATCTTTGAAAGGATACAAGATTATTCAATATCAGACAGTTTCAATCTGAAGGAAACATTCTTCCTAGTCCTTAATACTCTTAAGAATATTTTCAAGTCAAGTAACACATTTAGAAAATTTCTCTAGACTTCTCTGCTTCGGTTTTTGTAGAATTAGAAGAAAAATTGCCTCAATGGTGCCTAACACTGATCGGGACCTCGGTGGTTTATTGATTAGACTGTTCGTCTCTCAACCAGGCGAAACGGGTTCGATTCCTGGCGGAGTCACTCCCGGAATTTCGCATGTGGGAATCGTGCAAGACGATCCGCTGGTCAGCGGATTTTCTCGGGGATATCCTGTTTCCCCCGCCCTTGCATTACGGCGCAGCTTCATACTTACCTCACTGGGACGACTGAATGATGTTCCCTTGGAAACGCAGCCTTTCAGGATTTCGGGCCGATTGTGTTGTTAGAACGAAACTGGAAAGGCTACATTTCCAGTTTCTAAAAATATATTACTTTTCATGCAACTAAAACCCTGAAAAATGTCCCTTGGAAAGCAGCCTTTCAGGATTTTATTAGATACTGTTAGAGTAAAAGTAAAACTGGAACGGCATACTTTCCAGCTTCTGGAAATGTATTACTTTTCGTGCAACCAAAAATCGGAAAGATGTCCCCCTTCGAAAGGCAACATTTCAGGATTTTGCTGTAGAGTGCCAGAGTCGAAGTGAAAGATGTCCCTCTGGAAAGGTAGCCTTTCAGGATTATATTATACAGTACCAGAGTTGAATTAAAACTTTGAAATGCATTCTTTCCAGTTCCTAAATGCGTTTGTTTCCACACATTAAAAACCCTGAAAGTTGTCCTACTGGAAAAGCAAGCTTTCCAGTTTTGATGTTGCGCTCTCACACAAAATTCTGAAAGTTACCCCCCAATGGATTCAGGTATCGAAATGGCTGACTTATCGATACCAAGCACTAATATAGTTGGTCAAAGTTATACGAGATAGCACTTGCTATATAGTTGTATTACCGCCTTTGCAAGTAAAGAGTTAAACCTTTCAGAATATTGAAATGGTTTCCCTCGAAATGGCATCGATTCCGGTATTGTGGCTTTTTGGGCTTGCACATGAAATCCTGAAAGTTGTCACCTACTGAAAACATGTCCTAAAATGGTACCATAGAAATGACTTAAGGACATTACACAAGAGTAAACTTTCTGTCCCCTTTACAAAGTTGCCAGAACACTAGGCACATGACTCCATACATCATGCTGCCCTTCTCACCAAACTTCGACAATTCCACTTATCAGAACGCATCATTTCTGTAATTCACTGCTTTCTCACAAATCGCTCTTTTTCTGTACGCATGGACAACACTCTATCGTCGCCTCTACATATTCACGCAGGAGTTCCTCAAGGGACCTACTAAGCCCCACGCTCTTCTCCATTTTCGTTGCCGACCTTCCACGCGAATCTTACAGTACGCAGATGACACAGCCCTCCTACTCACAAATTTTTGCAGCCAGATCACAAAACGCATTTTGCACAATCACTTCATACTTCTTGCACTGGGGAGTCACACCTAACCCCAAGAAATCAACAGCTGTATTTTTCTCCGAACGGCGTAGGACACCATGCTGGGCCACAAACTTTCATGGAATCCCTCTGTTCGATACATCGGTATTCACTTTGACTCCACATTAACATGGCACACGCACATCACTCTATCCATCGCCAAAGCTAAATCCGCATTGCATGCCCTCCGACCAGTTCTTTTACACACTTCTCCCATCTCACAATCTGTCCACATCCTTCTTCATTTCGTCCTGTCGTTGCATCACTCAAAGAAGGTCTTCGTCTCATCCTTGGTTCACCCAGATACTCTCCAGCCAATCCATTTTACAAACTGGCCAACGTCTACCACCCCATGGACATCATCAGCATACTCGCCATTAGTTTCTTCAGACGAGCCTGGCGCCATCACAACCCGTCCATAGCAGCCATTGCAGACTATGACCCAGCAGATCCTCATTCTCACCGTCGCCTCCTGGACTTCTCCAACACTGTCCCTCCCTAACCCCCGCCATAGCAGCTGACTACTCCCCTTCTATCCTCTTTGCCTTACGGCACATTTCGTGTTCGGGTAAAGGCCATTTCGCTCTAATATTTTTCCAAATTCAGTGATTTTCTCCTTTTCTTAGAGTCAGTGATCTCCACATCATCCTTAATTTAAGTTCACCTCTCCTCTGTTTCTTGTACATAGTTCATCTTAGATTTAGGTCCTTCATTGTACATATGATCCTAGTTTTTGTTACATTATCTGCACATATTCATTGATTTCTCTTGTTGGTATTATATATAATTTATATTTCCTTTTTCACTTCCATTTTAAGTTCAATCACCCATATTCATTGTATATAGATCACTTGAGTATTTCATCCCTTGTTGCACATAATCACTCACCTTAATATTAAGCTATATTTATGTTTCTGTACACAGTCAGTGTTCCCTTCCCTGTGTAATGTACATGATTGCTTCTTGTAAATATGTTTGTAAGTATGACTGTAAATATTTATGTAAATATGTTTCTGTAGATAGTTCATGTTAATGTTAACTAGTATTTAAGATGTACGTAAAGTGCAAATATTATAGATTGTAAGTTTCCAATTGCTGTTCACCTAAATTTACCTGTTCTCAGGTGTTTCTTGTTTTTCCTGCAAATGTAATCTTTAATTGTTTTGTTTTTATACATTAGTTGATAAGTCTTTAAATATTTTTAATGTAAGATCAAAAGAGCAATTTTGTTGGAGTGAGCTAATATTTACATGTCATGAAAAATGTACGTATGTCCAAGATCTTTTGGATGGCCTGATTTGAAATAAATTGACAAAAAAATTTAAAGTTAAATTTCTAGCAATTGAAAGCCGACCATATAATATTTTTGATAGCAAATGTTGTTTAGTGAACCATTCTATTCACCGTTGAAAGTATTTTGCACTAAGTTCGTAAATGACACGAAAATTTTAAATCCTCCCACAAAATTTCAGTCCGGGCCCTAGCAGATAATTTAGTAACTTAGTATTTAATAATTAGTGAGTTCCAATTCGAACACTGTCTGTTGTCACTGATTTAGCATTATCAGCAACATGTAAAACTATTAAATACTATATTATTGGACACTTACAGTTCTTAAAGTAAACTTTATTTTATGTAGGTTTAACAAACGAAATGCCGATACTGTATTTTATAAATGTCGAAAATAACTTCAGTGGTGGTAATATTTCATATGAAAAATAATAAAAAAACCATATATTCAAACAAAGTTTCGTTAATCCTTAAATTTTAAAACTTTATCAATCGTAACCACTTTAAAATAAGTTTATTGTCCATTCCTGCGTTTATTTTCCCACGTTAAAGCAACATGGCGACGATACGATGATTGAATTTTTAGTGTATAGTAAGTTTCTTTGATAAAATAACAAAATACCAAATACATCATCATTTTAGTAGACAAAATGAAACCACATTACAATTTAGGTAACTAAAACGGTCGCTTGGAACATGGCATCAAATTGGTTATAGCATAAAATGGTCACTCCAACACCAATCCATTGATTTTCGAACACGCGATCGCAAAAAATGTATGTATGTATGTATGTATATATATATATATATATATATATATATATATATATATATATATATATATATATATATATATATATATATTTATTTATTTATATTTGTATTTATATTTATTTATTTAACATTTGTATTAGTTGTTGGAGTCGCAGAAAGTTAAATTTTAAATTTAAACCAAAAGAAAAAAAATTTCATCTTGTAGAGGATGTAAATTCTGCAAAAAGTCTGTTACATCCTTTTTATGAAAAAATTAATAACATGCTAATTAATAAAGATAATAGCATAAATGTGCCTGTAACTTTTTTCTACTGCAGTAAAATTATTTTGTGCGCGTATATTTATACCCTTGTATCCATTAAATTAATAATATAAACAACCAGTTCGGAAAGTCGTTCAATCGATGTACATCGGGTGTATCAACCGGAGAAGTTCCGAATAAGCTTACCTCTTTATTCCCTATGTCCTCCTTGTCGCCTCCCCCTTTTTCTTTGCTATTTGTGAGGAACCGTTGGGAAGATCAAGTAGGCGTACGGATTACACGTAAACGCCAGATTAACGCACCCTCTCCACTATGCACTGTCGATTGTTCGGTAGTCTATAAAAGATTACAAGGTATTTGTAGACTTATAATTTTTCTTGTGAACTGCCTATTTCTAAAAGAAAATAATTCGCGTATGCTATTGCTTAAAATTGTAATGAAATCCTTCAGAATAATATTGTCTGGAGTTACTAGACCCAGTGTTTATGGGGTTGAAAAAAAAAAAAAGGGCGAGGAGGGAGGGTTCAGTACAGTAGCTCGCAAATAGCAGCTTCTCTGAGAATAAAATAATGCTTGTCCATCTTTCGTAGCAAATAAGGATAACAGACTTTTCCATACATTTTAACACTAACCAGAATTTTCTTGCATTAGTTTCTTAGACGACTGCGGTACTCAATATTTGCACGGTACAGTGAACATAAGTTCGGCCTGGTTCGACTTACCAATGACTATTTCTAAACACTTCTCACGCACCTGCAATGCTTCAAGCACTTTAACATAATGTGCGATCATACACATATTTGCTGGCGTGGAACCCATCGGCAATCATTATTGCCATTTACTACTTGGTCTTTGATAAGAATTTCATATTTTGTAAAGTATGTATGTTTGGGTGTTATGGCCATTTCACACAATCAAATATTTATCGAATTCAATTTATTCAACAAAAAAAAAATTCTTTATTTTACTATCACTGAATTTCATCGAATAAGCTTACAAGTCTCCACACGAAAATTTATCACAAACGTTTCAATGAAACAAAATTATAAAACACTTACAGGAAATTTTTAGATGTATCTCCATCTCGTGTACGACAGGAAAATAATTGGTTAAACCAGAACAAATTTTCTTTATATTTTGAACATTTTCTTTTAAAAAATCCTTATTTTGTAACAACTTTAAATGTGTGCGCACATTCATTAACACTGTCGGAAATGCTGTGATCGGCAATTGAGATTTTGGATTTAATAAAATATAGAACATATTCTAAACGAAAATCTTGAAGGAAAACAAGACATTCAAGAAATTGAAAGAGAAAATGGCCCCGATTATGACGTTTGTATGACGTCATAGCATACAATGAATTTTATTCAATAAAAATGGAAGGTAATTTGAAGAAAAATTTTATTGTGTGAAAGGGCCTTAACTCTATATATTTTTGCATGTTTGCAAGAAGTTCAATACTAATTAATGCTTGAAACCTATAAATACCCACTTTTTAGACTAAAAATATTTAGTCATTCGTTACTATCGGTTTTATCGCGTTTGTAGGCATTTTGGAGTCAGATTACGCTAACTGGTATATTTTGTTAGAATATTTACAGGCTTTTAACAGTTAGTTTCAGGTTGTCCTTTAAGTAACTGTTAAATATATGCCGTGGGTTGAAAACCCATTACTGCTTCTATGTTGTACGTTCTTAAGAGTGTGCAACATATTATACATTATATTAGTGCGTGGTGTCCATAAGTAAGCGTTTCGGCAGCCATTTTCGGATACGGATACGTTTCCAGTAGGAGGAAACTATCAGGATTTTATGTGCAAACACACTCAGCCACAATACCGGAAAGGATGCCTTTCCAAGGGGGAACAATTCCAACTTCCAAAATTTCAACATTATGAAAGGTTTAACTCCTTGCTTGCATAGGCGGTAAAACAACTACATAGCACAGTGTCGTAAAGCATGATTTTGACCAATTATATTAGTGCCTGGTGTTGATAGGTCAGCCATTTTGGGACATGAATCGAGTGGGGAGTAGCTTTCAGGATTTTGTGTGGGAGCGCAACCAACACCAAGACTGGGAAGGTTGCTTTTCCAGCAGGGCAACTTTCAGGGTTTTTAGTGGGTGGAAACAAATACATTTTTAGGAATTGGAAAAGATGCCTGTCCAGTTTTACTTCAACTCTGGCACTGTATAATAAAATTCCGAAAGGCTACCTTTCCAGAGAGACATCTTTCAGGTTTTTTGTTGCGCGACAACGAATACATTTTCAGAAATTGGTAAGGATGCCTTTCAAGTTTTGCTTCGACTCTGGTATTGTAAAATAAAACCCTGAAAGGTTGACTTTCCAAGGGGACAACTTTCGGATTTTCGGTTTGCACGAAAAGTAATACAACTGGAAAGGGTGCCTTTCCAGTTTCACTTCGACTCTAACAGTATCTAATAATATCCTGCAAGGCTGCCTTGCAAGGGGAAATGATTCATCTCCCCTACCTCACTTCAACCTCTTTGGCTCTCAAGAACTCGATGTTTCTAAATCTCTCCGCTCCACACCACCTCTAACACTGACTGTGCACATTTTGCATAGACCTACACACTTCATCAATGAAAGAAGCTAATATAGTTAAAACCCCTAATCAATCTGATATGAATGTTCGCTGGTTTTAACAAACTTTTATACTCTGGTATCTATATGAAGAATTCTTAATTAATTGGGAAACCTTGCCGGGGGGGGGGGGGTGTCAATAGATCTAAGTTATAAGTATAGCCAGGCACACAGATCTTGGGATATTTGTTTCTTGCTCTTCAACTATTCGTTGAAAAATATTATTTCGTTTAGAGACTCCTTAAGTAGTACTATGTCTTGCGTGGATTTAAAAAAAAAATGCTCTTTTTCAAATGTACAGTTCTTTCTTCAACACTCACTGCCAAGCTCAGTCAATGTGTGCTGCAGTGTACATACAAAGCGAGTGATCGAAGTTCCATCATTCAAGCATGTGCACCGTCTTGATATAATAATGTTTTATTACAATTAAAAGGTTTTATTAAAATATTACATCATAGATACGGATTTATAAATACATCACAAAAATGTTTTCAATACGGTATTAATATTTCCACCCAAATTATTATTGAAATATTGCTATAATATCGCATCAGTAAAGAAAATAACTATCTCCTTCGCCACGTCAGTGCCTGGCGTTGCGACTCAACGTCCTGCTTGGCTAAGGAGTATTCGCTGATGGGGTTCTGCGACATCCAATTTTTAACGTCGTTTGATACCTGCAAATCAATTCGATACCTAATTTATGTAGCGTTTCTATAATATACTGAAAACCTATGGCTACATCAAGTATCGAAATCGCAAATATTGTTCAAATGGTTTTCGTAAATATAGATGTCTCATCTCTTGTTGAAATAGGCTGTTCACTGTAAACTGAGTACTTTTGAAAGCCCTGCCTGAGATCTAATTGTATGCAAGTTGTCTATTCTTTCGCCTTATGTAATATTAACATTACCATTTACCCCATAACTTTATTCATGCGTCGTTCATCAAGTGAAACTGATAAATTATTAGAAAAGTTAATAATTTACTAATATACTCATTTCTGCAGTTCAGTGCCTAAAAAAAACAGCAGGAATCGAAAGTAATAATTTCAAATAATCACATATGATTACCTAACACTTTTTATTCGACGTTTAGATTTCCAACTACTTTCCTGTCATCATTACCAACTTTACTGGGCGCATGTCACCCAGTGCGTCCGTTAAAATATACGCAGGTAGGAGTAGTGGCTTTTTTTCTAAGGTTGATTTCAAAAGTGCTCACTTTATCGCGAACAGCCTTTCACAGCAGACACATCAATAATCACCAATACATTACGTATCACAGCTCTGAAGACATTTTTATCTCAATAGCACACTTATCATGATATAAAAGTATCTCGACGTATAATATATTTTTGTACCTTCTAGACCACATCGCAGTTCCGACATTTCTAAAGTATTGTATCGTGACCGATTTGTCGTCATATGGGATAAGTCAACCGGCTGGCCAGAGCTGCGACGCCGAGGGGAAGGTCGCGTTACGTCATGGAGCGCTGTCAGCCGCACATAATTAGTTTAATATCTTCCGCACTCTTCTCCGGACGCTCACATCTCGCCAGTGACCGCGACTGTTTTGAACCGCGTATAGTAAACTGGAGCTGACCTCGTTCCCGCCTCTCAGCGACTTTCCGCGTTCCTACGAGGTTTCACGTCAATGTGGCTTTCGTAACACAGTGCACTAATATTAATTCATTAACCGTGCTGCTGTTGGACTTCCACATTTACATAATTGTCGACTTTCTCGCGAAAAAAAAAGACAGGCTTGTTAAGAATAACATTTAGTAAAACGATGATTACTGGCTCTAATTCTCTGTGACGTAAATTCTGCTGTTTTGGGGATTTGTGTGTAGTATTATCTTACGCTATTTTTTTGTTTGCACTGCGCGAATTGGTGCATTGCCTCTCTGTATTGCCTTAATTATATAGAAATTTCTTTTAATTACACGATGTAACCATTGTGTTTTGTACTATATGAATAACCTTTCTAGTTTAACTTTTATTGCAAAAACCAAAAAACAAAACACTTTTATTTTCTCACACATATCTAAAACATGGTCAGACAACAAACTCTTGGACATGTTGGGGTGGATAGGAATCTGCTTAATTGTGGCCAATCTGAAAACACAAAAAAATAAATAAATGTGCAGTTGAGTTTGTTTAGGCCAATTAACGCATTTGATGTAAATAGAGAATCGTGCGCCCGGGCGCGAGTAGGAATTCGTATATGCCATACCAAATAGAAAATTGCACGTTATTCAAGTACTCGGAGGTATGTACTGTTATAATCATATTTCACCAGTGGTTACAATCGGTGAACTTAGCAGTATTTGAATGTTTCTTTAACTTATGTATAGTACGTTAATGGAAAATTTTCTGACGTAACACCAAAGAAATTTTGTTTTCGGTGCCTGTGGGTTCTTGTATTATTTTATTCAACATACAACTATGGGTTTACTAATACATATAACCCTAATGATAGTTCATTTAATCCTGTAATAACAAGTAGTAACTACGTCTCGATCAGTTCACATTGTTAAAATGGTAGAAACGAAAATATAGGGATAATATAAATAATATTAGTCGGATTTTAAAAATCTCTAATAAACAGAAAATAATGAGTGATATATGAAAACAACCACAAACTGTCCCAGTTTTAGTCCACAAGTTTCTGGTATTTTCTTCTAATGTCCAATGTGTGCTCCCCTCGTCACACGGCACACGTCCAATCGGTAGTCGACTTCGCCCCACACGCGTTGCAGCATGTCCCTGTCGACGGCGGTTTAGGAGCTCATGCAATGGTGTTGGCAGTGGTAGCACGTAAACAGTGACTCTCACGTACCCTAAAAGGAATAAATCGCACTGTGAGAGTTCGGGAGACCGGGGTGACGTCAGGTCATCCCGACCACAGTGTCCAGTCGAGCGGTGTGGGAGTTCGCTGTTGGGGTAGTGACGTACTTCTGTTTGTCAATGAGATGGAGCCCTATTCTACTGGAACACGAAGTTTCCGTAATCCTCTCTCATTTGTGGAAACAACCACAGCACGAGCATGTTGAGATAGTACACACCCGCCACAGTGTTTTCATGGCAAAGAAGGGCCTGTATACCTTCGTCTGTGAGACTGCTCAAAAGACATTCAGTTTTGGCGAAACCCGTACGTGTTGCACAGAATCGCGGGGATTTTCTATGCCCCATATCCGGAAATTGTGATGGCTCACCTTTTCACTTAAGTGAAACGTCGCTTCGTCACTGACCACCAGACGTGTGGCCAATTTTTCTTTCTGCATAGTTTCCTGCATGCGCTCACAAAATTCAAATCTGATGGCGCAATCTTCTGGATTCAATTATTGCAACAGCTGTAAGTGGTTTGTTTTAAATTGTAACCGACGTTGCAAAATCTTCCAAACAGTCGGCTGAGGAATTCGAAGCTCGCGACATTGATTTTCGTGCTGGGCTACGCACGTAACTTCCCCTCGCTCTTTCTAATGTTTCGTTAGAAACACCTGGCCGCCCTCCGCTCTCACCTTTACAAAGACATCCTGTGTTCTGGAACTGAACCAGAATGATCTGGTGACCGGGTAGTTATGTGTGCTAGTGCCCTCGGAACGCACGCTGCACGGTAATAACCGTTAGAAAGTTCGTATATATAAAAAAAACAACACACTTTCTGTTGCTAAGTCGCCATTTTGTGAACGGAGCTTGTGATGCCGTCCGGTGTGGAAAAAGGAAGTTTAGTTTCACGAAAAAAAAAAGTAATAGTTTTGACGTGAATAAGTCTTTAAATTTGCGACCATAATGGGAGGCAATCCAGAAAATCCTATAATAAAATCGGCGGATAGAGTTTGGCATTGCAGCTCCGAATCTATTGTATACATTTAAAATTCAATTACACCACTCGATTGCCAAAGGATCAAAGATTATGTTACGTTGAGAGAGGACTGCGAAGCATCTCACATCCGACAAGGTAAAGGGGGGGGGGGGGCAAAATTTTGAGTTCCTTTAGCCACGTCTCATAATTTCCGTATAGTATAACTTTTGACTAGGATAAGCTATGACGCTCCTTTAAGTTTCAGTCGACAGCCCTCGTCAAGATAAATAGATTGCGTGTATGAAAACATTTGTGTGGCGTGGTTATGGTGAAATTGTATGCGTTTAATACAAAAAATTAGGAAAACTTAGCAAAATTTGGTCTATACTCGTCAAAAAGCCAAGTAGAAATACAGAAATCCTATACGTTTGGAAAGAGCATCTCGAAAGTAGTCCAGTGATACCCATCAAACCCCATATGATCGAATGAAATGGCGCCGGGAGCGTAAAATAAACATCAAGGTGTCTGAGTGCGTCAACGTAGACGTATTAACGCAAAACAAATGGCCGTGTCCCCAACCCTGTATGTTACTGTTACACTTAGGCTTACTCCAATGCGTAAACCATTTTAATGAAATTGTTTTGAACACTACAGTTTAAATACCGAGTGAGGTGGCGCAGTGGTTATTTCCGGATTCGTATTCGGGAGAGCTTGGGTTCGAATCCTGATCAAGACATCCTGATTTCAGTTTTCCATATGGTTTCTCGAACTCACTCCAGGCAAATGCTGGGATGGTTCCTCACCGCTGGCCGTGGCCGGTTCCTACTTCCTGAGCACCTTGCTGAGTCTCTATCGACCTCGCTATCGACCTATCTCTCTACAGTTTAAGTGATACAGCAGGACATACATATATTTTTGCTTAAAAGTTGCCGAGTCGACAGGAAAACAAGTGCTCTAAGATAATATGAAAAACTGAAAATATGTAACTTGTGTTATTTAAACGGAAACTTGAGGGTACAGTCTGGTGGGAGGTATTTAGTATGCGGAGGCGTAGAATAGCTGAAACTCTAAGGGCGACCTGGCCATTTTCATAACGCCTCATCACAGCCTCTATGCGCATGCCACTTACTGTCGTGCAGTCTTTCGCCGGCATTTCGCTTCTATGAGACTTCATGTGGTAAGCCTGTCATGTTATGGCACAGTATTAACCATAGAAATATGATGTACTTCCTCACAATTATGCTCAAATATCATGTGACGGAATTCTAGCACATAAAAATGTTTGCGTAAACGCCCATTTCTCTTGTTTCACTTTCAAACAAGTAGTAACTGAAATAATTTATCAGCCTACTTTCAACCACACATATACTATGCAGCTAATTTTGATGAGAAAACCAAATTGCAAGAGAGTAATATTTCGTCCGTAAAAAAAAAAACCAGTTGAGAAGTTCTTGAGATATGATGAAGTGAATGAAGAGATTTGGGTGGCTCTTGACAGCGAGATCTCGAGAGCTGCTGAGGGGGATTGTGGTGAGTATGGAGTAGCGTTGGAATGAAAGGGCGGGGAAATGGGAAACCCCCGATAAAACCCGCGGATCAGTGGCATTGTCCGCCACAATTCACGCATGCGAAAATCTGGGAGTTACCCGGCCGGGGATTGAACCCGGTTCGCCTTGGTGGGAGGCAAGGCGAGCAGGCTAACCGCTCAGCCACCGCCGTCACTGTATAATGATTTATTTGATGATCCTACTGTTAAATATATGGCAGGCTATTAAAACTTTTACTTGGTACGTTAAGTTCATCTCGCAGGAAAAGTTTCAGCACCGAAGTGTGATTTAAAAAAATTGAAATTTAATGACACCAGAGATAATGCATATAACACTAGAAAGTGAGACCTCAATTCAGAAATTATGAAATTATTTGACAAAAATTTTAGGTGTCATTTCTACTGAAAATGCGGGGGATCTAGGCTAAAAATTATTGAAATATGATATTAAGATTTCGTATTTCAAGTGTGATATTTCAACATGACGGAATAAACAGGTCAAAATTTACTTATACAGTAAACACAATAACTGTAAGCATAACAAGTTGAGTTCAAATGAGTTTGGTTATTTCTCAAGTACAGTAACGATGCAAACATTGTTTAAAATTAGTACTAACCACATTAAAATTCCCTTAATTAACCCTGTCTGTGATTTTGTACATAATTTTCGGAACAGGTTTCGCAAATGTTGGGAAATATGACATAAAACTGTGTATTCAAAGTGGCGGTATCTTAAAATGATGGACAAAAGGAGGCCACTAATTCGTAAATTTAACGCGCACCTAGGTAATGCCAGTATATTAAATATGGTTCTAATAGTTAAACAGCTGTGTCATTTTAACCTGAAATGTTTATTAAGACGCCACAATGAAAATAATAGTCTAGCTTACTAAAATCTTACGTGTTTTGGCAGTCTACCGAAGCACTACTTGCGTGCCAGATTTGGTGGGAATCAGCTGAGTAGTTGTGAGATGTGATGTAAAAGCTTTATGTTATCATGTGGTACTCTCTTACGAAATGGACTGAACGAAGTGACGCAGCGGTAAACCACTAAACCAGCATTTGGGAGGACACGGGCTCGATTCTCAGTCGGGCCACCTTGAGCTCTGTTTCCCGAAAATCACTTCAGGTGAATGCTTACCCATTCCTGATTGTCAGGACAACTTACTCATTCTCTAATGACCTCGCTTACCAACCATCTTTCAAAATGGAAAACTAACGCGGAAATAAGTTCCTAAATCAAACGTTAACAGGGAGAACTAATAACATATATTTCGGGTTCAAATTGGTTGCATAGTGTTGCGGGCGCAACAAGACGCACGCCGAGGAGAGCTGCCTCGGGTGACAGAACGAGGAATCCAGGGTGACATGCGGTGTTTGGTTAAGTAACATTGAACATGGAGGGTTGGAACGCGAAAGGAGGCCAGCGGGGCCAGTATATAAAGGACGGCATCACAAGGTCAGGGGAGAGACGTCACCAGGCCGACGCGACGCCAGCCGGGTCCACGACGAAGGCTACGTGGTGCCCCGAGCGTTCGTCCGGTCAAGAGCTGAAAACTTCCCAGTGGTAAGTGACACCACTTTAGCGTGAGACGAGGCCCCTCAAGTAACGTGTCAACTCAAACTAGAGACTTTAATTAGAGCCTAACGGTTGCTATATTTCTGAGCTTAAACTATTTCAATTAGCATACCTCAAGCTTGCAAGAAGTCGAGAGAGTAACATAAAGTATTTACTGCACTGCTGTATAAAAGAGTTATAAGTATCGTGATCTTTGTATTGCTGTAGAAAAGAGTTAAACGTAACTTAACTACTATTTGCTGTATCTTAATTGACTTTAATTCTTTATTTCTTAGTAAAAAAGTAGCCTTGTTGTAACTGTTAAGCTTTACTGACTACGTCACCCCCTCAGACCTTTGAGTTTATGAGCGCTCCCCTTAAGGGAGCGTAACAATAGTCCCTAGGATATGAAATAGTACTATTATGTGTCGCTGCTTTGCATAGCGCGAGCGAAGAATGTGCGGAGGAGAGTTTTACAAAACCGGCGTCACAAAGGCCAGTTGCAGTGTACTGCAGCGATAAGCCTTTTGCGGCTTTCACGCTCCTGACCTTCAGCAGATTAAATCTCTGCGTTTATCTGAGTAATGTTCTGGTTTAATGACCGAGTTTCTCTCAGTGTGATTGGGGGTGCGGCGAACCTTCCAGATCAAGGCCAGCAATACTATTTAAGCATGACGGGCCACCGAGCCGGAAGTTTTTTGAGAGTCGGGAGTTTGGGCGATTGTACGACCTTAAACGATAGACGACGAGCCAGAAGAGCAACAGGTGGCGACTGAAGTAACCAGTGGGAGTAAAATCTGATACTGCGAGCATCGGTGCAGTGAAGGGTGCGACTGGCAGGCGGGAATATTAAACTGGATGCGTGAGTGTAAAATGCATTTCAAATGATGGCAGTAGCCAGACTGAACATGACATGTGTTAACGATTAATGTTAGTTGACAATATCCAAACAGATACATAAAGAAGTTCTTTAATTAGAGTTGAGATAGACATTAAATATTGCATTCACTGAGAAATAAAAATAGTAATATTGGAGGCAGCTATTTTAAAGTTGTAAAAAATAGCTGTGTGAATTAAAAAAAAAGCTAATTTAGTTATTTTATTTTTGTTAAGACGTCCATTCCTTACTGCCGGATAGTGCCGCTGGTTGGCGGGTTTTCTCGTCGATCTCTCAATTACCACACCCTTTCATTCCGGCGCTGCTCTGTACTCACCTCGCTTCACCCTCATCGGCTCTCAAGACCTCGATGGGCTGTCCAAATCTCTTCACTCACTCACTTCATCCCTCACGGACTCGAATAGGCCTCTCTTGCGTCTTGTAACAGTACTCAAAAAATTTTGCGTTGGTCATTTTTAAAATAAGCATCTGGCGTGGTTAAGAAGTATAAAAGTTGGCGTCTTTACTAAGAACTATAGCATAATCGAGATGATGAAATTCGACTCCCGGATTTAAAAAAAATTGACGGACACAGATTCGCGTTGACTGTATGATGATCTTATAAACCCAGCTTTCCTTCAGAAACTACTCTAAAAATTACACATTTGATCTAAGAATAGAGACATTATACGTGTCTGCAGACGTGAGCCTTTTCTTATGCGCTATTCATAACTAGACGACACTCAGACTTGTCGAAAGTTTTCTAATTAATACATAAACAACTGAATATCGGCACGCCAATTGGAGGTCTTTACTTGTCAAAATTATCATCTGAATAATCTACGCGTACTGAGACGTTATTTAAGTTTTTCATCAAACGCCGAGAACCATTGTATGGCTCCTTGCGTCTTAGGAAGTTTTCAGCGTATAACTTAAGGAATTTCTGAAAGATAAAAATGTCGTAACCAGCGAACTAACGAGGTAATTACTCAGAGGGCTGAACTTATAACTAGGCGTTGTTGTTTCTCTTGTGTGAAGGAACCGCCTCTTCTCTGTCACGCCGCACAGAACTCAGAGCAAGTGATATACGTTTAGTTTTCTGGTGGTGTAATTACATGCAACAACGTCATAGAGGAGAGTGACAAATATGGCTATTATGTAGATGACTGTAAAGACATATCTCTTGCCAAATTACTTATCTATAAATGATTCTGAACGTCTCATCAACACTTCATTATAAGCAAAAATTTAATTACCGAACACTCAAATCACAAACTGAAACTTTCCCGTTGATGTAAGCATTACAAACTGAGATAGTGTTTTGGGACAAAAATATTTTATACTATAGGCTATTTACGGCAAAGTGAACACTTTTTGATGCCCTCTCATTTGGAATAATATTCAAGAAATATATTTTATTGTAGTCTTAAACGTTTACTTTCCAGTGCTCACTTTTCAGTGAACAGGGTATAACATCTAAAATGTTCAAGTATGACACATCTTGGCAGGAGACCGCCATCTTGGTAGGTGACCACCATCTTCGTATACATCACTTGTCTGCCATCTCGGAAGCCAACGCCCATTATAAATTGAACTTTGACCTGTGACCCATGACCTCTGACCCCTGACCTTGACCCCATGGCCTTGAATGACCTTTAAAACAAAAAACTCGAGAAAAATACGTAAAAGTCAGCAAGTATAGTACATTACAGACGACCACTGCCATATTATATGCAGGCCACCTCGACCTTGAACCCGTGACCTTGAATGACCTTCAAAACAGTTAGCTATCATAATCCATTATAGAATACCGCCGCTGTATTAGGTGCAGACTACCTTGACTTTTACCCTGTGACCTTGAATAACCTTGAAAACAAAAACTCGGGGAAAAATTATGAATAATCGAGGAACATATATCATGATACTCCCTTCCCTGGCTTGTCCCTCCACCACTACCCCAGCATTGACCGTCACAAAAAGAGTCGACCACTATCCCCCCCCCCCCCTTTCAACCATCCGCCTGCTGGCCAAGACCTCTTTCCACACTGTCTTGCTCATCAGGCCTGCCTCAACCCTTTCCTTCCTCGCTCCAAGTCTGTTGTTTCCAACCTGCTTAGAATGTATTACAATATTAACCCACTCTCATTTTTTGTACACTTCATTTCAACATATACCTCTGTTACCATATCATTGATTATGCACATGCAGTGATAGACCATTACAGCAAATATTTAAGTAATACAATTTTACTTTTATAATTGTGCTCCCTTGCAATATCGGCTTGTAGTGTCAGATCTGAAAACCAAGACCATCATATTACTGATATCAGGGAAAATAGACATGCTAGGAGAAGGTACATCGACACTAGCAGGAAATAATACACTTTCGTTTATTCATTGAAAACACATATTTTTTTTAATGTACACCAGACTTCAGACATAAAAAATAGAATCTCCATAGTTTTATATGTTCATGTACGGTGTTTCCAGCAATAAGCTCACTTTTCTTGTAGATAAAATAATCTGCTTATAACGCAACTCAAGAAAGTCTACGTTAACAAGCGTCCAACGCGAACCCTTTTCCACATATTCTTATTTCACTACAAAGTTTTTTTTTTTTCAAGGCATTTAGATCCTCTGGAATGCTAGCAACATTTTACAGTGCTTGAGTGGCAGTCTTGAATGCCCGCCGGCTGATTCCTTCATCAAGAGGTTGAGGCTTTTCATAGATACACTGCAGCTAAGCATTATACGTTATGGGGCCTTCTGTGACTTCCTCAGTTAATTGATTACGGGTCACTGAATTCAGAAATATTCCTATAGTCTATCCACGATTTATTCACAATTTTTGAACCAAACATTTGAAAAATCATCCCATGTATGAAGTGCTTGGTTATTTCCTAAATATGCCGTGTTTCACAAGCACTTTATACTCGTGTTTACATAAAAATACCTTTTATTTGTTAATTTGAACTTCTACTTATATATAATTCATATTTTATAATATTTCATTTACAATTAATATGAAAAAGTGGGAAATAAGTGGGTTGGCTATAACTAGCATGAAATAATTCTATGCAAAATATTATTACACTGAGTGAGCACAAATACGGTACGTTGTCCCTATGGTGTAATTTTCTAGACTTAGTTAATCTTTGTTTACTTGTGGCGCAGGAATATCCTAAAATTAGAACTTTTGCAGGGCTTCAGAAAGGTGTGAAGTAACCGTGAATGGACTATAATAGTAGAGCTTTTAATAACTAATTTCCGAAAATCTGATTGTGAAATAAATATTCGATTCCTTTCAAATCTTCTTAAAAAATTTCAGGTGAACACTTTCGTTGTTTTTTTTTTTTTGTTTACACTTATCTCTTTCCTATAGATCTGCACTGCACAGTCGTTAATGGTCAACTGTGAGTCAAGATAATGCCAAGTTGACAATTTATCACACAGATATTATTTACTACCTAACGTAATATACAGTTCGTCGAGTTCAGTTGGTCAATTTGAGTATTTTTTACTTTATTTGAAGCGATGTCGACGTAATATTAAGTTGCAGTTCATAAAGCAATGCTGGTGACGATATTTAGTCGCTAGTATCTTCAAAGAATAGAGATGTTATAATATTACAACATACTGCATATAAAACTGATGAATTCGGGTACAGTCAGATGACGATGGCAGCACTCAAAGTTTCAATATCACCCAGCGAGGCGATGCAGCGGTAACACACTGGACTCGAGTTCGAAAGGACCCAGGTCCGACTCCCGGTACGACCTTCTTGATTTCTCTATTTCATGGTTCCTCGCAATAACTCCAAGCGAATAACGGAACGGAATGGTTCCTTGATACCGGCCATGACTGAGTCTTTACCCCTCCCCGCTGCTTCTTTATCTAAGCCATTGATTTCGTCTCTAATAACCCATTGTAGACGAGGCATTATGTCATACTCACATGATTGTGATAAATATTACTGCTAAGTGTTTGAGAACAATGACGTCACTAACAGCAGAACGTAGTTCTAACTTATTGATGTAATTCTCTCTTTCTTCACGTCCATAACGTTTGCTGTAATTTGTCTGTTATTATCAGTACTATATCCCTATGTATTTGTATATCTAACTCCGGTAGCTAAATGATAAACAAGACTACTGGCCACCTTAATGACGACATTATTATCAGTATGCTTTCCGGTTGCTGATACTGCCGACAAGCACAGACGTTATGCCGGTGTTGATGGACAGTAACGGAAGGTGGGCTTTGTTTACAGTTCGCGAGGCGTCGTGCCGGCCACAGAACGGCAATCTATCGCTGGAGGCGACGGAGAGTGGACTCGAACCAGCAGAACGGTTCGAGGCGAACAAGGACGTCAAGTTCCTGCTGTACACGCGGTACGTCCAATAGCTCGCCATTACTTACGACCTTCTTCAAGGCTATTCAACATCCCCAAATAATTGTATAGAATTCGAGGATATTTTATGATATATCAATTAGCCTATAACTTAAAAAAAAATATCGAATCATTAGAAAGCAAAAATTATATTCGTTTTGTTTTTAAGCGTAAATATAAACAATTTAATTTAAAAATTTGACTCGTAAAATTTCTTAACATGATTTTTTTTTCTTTTTTACCCGAAGTTTGGATTCAGCTTAATTGTATCTTGAAGTCCCATTAGAGATATGTTGCAATTTATTTGAAATCATACAGTTGGTTAACGTGCGGTAAAGGTTTAACTTCTGGCTATTTTGACTTAATATTTATCTTAAAAGTTAAAACTGAAATATTGGACAAACAAGGAAACAAATTTCCAAGCAAATATTCTCATACTGTTTTGATGGAATGGCAATAAATTTTGAACTGCAGCTCTGTGTATTCATTTATTAAAATTTAGAGATTTGCCCGAGGAAATAAGTAAATGAAAAATTTGTAGTGCCCATTTCATTACCCACGCATCTTTTCAGACTATTATTTCGTTACGACAAAAAAGTATGTAATATGCTTAAAAATGTACAAGAAATATTAGTTTCTTGAACGTCCTTATGCTGGCTGCATACTGCTTCCAGTTCTCTACTCAGTTGCTCTCTACTCGGAAGTCCTCAAGGGCGCTGGTTGTCAAAATATTATTATTTTTTATATTTGTGTCTCGGCGTCGTTACCAGCATTTAAAATCAACCATGTTCCATAGTTTTCGTATAATCGCATGTCAAGATCACAATATTACTGTTTTTCTAACACGTTACTAAACAAACTATTTCACTTGCAAAAATAATATAGGCCAAATCTAAATTCACTTTGAAGAAATTTCCTGAGTTACTTCAAACTAAGTAATAACACAAAAAATATTTCCATAATTTTTTTTTTTTTTTTTTTTTTTTTTTTTTTTAAGATTTGGACATGAAGAAGATGTGCATATTCTAATCGGTATTTATGAATTTTCGTAAGTGAACTTTACTTGAGTTTCGTTTCTTGTAATTAGTTAGGTTTATGTTATTTATATGCTCAAGTACAGAGAAATATTGATTTAGCATGCATTCACACACATCATATGGACTCTTTGCAAGTCGAACTATGTTTGTAACAAACATAAAATACTGAAAATATTTTCCCAAAACAGTTTCCGTATTCTAACAGCAAATAATTTTTGCTACATAAACGTTCAAAATAAATTATCTGGGAATGCAAGTTAGAAAACTATGTATACAATTCCGTGTTATGAGATGTTAGTAGCCTTCATCTTATTAAGTTTCGGTTAAATAAATATTTATTTCTAACATACCTCCATTTCATTGCTTGACGATTCTGAGAAAATTTAGTGAATGTAGTAAGCGTGAGAACAGGACAAAATTCAGTCTGCGGATACATATTATTTCCCTTACTTTACAATCCATTATTCAGAAATATTTCCATTGGAAAAAAACGATTCACAAACACACACAATGTAAATAAAATTACACTACTTTAAATTTAATTTCAGGAAAAATCCTGCAGCGGCCCAAACGATCTCAGTGGGGAATGCAGCATCACTTGGCAGCTTTAACCCTCAACACATGACAAAGATCATCATTCACGGGTGGCAGTCAGACTCTTCCCATTTTGCAGGTTTTGTTTCAGGTAAGAAGAAATTCTTTGCGTCTATCTTATTCAAGCAATGGAATGTATAATTTTTAAACAGCTTTCTTTAATGAAATAGTATGAAATTTATAAGAAACTCTGATACGACAGCAATGAGCTAGATGTTGACTTGTGCAACTTTATGTAAAGTTTTTAGTTACTGTACCATTATATATTTCATTTTTAATTTAACTATATTACATTAATATGCATGGAAATTACAGTATAATGGATAATTCCTTGAGCAAATCTTTGTTACAAAACTTTTTACTGCGTTGCATTTTTTATGTTCTGTAACTGTGTTTAATTCGATAGGTTTTAAATTAACAATTAGGTTAAGGATGGCAAGAGGAAGTTTCAGCACTTGGCTAAAATATTTCGAGCGAGTGCGTTAGTCCTCACAATTAATAACAGTGGCCACATGCCTACAAGTGCCTTTATCATATTTTATCAGATATAAACAACATGTTGGGGCCTAGTAAGCAGGACAGTTTGTATACGACTAGCCACCAGACGATACATTTGCGCGCGCTCACATTTACGACCAAAACTTCTTATTGTATCATGATGCTCGGCTCATACTAACTGTAATTCTCTATTTATCACATGCGCAAGAGCGCATGCGTAGTACGCTGGCTGGGAGATCTGCCACCACTCAGCTCCGAAAGAAACGAAAACCTTTGTTCGGTTCTTCGTCTCGATAAACAGCAAATGCGACTGCGTGCTGCAGTTCATAATGCCCAAGGTCGGTACTGCTATCGTTAAGCCAATGATTGATTTTAAAAAGTTTACAATATTTTGTTGCGTATCTTTTTCCTCGAAAGCGACAGCATTTGTTACAAAATTTTTTCTCTGTTCTACACAAAATTTGATAGGTAAACAATTATAGTTTTCATGTGTGATAATGGTTTTGCCACATAATTCTGTGACGGAAATTCCAACGTCACTAAAAATCATAAGTATGAACAGAATTTAAAAAAAGAAAAAATAATAATATGTTGCACTGGCTATAAGGAACCAACAGTCAAGCGTTTAGCTAAGTATTGCGTTTTAGTTACCTTCCTATAGCTTTCCTGAACGTTCTGAGATTGTTTTGTTACCAGGCCACGTGCTTAAAATTACGGGTTTAATAAAAGCATAGGCAGTTTACACACTTCGCTGTATTTTAAGGGCTCATTATATGCATTGTCATGTCCTATGTATTAAAATAATAATATATATAACGGTTTATTAGCAGTGTATTATTTTTACCAATAATATATCCAACAATCTTCATAATATTTTGTTAGTACCCTTCAATAATTGAGTGTTTAGGATATCTGATTACGTAATGTTTGTTTTATATCTATTACAATATTTGCTTACTGATAAATAATACTTAATGGGTTTGAATATGTGAGATTCAGAAAAGTGTGAACGATTCATTACTAGAGAGTCGTATCACTTTGTTTGTCAACAGCATATATGAGCTCCAGTGATGACTATAACGTGATACTGGTGGACTGGTCGAAGGGCGCCAAGAACATCGTGTACGCCATCTCCAGAGCCCATGTGGTGTCGGTGGGTAAATATGTAGCTGAGCTGGTGGAAATGCTGGTCGGGCGAGGGCTGGATGCATCCCAAGTGCATCTCATAGGACACAGTTTGGGCGCGCACGTCTCCGGCGTCGCCGGCAACAGAATGAATAATGGAAAAGTCGGCCGAGTGACAGGTAAGTCGGCAGTGTCGGTCGATAGAATGATGGCGTCATAAGTACAGATTGACGAGTTGGTAGAATGGCTGGAAATTCGACAGATCGATGAGTCATTAGAGTGATGGAAAATGATGGATGATTCGGCAATAATGGTTGAGTCATCAGAATAACTGGAGAATCATCAGAGTAATTGGTGATTCCGCAGGGTGACAGCTGAGTATGTTGGCAGTGTGTTGATAAGCTGTCAAGGTGGCAAATAAGTCGATAGAGTAGTAGGTAAGTCGGCATGATGGTGAGTGGATCTGCAGACTGGTGTTGTTTCAGCAGAGTGACTGATGAGTTTGCAGAGTGATAAGTAATTCGGCAGTTTGAGCGTCCTTCGCCAGGTATAAGAGCGCGTTAGTAGGGTGATGTGTGAGCTAGCAGAGTGGTTGATGAATTGGCAAAGTGACAGGTAATTTAGCAGATTGAAGGTCTTTCGACAGATAGAAGAACGAATTAGTAGAGTGACGTGTGATCTGGCAGAGTAATGGGCAAGTCGACAGAGTGACTGATGAATCGGTAGAGTGACAGGAAAGAGTACTAGCGAAGCTTAACAGTATAATCGACATTATTCTTAGAACGTTTGTGATTCGGGTTTGAATCCTGGCACATACTTCTGGAGAATTTTGCTGTAGGCAATGACAAATCACGGCAGCAGCATCATCCTGCCGTATCTCCCTGGGCTTACCGTGGATTCCATCACCACGGTTCTGGATGGGGTTTTCAACCAGCCTTAGGGATGTCAACTTCAGCATTATCACCCCGCAGAAGGAATAAAGATTGCCATTATGTATGAGTACACAGAGGGTCACTCAAATGTGTTGCACGACTTACCCATCTCTATGAGTAATTTGCTCCCTCTATAATAGCCTCGCTGTTGACGAAATGTTAAGCTCTACCTACATGTTTGTCCTTATTCACTCGTCATCCATACTTATTAACCCTTTAACATATTATCCTAAGTATACTCTTTCACATCTGACATGTTTCAGAGTAGTTGAAATCATTGTTGTCGTTGTGCAAGTCCAGAAGCTAGCCAGCACCAATACGGTCATCACCTTTCTTTGGGCAATGAATGCTATTGGATACTGCTGACTTACTGACACACCAACTATTTCATAATTGGTTACTTCTTGTGCCAAGGATCTGCTGGAACCCTTTCCACAAATTCCAAATTGTCAATTGTTATAAGAAATTCATATGGAATTTTTACACTTAGATTCCTTCTTTCACAACAGCTGAAACGAAACATTAATGTCTACATTAAGGAGTTAATTAATCGCCTGTTTTCATTCATTCATTCATTTATTCACCTCTTCATCAGTGGCTAAGACTGTTCGCCTCCCACCAAGGTGAACCGGGTTCAATCCCCGGCTGGTTCTCTTCGGATTTTCTCAAGTGGGAATCATGCCGAACGATGCCGTCGGCCGGTGGGTTTTATCGGGGATCTCTCGTTTCCCCTGCCCTTGCATTCCTGGCTACTCGTTACTCATTTTCCTTTACCCTCATCGAGTCTCAAGACCTCACTGTTAAGAGCCGCTCAAATTTCTTCTTTCACACACTCACTCATCAGTGTCTTTAACGAAGAAGTGCTGGTAGAGAGGTGGAACTGTGTCCAGGCCTTGACCCGGCGGGACCCCTGTTCGGCATCGGCTTGGAGAGCTCCTCCGACAGACTGGACAAGAGCGACGCCTCCTTCGTCGACGTGATACACACATGCGCTGGCCTGCTGGGCTGGAAGGACTCCATGGGCGACGCAGACTTCTACCCCAACGGCGGCAAGATGGTCCAGCCGGGCTGCGGCACGGACTTGGCGGATGAGATTGGGTTGGGTACGTTCACGCTAACTCACTCCACATGTTTTGTATTTTTAATAGACCCGCCTACTTTGTACTTGAACTACGTTGCAGAGTGTCTGGAATACACGTTTTCTCACGAAACTACGCTGATCTACGAAAAGAACACAAGCTTCAAACGAGGCTTGTTAAGTACTTTCAAAACGTCACGCATATTAGAAACACCGTTACAAAGCACTCCAACATAGCTTAAAACGACTTTTTAAAAGTGCTGTATCTGAAAATATACGTTCCAGATACATGCAGAAATACTCAAGGGCCCTGCATTGAACCTTACCACAAACTTTCCACCAATAAAATTACAGGTTCGCCACTTAAAATACCATAGGTATACGCAGCACGACGAGAACACTGAACGCTAGTTCAGAGCCTTGCTCTCAGTTAAGATGGCACCCTTGATGCGCGTTACATTACAGTCCTTATCGCTCCTGCACTTCTTGGCCTCAAACGTAGAAAACAACTCCATGTAGGCGGAAATGTATCCCCGGATCAGGGCGGTCAATGATGAGTAGGTCGAAGATCGTATAATATGAATGCTGAATTTATCACGTAGATTTTAAATATCAATTAAAAATATAACTGAAGTAGTTTTCTATCTTCGCAGTATGTTTAGATTGATCAAAATACTATTTCACAGAGAATAGTAAGAAAGTAAGTAGTAGGGATTGACCGGCTCTGAGGTAAAGGATTAGGGACTAGAGCGCAGGAGCTAGCCGGCCACTATATTGTTATGTCACCGTCCATAATCTTGGATGTCATTGACCCTGACCTTGACCTTTGACCCCCAAATCCTCAAAATTTTGCAAAAAAATCTAAAAAATTCCGAAGTAATTTATTATTTAACATTATTTTAAATTATTTAAAAAATATTGAAAGGATCCTCAGAAATGACCCATTTTTCCCGGAGCAGGCAAGGGGTACTTGTGACCTAGGGTCAGGCGCAGGTGACCGGGATCAATGACTCCGAGCTGGAAGAGCAAGACCTATGACCTTTGACAATAAAACTCCTGTGCTCCTACTCCCCAATACCTTGCCTCAGAGTTGGCCAAACCCTACTAGTAAAGTAATAAACCCCTTTTCATTGCACAACAGCGTAGAATGTAAAATAATTTTGTCCAGCAAACTTATAGCCTACTTTCATTGAAAAGTTTCTCACTAGAGTGAATGTTAGTGTGTATATAGTACTTTAGTATATCTGTGGGTGTTGCGTGTAGGGTGTGTGGACGTACGGTATATGCGTGTGCATTTTGTGTGCATGTAGATGTGCACAAGTTGTTCACAGTGAAATGAGCACTTTTGAAAGTCCTGCTTAAGATATGCTTATATGCACGTTGTGTAGTCTTTCGACTTATTTAAAATTAATATTTTCATGGGCTTCATCAGTTTATTCATGCGTTGATCAAGTGAGACTTCAAAAATATTATAAAAGTAAATATTTTACAAATATAATAGCGGACCCGACAGACGTTGTCCTGTACATATGTCTTAAATCCGAAAATTTCAAACTTTTTTTAATAAGTTGTAACAATCTGGACCGTTTTGATGACAATTTTTATAAAAAAGTTATTACAATACCTGACGTCATCACATGTACAGTTACCACAATTCGACCTAACGATTGCGTGTAAATATGTATATACTATGAGCTAAGTTGAATATAGAAGCTATGTTGAATAGAAACTTAAACTTGTTTTAATTAAAGGGTAAAAAAGATAAAACTCGAGCTATCTTCACAACAGGTATATTTTTTTAATGTACAAAAAATAAATTTATCGTAATGCCATTGAATGTACAATATTTTTGGTTAATCCTTGATAAATTTGTAGGTTAGGATGATTGTTAATCAACGCACGTGTAAATTTGATAGGAATTTATGTAAAATACTCACTTCAATACCGCACCGAATTTGCACAATGTATAATTTTTATCTACACTTCAAAACCCTTCACACACTAATTACATCTGAATGTAATATTTCAATTAGCACGCGATTTATTTTAACACAATAACAACACAAAGTTACGAAATTCTCCTGAATCTGATCGCAGCGCCACTATCGGGACAAACTGGAAGTAAAAAGAAATATTTTTGGATATTCGACACCGCGATCGCAGCGCTGTCTGCCGGATACAATGTAAAACATTCCAAGATCAACAATAACTTATAAATAAAAAATTTAGTAAAAAAACATTTTGTAGTGGACCGAATTGTGAATCTAAACCATTCTCGAATCCACTTGAACACACACAAAACATTTCATCAAAATCGGTCCAGCCGTTTAGGAGTTCAGTGACATACACACGCACAGAAGAATTATATATATAAAGATTCATCTTTACATTCTGATTTATTTAAAAACAGAAAGTGAAATAAATCATTTAAGTCATCACAAATTGTTACTTAACACTTTTTATTCACCGTTAAGATATTGAACTACTTTCCCTCCATCGTTACCAACTTTACTGGGTGCATGTCACTCAGGGCTCCTATTAAAATATATACAGGTAGGAACAGTGACTTTTTTCTAAGCTTGATTTCAAAAGCGCTCACTTTATCGTGAACAGCCTTTACATGTACATACTCCAATTATGGTCAATTATTAGCGTTGTGGTAATGACAATCTTAGAAGGACAGGTTGGTCTTAACAGTGACGTGAAAATGTTATTAACCGATTTAATACAAGAAATAGCTGCAGTGCTACGTGTGTGTGTGTGTGTGAAAGAGAGAGAGAGAGAGAGAGAGAGAGAGAGAGAGAGAGAGAGAGAGAGAGAGAGAGTACTCTCAGCCCGTTGTGTTCATGTAACGAAAGTAGCTATTCAGAAGACGGTTTTGCCGTATTTGGAGGTGTCACTTCAAACAAAGCAAAAATGTTTCAATACGATTTTTTGATTGTTGCAGACCAGTACTTCTCAGTTTATTGTCATTATTGCAGGTTTATTTTCCTTTAAATTAATATAAACAAATTATTGAATTGTTGTATGTATATAGATCGTTTATATTTCCTAATTTCTGCCATGAAATTAATTTATAACCCTTTTCATATTTGTTTATAGGTGACTCTAACGTGACACAGATAGGGTTATCTAAGTAGTGCTAATATATCCTAAATGCAGGAGCAATTAGAGTATTTATTCTTAAAATTTCAATTCAAATTTCTGAGAGTATCATCAAACTGTTTGTGTTAGATACGTTATATTAATGCAATTTGGGGCGCTTAAGTAAAGCAGTAAGAGTATATTTTTGACAACGAAATGGATGTAAATGTTAGTAGGTAGGCCTAGGTTAGGGAATGCAATAAATGCATGTATTCTACGGCCGCCGTATTATCAATGGAGATAATAAGTTCTTACTTATTACTGTCATGATATTATACCTGTGAAAATACTCAAACTATACCATTTTCATACAGAGCTATGCAGCAACTTCATGGGTTAAATCGATCAATACGAGCGTGACAGCCGATACTACTACTACTACTACTACTACTACTACTACTACTACTACTACTACTACTACTACTACTACTACTACTACTACTACGAAGTCTCGGTTTGTCTCTATGTCAGTGACAAACTCGCGAACGTTTGTTTACAGGGATAGGTAAGTGCCAAGTCCTGTCCTATGAAATTACTTGTAATTGTCTAAGTAAAGCTGCGTTACACGTTATATAGGTATACATCTAGGGCAGGATACGTCAGAACATCTTAAAAATTTGAGTCCTCAGGGCCGCATTCACAAACTCGCCTAGAAATGAAGCACCACTAGCACTTCCTGTAGTGGAGATTCCAAACGTCACTATATTTCGTATGTTCAGTCAGTTTTGGTTTAAGCCTCGTTCGACTCCATAAAGTTTAGTGTGAATGGTTAGTAAATACGAAGATACGCGAGCTTGTCCGAACTTAATGACGTCATTAGATCTCAGCCAATATCAAGTCGTATATACCTATGGCGTCTGCTTCTCGTAAGAAATAAAATGGAGAGGTCTCCTCCTCAAAATACGCATATTATTATTGAACTTTATAAAAATGAGATCTCTATGCTGGGATCAACAGAAAACGCACGTTAAATTTTAAATACAGCCAGTTAACTAATAAATATATGCAGGATTGCCATTTATAAGATGTTAACTAAAGTTTATGAAATAACTAGCTGTTACCCGCGGCTCCACCGGCATGCTAAATATAAAAAACAGACCACCAACCAGCGCCTACTCAAATTATTGGTGGCGTTTTATATATTCCCTGAAGCCCCAGTCTCACTGTCAAATTTTTGCCTTCAACTATATCTTACAATCAAATTTGAAGACAAAATACAGCCATCAAATGCTTCCTTCCAACAAATATTATCAAATAAACTTGAATGTGTTTGAAAACGTGTCACGCTGTCTACAATTTTATTGGGAGACTCTTATTAGAATATTATTAAAAAATTATTTTCATTGTGAGATATTGATTTTATTTTTCCATGCGGTCCATTACAGGAAGAAATGTAAGTAATATTGTAATTTATTTTTGTTTCTTTACTAAATTAAAATTTTATTTATAATATATGTTCCCTGCACAATGAAATAAATGTCTCTTGAGTTCGTAAGATTATTTGCAATATTTACTTAAAATAGCATTCATGCCCAGACATCTTCTACATAAATTAATTGTCTCCATAACTTACTCCATCTTCAGAAATTGTTGTTATTTTACGTTTCGTGACGTCCATTTTCGTCGTGCAAGATTCTGATTGGCTGAAACCGTCAAAAATCAAATAAATTTTAGAACTGGTCCAATTTTCAAATGTTTGATGGAAACTGAAGCCATCCAACTTTTTCAGACAAAAATAGGAGCGTTTATGACGTTTCGATGATGCCATAACTGTCCAACTTTATTTGACGAAACTTATTGGAAGCAGTTTGACGGAGAAATTAGACAGTGTGACAGGGGAAGAAACTGTTGGTTTTTCCGAGATGAAAGGTATCCTATGTGCTAATCCAAAATATAATCTACCCCTGTACCACATTTCACTCAAATCCGTCAAGTCGTTACGACGTGATTGAGCAACAAAGAAAAATACAAACTTTCGCATTTTTTATATTATTAATGAAATTAGTGAAATAATATAATTACAATATTTCTTTTAAGGGATTTCTGAGGGAAGGCAATCATTAATTATAAGCGATATTTAATACACAGCTCCATAGCCCAAATATAAAATAAATATTATATTGCTAATTTTAGAAATATATATATGTCCTCGCGCAATATGCTTATCGTTTAAGAAATATACTTTATTTATTAAACGTAGATATTTTTTTGACCTTTCTATATTTTATGAATTGGCGTGTAAACATATTATGTAATAATTTACACTTACTTACGAGAGCAACTAAAAATCAATAGTAATGAATAAAATTTATTAACTTTAGCGTTATATAGTAAATTTAACGTAACTATTACTGCTGTATACAAATTACAAGTTATATTTGAGAAACAAAACTGTATGAAAAATTAAAGTATAATAGTAAATGTAGTGTTTCGGTTCCATAAATGCATTCTCTTGACAAATGTGCGAATATGTAGACACATACAAATTAAAATCTTTAAATCTTGATCTAATATTGGTTTTCCTGTGCCATTTTGCAGAAAATCTCCACTAGATGGTGATTTAGGGAGGTCGTTTAGCCACTAGAATTCTACACTTAAAAAACAAAGCTCACTAACACTTAATGTGAGCATACGAAACGATTAATCTAGTGGCGATTTCCCTTCGTTTGTAATGGTAATGGCGACTAGATCTTGTCTGCATACGGCCCTCAACGATTGGAACTTGTAAATTAAATACATACATGGTGGGATTTTTGTACTTCTGTGTTTATTTATACGTATATTTAGTTATGGGTATTCTGTGTATACGTTTTCTCTAATAATTGCTTGCTAAATAAAAGTATTGCAGCTAAAACAGTTGGTTAACAATTCCAGCCCTTAATAAATAAATATTATCTTTGGGAGCAAACATTCACTGCTAAAAGTGTGTATTCACATGTATGCGTACCACAGAGCTGGTACATTCAGATAAGTTTTATCTGATTAAACAATCCATTTATTTATGTTTACAGTAAATTACAGAAATTGTATCAAAAACGCACAGTAAAGCTTTGTACTGTAAGGTTTTTTCATTACAAACTCGTTAGTAATAATATGTGACGTTTGGCTGTAAAACTGACACCGTTTTCTTAGTAGCCAAAATTTATTACACTGTGAGCATAATATAGCGAGATACATTGTCAAAGAAAATTAAGGAAAAAGAGAGAGAGTTTATTGCTTTGCAGTTTAGACAAAATACCAAGAAAAATGCATAAAAATTCATTTTTTTTTTGGAATATGACAATTTGTAGAGTAGAGACGTAAACAGTGAGAAGCGAGGATGAAAATAATATTGGGATAATAAAAATTAATCATTAAATAATATAAGGGCTTATTACATGAAATAGCCTGATAGGTAACACCTTCATTTCGCAACGGTTCTAAGGTGCCATCTCGATCAATCAAGTGGTCAGAATTTGCTACAGCGTGCCAGGTAACCCCTTCGTATTTGTAGCTAACCCACTTTCACAGTAAGTTGCCTATTTGCAGGTGGTTCACATTTGCTGTATACAAAGCTGTAGCGTCGCATTTATATGCTTCGTCAGTTGTTTCATTTGTGCCAGCTGCTCTCCTGGAGACTGTCTACCAGCCTTATAAGTTTGTCGCTGTTGGCCAGACTCATCCTGTATATTGTGTTTCGTTGTTCTTGTGTCTTTAGGGTGGCCTCACGGCTTTGGTAGTTTGTATTTTGGAATAGCAATTTGCTGAAGAGCAGCTAGCAGGTGTTTCATCTCTTCCCAAGGTTGCGTTCCTTTTAAACTGTCCTAGCCCTCTTCGCCATAGTGGCAACGACTGTTGTGACGTTATGTGGTGTAAATACTCCTAAACATATCTGTGTGCGCTTACTAATGACAAATATTATGGCCTACGTGGTTGTTCACTTTCCTTGTCTATTACTTGTCAACTTCAATAGATCACCCGCAGTTTTATTTCCGTGTAATAAATAAAATTAGAATCCTGATTTGCTGCACAGCCACATGTCAAAAAATCCCAAGTATAATCTGCCTGTAAAGAAAATGAAATAAACTGAACCGTTAACAAAAATCGTATAACAGGAAGTGAAATGTTTATCTTTATTTTAAGGTATGCTTGGTAAATTTATTTCACGAAGTGTAAGGAATCATGCGAAATCAGGTCATACAAAAAATTAAATAAAAATATTCTCTGTGCTTACATATAAAGGTGGCAAGGCTTTTTGTCAGTAATAGGTATTTATTTTATGCGAATGAGTTGGTTTGTATTGTTTGTGACTTCCAAAAAGCAGATAAATCTGAGTTTCATACATGGGCGTCATATTTAATGGAAACGTAAAATGTATTTTTTTTTGTATCCAACACCTTTAATAAGATCAGAAAAATAAAATTAATTCATCTTAGATTGGACTGTGAGTATGTTAAGCAGTGTAGTGTAACTAAGGGTGCATTTATAGTGGAGCGGCGAGCACAGAGAGAAAAGCGACGCGGTGAGCAAAGAGATGAAGCGTGACGCATACAAACCAATTATACACATCTCCTTCCTCGCCGCCGGCGAGGAAGGAGATGTGTATAATTGGTTTGATTCCTTCACGCTTCATCTCTTTGCTCACCGCGCCGCTCTCCACTCTGCTCGCCGCTCCACTATAAACACAGACTTAGACGATGTGTTGGCGCTGTAGGAAGCTGCAGCCACAGTAGATCGTACGTATACTACGAGGAGTCGATCACGTCGAAGGTGGGTTTCGTGGGGAAGCAGTGCGCCAACTGGAAGATGTACGAGAGTGGAGACTGCTCAAACAACGCCATGGCGCTGATGGGGGAGAAGATACCAACCAGGTATTAAACAATGCTTACAGTCGGTTTATGGTCGGATGAGCAGTTTTGTAAACTCTGTTTGCTTTCGTTTCCAGACACGTTATGTTTCCTTCTGTTACCACATGATGTCTTTGCATTTATTTAATGGTACTGAGGAACTGCCATAAACACGTAAGATCTGCTTCCATTTGAACACTTCATTCTCAATTATATACTATATAAAACAATAAGGAAGCCAAGCAGATGACCATTAGGTGAAACATTTAAGTTTTAATGTTTTAATAACATGTTAATACATGACAATTCTTTCCGAATTCACTGCCAAAGCTAGTGGGAAGATCTTGATTAATGTTTGTATCAAATTAAATCAAATTAATGGAAATACTCCTATAAAGATTAATTTAGAAGTGTTTGTTTAACTCCTTAACATATATTAGCCCGAAAATATTCGTTCGCGTATGACGTGTTGCAAAACAGAAAACATCATGGTCGGTGCTGTACAAGGACAGAAGCTAGCACCAACACAGAATATGTCATTTTACTGGTTACATTACTTGCTGCTGCTGGAACACCAACATGGTATTATTGGTTTCTGCCGGTGCCATTGATCAATATAAATTACTTCCATAGGTTACGCAGTGCAAGTTATTACAAGGAATTCGAAAGTACTTGTCAGACCAAAAATTTAATATTTTGCAGCACCTGGAACAAAAAATAACGCGTAAGTTAAGAGGTTAATCGAAAGTTAAAAATATTAATTTACATTCGTAGTCTTGGTCAGAATTTAAGTGAATGGGACGTGATTGGTACCATCCTGAACCAACGTCATCAATTCCAGGTACAGACACTTGCCACCTGGAGAACGTAGGTACAATGAAACGGGAGCACTCGAGAAACCCTCCACCATCGGGACTGTTTTCAACAGTTCTTCGAATAGACTAGCTTTCCAGGCATACATTTATGGCTGAAACTGACGTAAATAAAGTTAATTATAAAACTGACATAATACATTATTATTACAATTTTCTTACATGCAATCAGAGTAAATATTATGACGATTTATCTTGAAGAAGATTTTATTGTAAATTCTGCTTTCTGAAGTATGCAGAATATAAATGCGCTTAAATTTAGTTAAAGATGCGGATTCTATAGATCGATTAACTTTTTACATTTAAAAAGTATATTTTAGTAAAATATTTTATAGTGTTGTAAAATATATACATTAATTCTTCACATACAGCATAAATCGCATTTTTTTGACTATTTTAATGTTGTCTGTACTACTCTTTTATGAGTTCTTCACTTTGTATAGTCGGGTGCAGTGTTCCATAGGCAGTCACTTTACTTCAACCTTAAGTGGTTCGCAAAACGGTGCTGATCAGAGGCAGGTAGTGTGTAACACTCGAAGAAGTCGAACAGAATGGAGAGGGTATTGATAGTTTTTTTTTGCCATGGAATAAGTATGCATTTAATCGTAACTGCTCTAAAAAAAAAAAAAACTGTATCTAAGATGTTATGCGAGGAAGAGTCATCGGACAATTGGTGGGCAGGGGAAGGAGAAAACTAAGATGATGGTGTCACAACTTCTGTATGACCCGCAGAGAGTCATTTCAATGATCTGGTGGGGGTTGCGAAATGGTGGAAATGTTTGTTGATCCTTCAAAAGTGGATTCAAAAGTGGACATCCAAGAAGTACAAAGCCACGTGAAAATCGTTATTTATCCATAACTGCCAGACGACGCAGTAGGAAAACAGCGGGCGAACTTGATATGGGTTTGAGAGAAGGCATAGTGACGAACATTTCGAAGTATATTGTATACCAACGTGCGATGAGTGTGATATAAAGATAAGATAACATTGACCAAGGATCAGTGGAGCAGTGTCCTGTTTAGAGATGCGTACGGGTTCTTGTACTGATTATTATGGGTGTTTACATAAGACGAGAAATGTTTAATATGTACAGAAAAGCCAACATAAATTGGAATGAGCCATTTTAGAAGTGGCGGCATCTTGGTCTGGGCAGGTACCATGTTGGGCTCAAGTACGCCGTTCTATGTTTTTGTAGTGGTTCTGCAGCAGGCTATGTTTAGAGACATGTTATCTTCAAAAATATTTCAGGTTTGTCAGGGTTACAGTGGGCGCACGTTTCCTGTTTGTGGATGGCAATGACCGTCCACAGTGGGTTACATTGGAGGATAACTACCTGGAAACCGAGGAAATCACCTTAATGGATTGGCTGGCCAGGCCCATCGATCTCAACCTTATTGAGAATACTTAAGACGCACTCATTAGTCCTACTGCGTGTTGTTTAACACCTCTAGGAGTTATACAGGAACAGCTTTGATGAAGGCATGGGATTGCATTAACCGCTCGACAATCTCGTCCTCAGAACGATAACTGAGCAAGTAAGTATAGAGGAAACTCGAATACTTTGGCAATATTATTTTATTTTGTAGTGTTTTCTTCCAATTTTTGTTTTTGCTCGAAGGGTTAATTCAAGAAATATGATAAACATAATATGTTTAGCATGTTTTCATAATAATATCATATTAAGATCAAATCTCTCTTAATAATTTACATATTTGTAAACTAATGTCATAAGCACATAATGATTTTAAACAAGGGTAATTTGGCATCAGTGCAAGGATAATTTGACAGATGTGTGACCAAATTTTTACAAAGCAATTACCTTATCTCCCATGGCTTACAGAAGTCATAACGAAATACAGGTAATAAAAATGAACTCTGACTAAAAGTTTCCTTACATTTTTCAGTCTGGATCACCAATGCAACCAAAGCATTCAAAATTATGACGATACCGTTTAAGGCCTTGACAAACTTCATGATACCACATACGGCATTTCACACACTGAATCAATGATTCACCATTTTTGTCATTGGCAAATAATCCCTGGCAGCTATTGCAAATATCACTGTCCTTTTTCTTTGACTGAATTTCACTAGTAGATTCTTTTGGATGAATCACTTGTCTTAAACCTGCTCTTTTTTGACTTCTAGTTGTCTGAAGTGAAGGACTATCCACTGCCGATTCTAGAAACTCTTCATGGGATGCATTATCACACTGCTGCTCCAAATAGTTATCTTGTTGTGTATCGAAAACGCGCACTTTTTGGCTGCACTCTTTCTTTGTCGAACCCGGGGGAATTGTTGCGGAAGTAAAATTTGTGCTCTTGTTTCTTGCAAACTTGTCGCACTGTGAAGTTCCGAAGAACATAAAACATATTCGTAAAGAGCATCCCTGTCGAAAGTAAATATCCCAGTGTGTTTAAACCCACTGGTTACGTTCCTCATATTGCCTGCCTCGTGAAAAACTCCAGTAAAGATGAGAAAAAATCTTTTCTTGTTGGCTTCCTCCCATATTTGACCAGGAACTCCTTAACAGATTGTTTCCACTTAGCCTTCATCGGACTGAAGACGGACACATAAAGTGGTTGTAGGATGAGTGTAGTGTGTGATGGAAAAGTCAGAAAGATCAAATTCTTCTCTTTTCTGAACTTCATAACCTCTACAGACATGTGACTGCAATGTGAATCAAGGATTATAATGACAGGTCTTTGCTGGAGAAATAATTTCTTCAAAATGATTCATGAATTGAAGAAATATCTCTGGATTTATCCAACCGTTTGGAGAAACACGCCATTAAATTTGCAGGGGCATTGTGCTTCAAATCATCGGACAATCTCTGTGCCTTGAATATGGTTAAACATGGACCAACTTGTCCTGCGGCGTTCTCAGTAAGAAGCACTGTGGTAGTCTCGCCGCGTTCTGCTGCCGTCTGTTGGTAGACACGTTTCCGTCCTTTCGGGGAAATTATTTTGCCTGGTTTGTTCACAAATGTAAAACCAGTTTCATCCAAGTTCCAAATAGGGTTTGGTTTATCCTTCAGGTCATGTTTCTCCAATGTGGCACCCAGAACATCGTAAAATTAATTAATGGCTTCTTTTGAAACTGAAGAAGCTCTGTTAACGGACAAGTTTACTGGCAGCCTCATCACTAGACCATACCGTTCCTTAAATGAAATCCACCAATCCCAGCCAGCTATTTATTCTTCCATATTAAAATTATTTTTTTCTACCACTCTTTTAAATTATGTCAAACGCCTGCCGCCTAACATCTGTAGCGCACAAACCGAATCCAATTTCTTGCATCTTTATTATGTAGGCTACCAATGTTTATTCCTCGACAGTTGTAAGCACAAGAGACCTTCCTTTCTTCGCAATAGCAACATCATCTGGTCCAGATGATGAAGTCAAATAACGCTTTAATGTGTTGAAAGGTACATTATACTCCTGCGAGGCTTTATAAACTGACCAGCCACTTCGTAGAACTCGTCCTACAGCAAAGCGTACATCAGGCGTGTATTATGAATATTTCCCGCTTTCCCCTGGCATGCCTGCAACACACTATAACCCCTCGAATAGTAACACAATACTCAATAGATGAAACACGCTGTCTAATCGCAAAGCAGATGTAAAAAAAAAAAAAATGTAACAGATAGCACGGCTCTCCAACTTCGAGTTCACAGAAAACCCACCAAATTCTTCATTAGGTCTTACTTTTAAATGCTAAGAAAACTATGAAATGAGCTAAGCTCTCAGACGTATAAAACAAAGCATATTATAACGATCAAAAACTTAACGGAAATTCTAGATTCTCTGCTTCAAAACGCACTCTGATTAAACTCCGTGTCACTAAAAACAAAAAAGATATGACTTCTTTCATAACATGTTTCACTACGTCAATGTAACTGAGAAAAAAATACGACTTGCTTGTGTTAGTTCACAAATGATACACAGAGTATCGCAGCTGTAGCTTGCGAAACAGACAGATATTCTCCGCCAGGTGCTGCACTCTTTGAGCAGTACCAGAAACTACGTCGAAAATATCGCTGTAAGATGGAAATAGAATAAATACAAAATAGTGCCAAATTACCCGTACTGCCAAATTTCCCACAAACTCCAGTGATATGGCGTCACTGGTTAGCGAAATGTCATAAGTCCTCCGCTAATCAGCTCCTGGTAACTTGCTAGCCAGCCAGCAGCTCAGCACAGTGGGGAATATTTCGCAGCGTGCGTAGCCAATAGGACACGAGACCCGTTCCAAGGCCTTGGCGTAGCCAATCAGCGAATAAGCATGCCGACATCAGAGGAAAAGCCACGCCATTTTTCTTCTATACACGTGCCTATTCTGTGCGCTGTGCCTCGCGAGTCCTGTCCATTTGAAGTAAGGAATGGCTCGTGTCGGATATCATTCCTACTGTCATTGCCAAACCAACTTTTTATATGCAGGGCGGGAAAAACTCTGTTAACTCTGTTTTCTGTATTGGAGTACGAACTATTTTAGCATACTATTTTGCTTTACAAGTCCGTTGAAATACAATAACATATACTGACCTTAATATTTGTACATCAGTGTATATGAATGTAAAAAAAAAACAATCCAAGCGTACTGCAAGAAGATATTTATTTGCTTTTATTATGTGTGTTTAATCATTTTCTATGTTTCAGTACGAATGGGAACTTCTATTTGGCTACGAGAAGCGCTGCGCCATTTGCTGAAGGGTTGAAATGAAAACACCCAATGCAACTGAAACGCTGACGTACTATAATTCACATTAGCTTCTGATTTATTCATTAAATCGTAAGCCGAAAACAGTGAATAACAATGACTAGCAAATATAAAATTTACAATTAACTAATGGCTATAATTCGTAGTAGCAACAGCAGATTGTGTAACAAATCACAGCTACTTAGTCATAAATTTGAACCAGTGGTGTGTGGTGAACTGTTGCAAGGTAAGCTGGTGCTTGTTCACGACTGTACATTCTCGGTGCACGCAGCAGGAACCAATAACCACTGCGGAGTCTAGGGAAACTGGGTGTATTCCGACCACTCACAACGAGCCGACAACGGACCCATTACACACGTCCTCTGCCGTCACATGCCGAACTACGTTTTAAAGGTGGAAAGTGTAAACTAGCAAGCAACAGGGCACAGCACACAGCTAATTCCAGCTTACCTTGCAACAGTTCACCATACGCCACTGATTTTAACAAAACGTAATTTTGTGTTGTATTTCCATTACATGGTTCACCTTATTCACTCGTCAATGAACAATAAAAGAATTACGGAAATTAATTTGCGTCAGTTAATTTACAAATATTGTACTAACATTAAAAAAAAATATATATATATAATTGTATCAAATAGTGACTTTTACTTGTATATATATATATATATATATATATATATATATATATATATATATATATATATATATAATTGTATCAAATAGTGACTTTTACTAGTTTCATTGTGTGTATGTGTATGCGTGTTGGTAAGCGTGCGTGTGTTGCAAAGTGCGCGCTCCTAAATTAAACGATACTTACGACAACTATATCGCAATCCCACTTTTTTTACACGTGTCAATAAGCGAGAAATAATTATTTATTATTGTAATACACGCATTTCGGAAAACAGGAATATGAAATATAGCTTGATAAATGTGCACTAATCCCATGCACTGATTCACAACACATGTCAGCCAAAAACTACAAAAATTTTAAACAAGTAGTACTTCATGAAGTACAATAGCAAATCCTTTAAAAGCGTTTTAATTTGTTCACGCAGTACAAGTAAAACAGGCAGTTTTTTTTTTTTTACTTAACTTTTCAACAGTGATTTAATTTTTTTCCTTCACTTGGAATTGTACCCAAAAAAAAAATAAAAACATCATGTTTCAATAGTTTTGCCAACTAAATTATTATATGTTATCAAGTGGTGTGGTCGTAGTGGACTTACGGACTTCAATTCCAAAATTGTCCATCTGAGTTAAACAGAGTTTGGTTCTTGCGATATACTTGTTTCGCGTGTTACTTTCGCAAGCCATCATATTTTCTCTAATGTTAAAGTTTTTATTTTGGCATTTGGCAGAATATAATTGAAACTAGCAATAATTCCAATGTAAACTTTGTTTATTTGAAATACTTTCGAGAATGATAATTACCACGGTTGTTTTGGTATATTAAAAGTTCTCGTTTTTAATTCTTAAATATTTTTCTTGTGGCCTGGGAAAGGGTTGATTACTATTTTATGTGCTGGCTAGCAGCACGATGTCAATTAACGGGCCAACATATTCGCTTTGGAATGAAATCCGGTAATGTTTGCATTTGGGAATTGAATCAGCATTCGCCTGGAGTAAGGGTGGAAATTCTCTCGGATGGTGCAGCAGTGAAGAATCGAATTTAGGACCTCCCGGACTGCAGATGGACGCTCGATGAGGCGGACTGCTTGGGACAGAAGCGATGCGTACGGAACGAGACAAGACAAGCTGAAACATTGGACAGACATGTAAAGTTAACCGATTACCGATCTTCGTATTTTGCTCATCTCGCCAACGTTACATTGACTCACAAATCGTTCCTCAAAAACTGTCAAGGCAGGGTGTTTAAACAAACACGTTGAAGTTTGTTTATTATTATTTTGACGTGAATACGTATTTTAAATCAGACTGACGCGTGGGGCACCAGGACGTAATGACTAAAGGCTTATCACAATAAAGTGAGCACTTTTGAAATCAACACTAGAAAAATGTCACTGCCCCTGCCTGCATATATTTTAACGGGCGCTCTAAGAGACATGCAGCTCGTAAAGTTGGTAACAATGGATGGAAAGTAGTTCCATATGTTAACGTCGAGTAGAAAGTGTTAGTTAACAATTTGTGATAATTTAAATTATTTCTTATGCCTTCTGTTTTTTACGCCTCAGTGTGTAAAAATTAGCAGATTTATAAAATGTTTACTTTTCTAATAAGGTCATGGTTTCACTTTACCGATGCATGAATAAAGTGATGAGGCCCATGGCAACGTTAATTTTTAGATAAGATGGAATAATACACAACGTGCATACAAGTAGATCTTACGCAGGACTTTCAAAAGTGCTCATTTTACCGTGAACAGCCTATAGTAGCATTACTGAAATAAATGTGGTATCTTTCGCACGGGTGTACAACTACGGTGCGAGCCACGCAACGCGCTCGTGAGGCGCAGGTGGGGACCCGCGGCGACTGGCGGCAATCTCGGGTGTGTATCCCGGGCAGTGTGTGTATCTCGCGTCTTCGATATGGTAGCGCGCTCATTTCCGCTGCCAAACCAAAAATTTCTTTTAGGTCTGTCGATTTAAGCAATGAAATCAAAGTATCGATCGTATTACTTTCAGCTTATTCCCATGTACCAAAGAAAGTATTATCCGCTAACTCAGACTTATTGACGTGAAACCCACGGTCGTGTCATGGGCACAACCACGCACCGATTTACCATAACTTCGTCATGTCTCAGTTGCATTTAAACTCAGTGAGAGGAAGTGTAGTTCAATGTCAAGGGCACGTGTTTATGCAAACGTGTGGTAACCTCAGACCAAGCCACGTGACTTCATAAGTTCTAGTGGAATTAAAGCCGTTCAGTGTTGGGAGTGGGAAGCTGGTTACAGGGCAGATGACATCTCCATTTTTCCGTCTGTAGTTTAAACGACGTAGAGTTAATATAAGGTAGAGTGCGCATGACGACGTCGCTTCAACTGATTTCCGAATCCCGTTAATAACTCATTCTTTTACACCAGTAGCATTGTAAAAAAAAAAAAAAAGAACAAGGACACTGTTTATATAAATACATTCTTTGGAATTTTAGTGCACTCACTCCAACTGTATTTAAAAGTAACTAAAATATGTAAAATTAATGCAAAAAGTTCCCCCCCCCCGCAAAAATGAGGAATTGCTTGAAAATCATACTCCAAAATCTAAACAGTTCAAACTGCTGCATAGCTGTTGAAACTATTCCACTTGAATCTGATTAAATATTGCTTTCTTCTTATTTTCTTTTGTTTGCCCTGGACTGGCAGTAAAATCTCGGTGTATTCCACTGATTCACCAGTGGATTACAGCTTGTTTACTGAAGATTCAGAAATATAATTTTACTGATTAAATTACGGATTTAGATTTAGAGTATACATGTAAATACATATCTACGTTACTTTCTGACAACGTAATTTTAACACTACTGCGGACGATCCGTGAGTCCTTCGATAATATAACAGGGTAGCTAGATAGCAACATCAGCGTACTGTGAAACACAAATCAATGGTGGGGTGAAGTAATCTTTACAAGGTTAATACGTATTGTAGTTGGTTACACCCCCCTTTGTATACAGAGCTCTTTTAACACTGATGGAATTTTTTTTTTTTTTTTAATAAAATATGAAATATTATTTTAATTATTTTGCATAAGTTATATACGATATAACTATGTTGATGAAAAAACCAATGTAAGCACTCATATTTGGCCCTAATAATTAATGAGAACCAGTTCAAAAAGCAACCATAGTGCAGTAAAAGTATGTTGTTGCTATCTTGAAATAAACCGCAAAATTGTTCGAGTGGAGAAATTTTGGTGGCTGTTAACATCGAGGTCTTGAGAGCCGATGATGGTGAAGAGAGGTGAGTACAAGGACGCGGGAAACGGGAGATCCCTGAGAAAACCCGCCGGCCAGTAGCATCATCCTGCACGATTCCCACATGCCCAAAAACGGGAGCGACCCCGCCGAGAATCAAACCCGGTTCGCCGAGGTGAGTAGAATGATCACTTCACCACCACGGCCTCTCGGAAATTGTTCGAAACCTTTTGATACTTGATTTTACTGCTGGGTTTCCTCACATCACCCTATTGAGATTTTGGTTTCAGAGCAGAGTTCAGTTATACATATTCAAAGCCCTCTCTAGTTATATCATATGTGCTCTATGGGCGAGTGAGTGTTGAGGGCTTCATGGGGTAGAGTACGCATGCCAACTGCTTAGGAACCCCTCTCCGTATTCAAACAATGGACTGATTTGGCAATAGCACTATCAAAACAACGTGGATTGCATTAGAGGATGGGACAATGTTAATGAAAATGAGGCTCGTTCAGGTCCTCTAATCTAGTTTCAACGGAACTAGAATATATTCAATCTAGAAAATTTTAATTCATGCAAAAGGGCCGGTCTGCCAGAAAACAAAACGTAAACAAAAAATATGTTAAACACTCACGAGGCTCTGGTGTTTTATTGGCTATGGGTGAATAAATATTGGACATGCGTAGAAGATGAGAAGTTATCAGCCGTATTTCTGAAACTACCGTTTTAAAAGTACAGGTCTGGATTTCGGTGTCAAGCTAACCCTTTAATATCCAATAACAACATTAAAAACAGAACATTAAATTTCCTATATAACTTATACCAATTATAATTGGCACGGAGAATAACGTTAAATATCAAAACATTAGCAATTGTTTGAATTTTCTGCACACTTCTACTCCTTCTTATAAAATATGATTTTATATCATATAAGATCTATTTAGGTTTACTGCATTAATTTGCTAATACCACAAATTTATTTTAGAGCAATATCGCAGTATACCTAGTGATGGAAAACTGACTACGCAGCCCATCAGAGGGAAATAGTAATACACTTAGGCCTATTACCAACTAAATGCAATTCATTAACAATTATTATGAAACGAAAGGCATTCTATGTTTGGATAGTTAGACTTGCAGGACAAGGACACACGATTATCTTGTGAACTAGCTAGTCAACGAGGGAGTCAGCTTAGATGCCACGCTATGATTATAGGATAGGCAAATGCCCATGGGGACTGAGCTCGAAGATCGTATGAGCGCTGTTAAAGGCTGTTCACGATAAAGTGAGTACTTTTGAAATCAACCTTGGGAAAAAGTCACTGCTCCTATCTACATATATTTTACCGGACGCACTGAGGGGCATGCACCCAGTAAAGTTGGTAACGACGGATGGGAAATAGTTCCATGTCTTAACGTCGAATTAAAAATGTTTCGTATATATCTGTAATAACATAAATTATTAATTTCACTTTCTGCTTTGCAATGCACATAAGTGTAAGAATTAGCAGATATGCAAAATACATACTTTCCTAATGATTTAATATTTTTACTTAACCGAAGCATGAATAAAGTGATGAGGCACATCTCAGTGTTGATTTTTCATAAGGTGGAAGAATACACTATGTAAGTACAAGTAGATCTTAAGCAGGGCTTTTAAAAGTGCTCAGTTTACAGTGAACAGCTTTGAGCAAACGAGTCGCATTGTAACGTATTCGAAATTACTGTTGTAATTTCCAGCCCCTCATTCAATGTGAGTGTGGCTGAGCTTTGTTCTGTCATGTTGCCGCAAGCGAAACAAGCAGGCATCGTTTTCTGTTTACGTAATCCAATCACTGGACGCGTTCCAACTGTGCGCTGTTGTTTGTTTACATTTGCGTGTGATCAGCAAGCTTGTTTACTGAGCAAACAGCATTAACGAACAAATTACGAGTTTCTTTAAATAGATGACTGTATCTTTCAAAAGTATTTTTGTTGCTGCATCTTCAGTGACGTAAACGCACGTTGTATAATTAAATATGAAGTTTCATACATTTCCTCAGTGCTGCCAACAAATAAAAAAAAATTTAATATGGCCATTTTTTTCTATAAACAGTACAGAATGGCGTGATCTTAGAATATGTTATTATTACATAGAATTTTTTAAAATTGAAAAATAACTCTTTCTTTTTGTTTTCTCTCTGTCTTCTAGCTCAAATGTAATATTTCCCTTCCGAATTAATCCGTGTCTGTTTTCTCATAACTTCCTTTTCTGTATTCTTTTTACTTTTTTTTATATTTGCATACTCTTTTCAGCCATGGATAAGCTCAGTGCAAAAAGTACTAGAAATTTTCTTGCAATTTGATTCATGTTTTAAACGTTAAATTAACTTTGCTATTAAATTATTGCATTATCAGTATTAATAAAAGATACATCCAAGAAAAAATATTAAACATTTTTGTAATCACGTTGTTTTGAATTAAAATTTCTATCGTCCAATAGTCATGCCACTCATACTATATATATATATATATATATATATATATATATACATTCTGGAGTTTGGTTTTGATTACATACATACGGGAACAGAGGCACACATAACTAATTTTGGAGCCTGAATGGTATATGTTATATTTTACTTTGTCACGTTGGCCTTATGTTTTTATAACTATTACATTTTACGTTTGTAAGAGTACTTTAAAATATACAAGAAACATACAAAAAACTTTGAAATATTATACATATCTTAGAAACATAATGTTTGTATCGCCGTTGTAGTATATTAACGCCTCAATCCCACACAAGTAAGGAGTAGGTGTTGCCAACGCGAAGTCATATTAGGTTCATCTGCATCACTGCCATCTTCCGTTTGACTGAGGGGAACGTGTTTGTAGTGGTACATTAAAACACACAACTATGTAGTAAGATCCACAACTATATTAACGATTTTAAGTGCAATCTTCAATTAATACATTTAAAAAAATTTTATTTCCAGTTAGTTTGACATTGATTTAGTTGTATTCTGTATACAATCGTGCAATTTCCTGTAAAAGATCTTACTGCAACATAGTTTAATCTCAGGAAGAGGCCACTTCATCTTCGTCATCTCATTGATTTTAACACAGCACTCGTACTGGAATGGCTGTTGTACAGTGCGTACAGAGTGGTCACTCTTACGGTATGAACGTATAGGAAGGCTCTCGAAAGGCTTAAGATTACCACATTCAAAAGTAATAGGACTGGCGGTCACGGGGTCGAGAGATTCGTATGCGAGTGCAACGGGACCTTAGGCGTTAACACCGAGACTTAAAAGCGTTATAACCTCTTCTAGTCAAGTTAATGACACCACGACTAACGGACAAATATAAACGACCAATATGGCCGGCAGATTGGTTCATATGGCGGGTCGTATTTCAGTGAAAATTGTGGTGTCTGGGTAATAATACACCACAGTTTTTAACCCGTGTGTTCATCGGTGTCTTGGAAATTATTGTGATTGGCAAAAAAAAAGTATACATTAAGTTTCCTGTCGATGATCGAAGAGTTAATTCTTGGGTAAAAGCTGTTTTGTGAGAGAACCTCGTGCCCTCAAAGTTCTCACGTGTAGGTAGACGTTTGTCTGTCAACTTCATAGACTTCTAGTAGAAAAAAGTAACATTCAGGTAATGTTTTCATTATCGCAGTGCGTGTCTGAGCGTATTAGCATGAGCAACAGCGAAGAACAGCTTTTTTAGGCTTGTACCGAAGCTTGCACTCAATATAAAGACAATATTTGCAGTACTTTGTGTCTAAATAGTATCGATTTTTGTGATATTAAACATATTTATGGAATATATTTGAACTTATTTTATTAGTTATTTTCTATAGATTATTTCAAACAACATAGTTATTTTAAGAAATACAATACACAGCGAGATTCACTTCAGAGAGGTTGTGTTCCGGAAACGTGTGACCAAACACTGCTAGGGGATTGCTGACGTGAAAAGAAGAAATTTTAAATATGACACCCATGGTCTATCTCAAATATTAGGGGCTGCAGAAGCCCTTAAATGTGGAGTCCGAAAAACATATTATGTGAGATATTATGAAACGTACTTGCGTTAGAGGAACCAAATTTGGTATAAGAATGAATGAAACCACGATCTTGGAAAAAATAAAGATATGGTACGTTGTACTTACCCCCATTATGCCCCATTATGTAAAAATAGCAGTTTTCACCCTGTTATTGCATACAACTTTGTTACCATGAGGTAAAATTCACGTTTGATGCCATCTTATTAAGCAGTATGTCATAATAGCCAAAAATACACTATTGTTGCAATCTCTAGGACCCACCGTTTTCGTGCAAAATGCAAACAAAGGATTCAGCTGTAGTAATATTATGGCCTGGTGGGTAGGCAACAAGTCAGACAACCGGAGGTAAACACATACCGGCTGTAATACGGCGTCGCACGCTAAATAATTATTGCCAAGAACAAACGCGCAGCAAACATATAATAATAATTTATAAATGCGTTACACCGATGTTTTGTTGTGTTTGTGCCACATTACGAAGCGAGGGAGTAGAAACGAATAAAATCAAATGAAGATTGATTCATTCACACATTTCGACTACCTGCTAACACATGTGGTTACAGTATCTGCAGAACGGCCAGATTTAGGCTTCATTCACGTAGCTCTGAATACCTCAGCCTCTGTTTTTATCTGTTGTTCAAGTGTCTGCTTCATGTGTGACTATAGGGCTCAAAGCATGGACTGTACAGCACCTGCATGCATGAGGTGATGTGTTTGTTCTCACTCGGGAAGACACACGCCACATACACAGACAACCCTGGTAACATGCGTAGTTGTGAATGAGGAAAACATGACGAGTTTTCTTTCTTCACGATACTATTTTTAATTTTGATATGAAATGAGATTGTTTTAATCTAATATGTGTAACTGAGATCATTAAGTAAATTTACATTGACATTTTTTTCACACTGACGATGCAACACATATTGAATTAGAAATTTATCAGAATTTCTTATCTACCCTAATTGCAGATAACCAAAATAATAATTTGCGAAATATGTAGAATGATATGAGAAGCTGACACTTGAAATACAGGGCAGTTCTATGTCATAATACACTGAAACCTCATTGGTCGTATTTATCACTTTCTGTTAATTGACTCGTTTTCTGTATAACTCTCCCCCCTCCCCGCCAGCCACATGCACCTTCACAACAAATACAGGTTAAATATAAAATTTATGTTCCGGGATATAGTATAACTTTTAATCAGTTAGTAAAATATACCTTAAGTTTTAAGAGTTTAGGTTATAAAATTAAAATTCACCAGCTGGTTTTTCGAGCAAAAAATTTATTTAAAATTAACATGTACATTTTTATATACGGATAAACTTCTGCAACATTCTGGTGCCAAAAAGAAACGTATATTTATAAACAAATATAAGTAATTACGACATTTACAATAGTTCTGTTGTTTTGCCACATCATATAACATCTATAAAGTAAATGCAATATTTAGGCTGGCATATATGTAATTTATTTAAACATCACTAGTATAACAGCGTTGTTTTTTAATAATTTTTCTTAAAACAAAGATTTTTCCTGATTTTTATTACAATAATATTGAGAAACACAGAACAGTTTATTAATTTCACATAGTGAATTGGTGCACCAATTTGTTTAAGTTAAAGAAACGAGTCCAGACTTCATGAAGCAAACTTTAAAAATTACAGTTTCAGAATAGTTTTTAAAATGCAAAATATGATTTCGAAGTTTTGATTACTGTAAAATACAAAGTTTCCAAGAAGCGAAATTATGTATTAAATGCCAACTGTTTACGTAAGTAATATTAGAAAAACTAGATTAATTACCGAAAATTTGCCTCGTAAATATTCATTACCGTCTCAGTGGAAAGGGTCTAGAAAGTTTTACTTCCACCTTACACACTTGTACATGGACTTTCCTTACTTACAGTACGTGTTTCCAAATCGCTAGTTGCAGAAGACTGCAGTCAGAATATTTTGAGGATGAAAAACAATGGAATACGACATTTGGAAGGTATCGCGATTTTAACGATCCCTGGAGTAGAGTTCAAAGCTTGCCTTGGTCTGGTAAAGTAATGTCACTGGTAGTTCAAGAGGACTTTGCTATTGAGCATCGCTTCAGAAGACTCATCGAATATAATTAATACTATACAAAATGTCCGCAGACACCGATAAACTACAGCAAATGGTTCCGCACACAAATATAGGATTAATATGCATACATGATGTATAGTTTAACTTGCTTCCTAGGGATGGTACAAACCTTCAACAGTGGAGATGATAGACTGGTTTATTAGAATAGCACAGGAAATAAACAAAAGATAATCGAATATTGTTTTTGTCATAAATGTTGGTCGTGGAAACAATGAGGGTTGCCACCATGTCGTTACTTGAAATTTCGATATGTGAAGTGATAATTGATGACGGATAATAAAAATAAGTATTATAATCAACAAAGCATCGTCTTGCATTATTACAAAAATTACCATCTTTGAGATGGAGGTAAATATTAGGCATTAACTTCTCGAGAGGGGTGGAAAGAGTGGAGTTGTTTGAGCGGCTATTAGCGGGGTGTTGAGAATCGATGAGGGTGAAGCGAAACCGAGGTGAGTATGGAGCAGCGCTGTAATGCTGGGGAGGGGGAAACGGGGGATCTCAGAGAAAGCCTGCCGAACAGCGGCATCGTCCGGCACGACACCAACATGCAAAGATCAGGGAGCGACCCCGCGGGGAGCAGAGCCTGGTTCTCCTAAGTGGGAGGCGAGTAGTCTAACCACTACACTACCGCGGGCACGACGCCAGTAACGGGCGGTTCTTATCGCTGTACCTGCCGGACTATACAAGATCGTCTATGTGTGCATGATTTCCGTTCTGACTCGCGCTGTTATGTTGGTAGCGCCCCTTCAAATTGTAGTATATGCCTCGGAGACGAGTTCAACAAAGCTTCGAACCGTTTGACGCATTTGATGCCCGGTTGCACCAAAAGCTTCCCCGATCCGATATCAAATGATCCTAGTCCCGAAACAGGATCAAGTTTGATTTTGGTTCGAATATAAAAGTGTTACACCAACGAAATTTCATGATTTTGGATCTCCGTTTCGTTGGTCTTGGTTCCAAAGTGAGAGATCGACATTAAGTATGAAACAAATTTTGCGATTGGTTCGTATTATATAACGTCGTGGAAGTAGGCGAATTTTTTTATTATATATAGAACTAGATTTGCGATGTTTTATCTTTTTTAAGTGAATTATTGTTGTAAGAATTTGATTGAATAGTATTCAAGTGCGTATAATGCTATATTAATTTCCCAAGAAAACAATCGAACATAGTTCTACCTGTTGGGGTATTTTCAAACTACATTTATCAACGATGGCTGCTGATCTCGGATCGAGTTTTGGAACCGCCAATTTCGACGGTTCGAAATGAACTTAATTTCGATCTCCAGTCCAGTTCTGAACTCGAATGGCGCAAAAGTTTTCTGTGTAGATCTTAGATGCGATTGCGGATCGAGTTTCAAACCGCGGTGGTGCAACCGGGCATGAGAAGGATCGTATGGCAGGGCTGCAGGAAGCGGGATGGCCAACTGCGCTCCACGCTGGTCGTGCGGGCATGACCGTAACACGCTGTTGGAGCCAGTGGCTAGAGGAAGACACGATGCGCAGGATCTGGTAGACCATCACGAAGTACACCGAGGGAATTGTCTGACATGCGTGGAGTGCCCCATCCGCCTCGATAGCGGACGTTCATCGAGCAGTGATGCTCACCTTACAGCGTCCTGTGACTGCCGGTACTGGCTGCACTACGCAGGGATACATGCCTGCTGTTATATGTTAAGCTTTTTAGTTTATAAAACTATTTACTATTTGCTTAAAATATACTTTTGTGATGGTCGTACTCAATGGGTTAGAGCTACTCTATAATTGACTTCCATGGTATGACACATTATTATTTTCCTCTTGGGTTTTACACATATTACATTAACTGGAAACATATCGGAGGAGCTTGAATTTTACGCATTTAAGTTATTTTAATAAAGCCTAATGAAACCTAAAAGGAAGCCACCATTGCCGTTATTTACTCGACCGATCTTTCCCACCTTGCATGATGCCGAAGGTTGGTTTGTAGACGGGCTATGGTGGTCGGCACGTCGTCAGCCTTCTGGCTCTCTGGAACGTCTTCCCCTGTTGGCGTCGAGGCTGCAACAGACATCCTTCCCGTCGTCTCGCTCGCCTACATCATGCTGCCGCAGCCTCATTATTCGTCCGGCCGTGATTTGGCAATGGCGCGTACTTTAGAATGGCGCGTTAATTCAAGCACTATAGACATGGTTTGCCACAGTTGTCCATTATATAACACTGCAGACCTTTACGACTGTCGTTAACACCACATCTACGTCGCCCACCACAGACCAGACTGCATAGGTGTCGTGACGGACTGTCATGGAGCCATGCAGAATGGCAGACGGTAATCTTCAGTGATGTGTCCCGTTTTTTGACTTGGTGGAGACGGGCAACGTATCTATGAGTGGAGGTAACATGGGCAACACCAAGACGAATGGTTTGCTGTCACATGTCGCACGTGTACAGACGTCTTGGTATCATGGTTAAGGACTGGCACTTTGACAGCCCAACGGTATGTTCTTTAGGTCATGCAACCAGTGGCCCTACCATTTGTGAACATCCACACCAGTGCTCTATTCCAACAGGACAGCGATCGTCCTCACACCCGACGCCAGCTCAAGAGCGTGCCTTGAAGCCACGTATACTCTGTTATGGCCAGTCGGATCCACATATCTATCTCGAGTTGAAAATGCTTGGGATACGATTTACTGCTGTATGGTGACATCCCGCTATCGATAAACGCTGCAGAAACTGCAAGGTTATCGGAGGACACCATCAGGGATCCCTACAACTCCATTCGTGATGTCTGGCAGAATGTGTTTGCAAACATGGCCGCCCGACATCATACTGAGAGTCGTACGTGTAGCACAGTTGTATTACTCATACCAGTCTGAATTTGTAGATTTGATTGCTTTTGGCGACTTTTGCTTCCCTCCGAATATCATTGTAACCCGACAATTCTTGTGGGTGGAACTATATTTTTGACGATGAGTGTAATATCTTGCGTTATGTGCAGTAAATTAGTTTGTTTCTCCACATTTAAGGCCATTTACCATCCTCAGGAAACACTGTTGGCTACCAGTGATGTATATGCATGTATACATTTTCCCTATAGTTTTATGGGGAATAACTTTCCGGAGTTTGTCGGTGTTATTTGTGGACATCTTAAGGAAAAAAAGTAATCAGATATTTTACTCCTTGTTTCCGGAGCTGGCCTGAAAAAGTTAGTTCTACATTGACCATACATTAACAGAAAGCAAATAAAATAGGATAGTTAAAGATTTGAAAATCTCCCGGGCTTTTAGTTCAATTTATATTATTATCACCTATTACGCAGATGGCACCGGACGGCATCATATCTCAGCCACAGTGTAGTATATTACACTTCGGAGAAGTCAATTGAAAAATGATAATTTCCCACACACGTAACAAGAATGTAACATAGTTTAAAATACAATAAGCGTACGACCTAAATGCCTCTGAAATACTAAAAGAGCTTAATGGTTTGGCATCCATAAATTATTTTCTCAGCACTCATAAACAGTTAAGGAAGTGAACGTGTACTTAACATGATAAAAGTATATACATTAATTCATTTATCAGTAAACCACATTCATGATACATTCAACATAGCACAGTCTGACATAAAATTACGCAATATGTTTACTTGAATAAATCCCAGTTCACTCCGTCGTCACATTCGGTACGTTCGGGTCAAAATTCAAGGTCTACATCGACTCGGTAAAATTCAACACAGCCAGAAATTCTGCATTCTTCATTATATTGCTCTTATTTATCCCCATTTTTTTCCCCTAATGATTCCAGTTCGTCACTCCGGTTACACGATGGCATCTTGCATTCTGTATGTGGCTGGTGATACGTTCATCTGGAAGTAAACGCAATACATACTAGAGCAGATGCGAGCATGTCTCCGCTCACTTGGAATGATGCGGAGCAGCTGGAAGCAGACATGGGAGTGTTTTTACCTGAAAACAACAAAAATGACAATTATGTTATTGTGATCTCCTAAGAATTTGTTAAAGCACATAATGTTTAAAATATTTCGTTGTTGGCGTGAACATAAGTGTGAATTTTTACAGTGTATCGACAGAAGTACTTCAGAAGTAATGTCGAGTGAACTGTACTATTGATTGACGGATGATGTCATGCTAAAGCTGTTAACCTTCTTACTGGTGACCACAGTAGTAGGCCATTGTAGGTTCATAGTACATATATGTTGGGGAGTTCTAGCGCACCCGACATTTTCATCGAAAAATCAAGCAATTTGAGGCTAAAATCAAGGCTTTTCTTTCTCCAAATTCATGGTTTGAAATTTAAGAACAAAGCATTTCAAAAAACAAGAAAATTTACCCCAAAATCAAGCAAATTTACCACCTTCCCCCCCCCCCCCAAAAAAAAATATCGTGCAGGCTTGTCTCACCATTATAAACATTAAGTTTTTAACTAAAATCCAGCAAATTTCTCGCTTTTCGAGCAATTTTCCAAGTTTCCTAGAAATAGCAATTTTGCAAGCGAGCAAGAAAATTTAAGATAAAAGCAAGCACAACAAGCAAAAATCAAAATGAAAAGATTAAATAACAGAATTGATATAATTGATAGATTTTTATTCAACAAAAGTAAAACACCAATAAGACTTAAGTCTAAAAATAAAGAAAACTCTGAAGCATATCCATTACTGATTCCATAATCCCAACCATCACAGCAATCCAAATCATAAACATCTGCTTTAAATTAGAGAATTTATCTGATCATAGATCATTTTTATCGATTTTTAAAACAATTATTAAATGCACCAAGTCCAATTCTTTATCAAAGGAAGTTGCTGTTTTTATAATTTCATATCCAATATCCAAAAGTTCTAACAGATATATAATTTGATCCATTTATAATACTGAAAATTTTTTATATGTTTAATAAAAAAAAAAGTGATGCTATGAGAAAATTTCAATTAGAAAAATTATTTTTTATTTGATCAAAAATTGGTAAAAAATTTTAATGCAACTACTCAACTATGAGTCTAAAATATTGTATTAAAATATCGAAACTATTTCTTGTTTCTGTATAATCGTTTACATTATCCATTTAATAAAATTAAAAATTTATATATCTTCAGTGATTTTCTTTCAAATAATCATAAATTAAATTTCGTTGACTAATTAAAACAAAATTACAAATTGTACCTACCTTAAAAGCTTTTTTAAAATCTACACTAATCCTTATATTTGTTTTATCTTTAACTACTGCTACTTTTCTATATAGGCAGTCAATAACATACAATGGTCTTCGTCCCCCAAATTAATAATAACTGATATCGCCATGATAATTTGTAGTTGGCTTATAATAAAGTTCATTATTTCCATATCTAGCATCCAATGCTGTTCTTAAATTTCTAAAATCATTAAAAGTGAGAAACATTTTAAGACAAAGATCATTTTCAATATCTAAATTACAATTTTATTTTGGAAAAATTTTATTTCTACCATTTTTAACAAAAATATTTTTTACATTACAATGATCAAACATTGAAGCATGCACAAATTGCTCGGCACGATTTTTTTCTATTAGTTTGGAAACCCACAATTACAAAAACAAGCATGTCAAATTGTAAATTATTAAACTGATCTTTTATATCAAAGTTAAAAACAGTTGTCCCAGCAGGAACTTCTTTTTCTAAAAATTGCCAATACTTAAAACCAATGTGAATTTTAGGATTTTTATTTACTTTTTTTTTTAATTGCAATTGATTTGTTAGCTTCATATTCAACAATAGGTCACAAAGTTTCTAATTTCTCAATAAAAATTATACCTGGATCATCATAATCTCTTTCAATTGTAGTAACATATGCTTTTTTAGTTTCATAAACAAATAAACAAATGTTATCAGACGTATTTTGGAAAAAATGATTTTATAACCACCTTTCCAGTAAACTTCATTATTATCGCGACTAAAGCCAAACAAATATCTTAATGGATACATTATTTAATTAATTTTATCGCTACGAACTGATTTTAGTCGAAATTTACTATCGACACCAGTAGACTCTAAATCATTTTGTTCGCCGGGTGATCTTAACAAAATATTCATAATTGTTGAAGTTATTCCTGGATTATCAACAGCCTCAACAATATGTCCATGTTTTGAAATTTTTACTCTAGAAAATTGAAGTGGAAATAAATTAGTACAAACATCAATAATAAATACTTATTCGTATTTTGCCTCATCTCCAACTTTATCTCTTTTTAGTGGCCGATATTCTTCCAAAACATATGCATCGTTTGGAAAAGAAAAGCCATCTCCTATGGGAATATCAAACTCGATTCTATTATTGTAAATATTCAAATTTCCCCCCTCGTTTGATCAGTTGGGGGGGAAGCTTGTCTCTCAAAACTCTCAATGCCTTTATAACTCATTTATAAGTAAAACAGAATTATATAAATTAAGGATTCAGAGGGAGTCCATCGAGTGAAATTGTTCATCGAGAAATATAGAAATTATAAAAGAATCATGACGCAGAATATGAAAGAAAAAAAAACCACAAGAAAAAAGATTTACCATTAAATCACGAATTACAAAATATTAGCAATAAAGTAGAACAAGTAAGTGAAGAAAACAAAAATTAAAAAACAGACTAATACCTGTTGCTGCAAAAAATTTAGATTATCCACCAATATCAGAAGAAACATCTTTTGAAAGAGAATTATTCCGAAAATCACCAATGGGTGTTACACCATTAAAACATCCCCCCCTTTTTTTGATAGCACACATGTCTAATATATCTCTCGGAAAATATATTTCTAAAAATATTAATGTTATTAATGATAAATTTGGTTTACGAGGAGATGGGTAAGGTTTTAAAATTGGTGGTACAAAAGTAAAAATATATAGCGATTTTCTATATATCAAAGATAAAGATATGAATTAACAGTAGGCCTTACTAATTTGTTGTCAAAAAGTAAAAAATATGATCTTGTAGATAAATCCACTGGTGTAGATAAATTCACTAATGAGGACTATAAACATTATGCAGAAATTGTTTTATTAACAAATGTAACATATCAAAATTATGATCCAATTATGAACGTAGCTTCGAGTATCGGTTAGAAGTATAATGGAAGAATTAAACCAATATATAACGAATATTTAAAAAAATTCTCCAAAAGAACATATTTTGATGGACGATGTTAGAAAATTAATCCATAGATTGTTATTCATCGTGAAGAAAATGCTGTAAATAACAATTATTACAATGAAAAAGTAAGTATAATGAATATGTTAAACAATAAATTTTCTGATTTTGTTGTTAATAATCCGAAAGGAATTCTATATCTAATACGAGTTTTGAATGTAATTCCACACACATTTTGAAATTCCGAACACCATGGAAAAAGTGTGATAAATTGGGCACTAAACAATTTAAATTAGCCTGAAATGTATTTGCCAGGTTATAATTATTGTAGATCATTTACAGAATTAGATGAAAGATTAGAAAGAGGAGACACAAGAATAAATAAATAAGACGAAGCTTGTAAATTTCATGATATTTCATATGTAGACCACAAAGATTTAGAATCTAGGCATGAAGCTGATAAAATTTTACAAAAAGATGCAACATAAATCATGTTAAATTAAGATACTTAAATTGAAGGAAAAAATGCTTCTGCTGCTGTTGCCTCAGCAATGTTTACAAAAATAAAATTAGGTTTGCGAATTAAAATGTTTTATCGAATATATATATTTTTAACTTATATAAATGAAGATAAAAAGCCTAACTTTCGATATACCCATTGATCAATTAATAGATTTGGGTATAGATAAATTTTTACCAACAGATCATCAACTTGAGCAAAAAAATTAAAAATTAAAAAAAGGTAATGGTTTCTTGCTAACCTTATCATTGCTAGTAATAAAAAAAAATACCAAAAGAAAACTATGGAAGGGGGGGTTTCACTCATGGAGGAATTATTCCCTTCATAGTTGCTGCTTTAACTGGCCTTGGTGCTTTAGCAGGAGTAACTACTTCATTTTATAATTTTGTTGGAAAAACTAGCAAAAATAAAAAAGAATTACAAGAACAAAATAAACATAATTTAGCAATGGAAAATAAAGCTGGAAGTGGTGTAGTTTCAAAAAAAAAAAAAAAAAAAGAGGAAGGCAAAAAAATTAGCTCCATTATACAATATCGATGTTGAAAATTATAAAAAAAATTAAATACAAAAAATTTCAGAAATGTTTATATGATTGACGAACTACTAAGTAGAATGCTCAAAAATTAATGTGCTGTGGTTAATTTTGATATTTCAACAAATCCTGGCACTCACTGGGTCTGCTGTTTTAAAGAAAATAATAATAATTATTAATTTAATTCATTTGGAGGCAATGTTCCTAATAATATAACTAATTGTTTCAAAAACAATAATGTTTATTACAATGATGATCGAGTTCAGAATTTTAATTCTGTTATCTGTGGCCATTTATGTTTAATTGTTTTTTAAAATCTTTTTTCGAGAAATTTTTAATTTTAATGAAATAATTTCTATGTTATTAAATGACAGATATATTTGGGAAACCATTAATCAAATGTTTAAATAAAAACTTTGATAATATTGCTGAAGATTTAAAATCATATGTAGATTCAAAATGCAATTCGAGTGTTTCTTCTTTACGAAGTAAACTAAGCACTTGTTTTGATTTTACAAAAATGTATGTCTTATTTTTTGGACGAAGAATTGTTAATATAGATGATCCTAGAAACGATAAAGATGCAGCCAATAAAAGATTTTTTAGTAAACAAATAGCTGATTATGCTTCAAAAGCATATATACATTTACAATTCAGCTATACTGTTGCTGATAATATAAAACGAATAAATAATGCATATCAGACACTAAAAAAGGAAGTAGATTCAGATACAATAATAAAGAAATAGATGTTAAATTACAAGATTTAAACTAATCAATTTTGAATTGTCATACACTTGTTAACACAAAAGTTTAAAAAAGCAAAGAAGATTCTGATAAAGAATTAGACGTAAAATTGCAAGATTTAAACAAATTTATTTTTAATTATTGTCATATGCTTATTCACTCGAAAATCGAATAAAAATCTCAGATATTTTATGTACCTGCAAAGTGGGATAACAAATTAATATTTTTCGCCTACCTGGTGATGTAGGTTTCTTTATTTTTTTGATGAATTGTACCATTTATAAAATAAATGCTCTTAATTTCAACTTTCCTGATAATTATTTGACTCTTATTATAGCAGCTAAAAAAATATATTACCATAAGCCTTTTGATGTTGCAAGGGGTGATAAATTGATTTCTAGAATAAAAAATAACAAAATATCTGAATATGATGATGGTGTGGCTATAATAATTGGAGTATTCGAGAAATAAAAATATTAACTATATATATACATATTTACTATTAAATGGAGACCACTACATCTCGGAAGCTTCAGCTGCTTAACAGTTGGTGTTTGAAGTACAAGAAAGTCACTAAAAACAATAATATAAAAACTGAAAATACAACAAATGGGCAATTAGTACAGAAAAGTATATGCTCGTGCAATTCTACAAAGTCAACATTTAAAAAAAAATTGGCTCAATGTGAGAGAAGGAATAATCAATGAATTATATAAACCAGCAGGGAAAAATTTTCCAAGAAGAAGGGTTATTTCGTATGAAATTGATTATTTATGGCAAATTGATCTTGTAGAAATGGATATTGGAAATATAAAACGAATATCACATGTAAACAATGGATACAAATATATCATGACAATTACCAATTTTTTTCTTCAAAATGTGTATTTGCTGTACCTATTAAAGACCAAACAGCAAAAAATTTAGCAAATGCTTTAGAAAATATTTTTATGAAAAGAAAACCAAATAATTTTCAAAGCAACAATGATTAAGAATTTTATAACAAAATGTTTAAAGAACTTATGGAAAAGCATAATATGAATCAATTTTGTTCATTTTCTGAATTAATATCGTTGAAATATTTTATCGAACTTCAAAAAATATAACGTGGAAGAACTTTGCTTTGAATGGCAATTATAAACGAACAAATATATTGGATAAATTAGTGAAAGACTACAACAACACAAAGCACAAAACTATCGGCATGAAACCAATCGAAGATAATAAAAATAAAAAACAGTAAATTTATTGGAAACAAATTTTGTTTTTACTAAACCAAAATATTAAGTCGGAGATGTTAGTCTGAGCAAACTGAAAAGAATTTTTGAAAGAGGTTATACTGCTAATTGGTCAACAGAATTGTTTAATATTTGTAAAGTTTTAATTATGATATACCAACATACAAATTAAAAGATACAAAAGGAGAAGAAATATTGGTAGTTTTTATGAATATGAAATTATGAAAACTAACTATCCTGATGAATATTTGGTTGAGAAAGTTTTAAAAACCAAAGGTGAAATAAAAACATTTTTAAAGTGGTTAGGATTTGATAACTTACATGATTCATGGATTAATAAAACAGATATTTTGTAAATCTGAAATATTAATTCTAGAAAATATTTAAAAATTATTTTCTTACCCAATTTGATCAAGATTATTAATATAATTTATTAATTGTTGTTAAGTATAGTTATTTCTATCGATGTTAAAATAGTACCAATAAGATTATACCTAGGATAATCAACCATATACATTTTTTTGTCAACAACCAGGACTAACTCGCCTAATAGTCCTTGGAAAATATAAATTTTTTAAAATTAAAATTGGTCAGTAGAAACCCAAACTAATTTCTTATCGAAAATAGCTAATTAATAATTTTCTTGTCTCCCAACCTTTTTGTCCAAACATTTTTATTGTAAAAAATAACACCTTCACCATCAATAATAAAAAAATGTTTTAAATATTTGTCTATGCATAAATCATTTGGTTTATTTTCGTTAAAATTATTTAGTAGTGGTGGCCCATAAAAGTTTGGAATGTTTTGAGTATCGTCGGGTTGCAAATCAACCAAATCATTGTTGAGGATTGGGAACATGATTGCATTTTTATCATTTGTATGTTGATGACCTAATACATGTCCAATTTCGTGGTAAGCTAGTAAATTAATTTTATTTTGAAGAGTGTTTTTACCATCATGCCAATATTCCTGCTTATTGATGTGAATTTTCACGAGACTATTTAGTTTATTTGGAAATTATGCATGAGCCAGTGCACTACCAATTGGATACAATGTATAAGAACAAATTCCGCGCAACCTATGATTATTATGTAGGCGTTGTTTATACGATATAAGTATATCTGGAGAATTCGTATCGTAAACAAATTTAAAATTTGTGTGTTTTTGCCAAATGTTGAAAGCCTCTTTTGCTAAATTTGTAAGTAATTTATTTTCATATGCAAAATTCCATTTTAATGAGTTTTTAGTCAATTTTGTTGTTGATGAAAGGGCCACAATTATCTCATCTTTAACACCACATCTTGGCTTGTTGATTAAGTTAAGTGTTTCTTGGTTGAGTTTACCATCAAATGAAGAGAGGTTGTGATATTCTTGAAATATTCTTAAAGAAGTCTCATTTTGAAAGCGAATTTGCATGACCTTCTAGATATATACATGTATTTAAAAAGTTGATAACACATTTTGTCTAATTCTCTTTTTTGGATAGTGCAAAAATTATATTTGTAATAGCAAGAATAATTATATAAGTCTTCATTTATATACAAAAGTTTTAAAATATAATAAAATCTTTAATTTTATTTCTATACTTAGCATTATTCATCTTTCTATTCATATCTACGGCAATAAAACCATAATCTTTGTCCCAGCACTTAGAACAAATCCTTTCAAATTTTGTTTTACTACTAATTTTTCACATTTTTCAGCATCTGATACTAGTTTTATATCAACTCTGTTTCTAATATTTTCCATAGTTTTACCGAACACTGAATTATTCATGAGCTTATAAAAATCTTTTTCAAAATTATTTTTAGCATTAGTTCTCATTGTTCTGTTTAAATCTATATACTTTTTTTTTTTTAACCATTCAGACTGATGAAACATCAATATTCTATGTATTTTAGTAAGTTTTAAACCACTTTTTAAACATTGTTTTAAATTATGATAGTGTATTATGTACTTTTCTTTTTATGTAAAGTTGTTAATAATTTATATTGATTTGTTCCAGGAACTGCCTTATTCTCTGAACAAAAAGGTAGATCTTTATGTAAATTACGTAGTTCTTGTGGATATTCAAAATCAACTTCTAATATGTAACCATGTTGTGAATTATCTTTCAAATTTAATATTCTTCACTCCAGTAATCTAAATTATACAATGTATAGTAAACCTATTCGAAACCACCATATAGTAAATATTGAAACATTGCCCAACCACATAATTTATTTGCATCGAAATAAGCTAAATAATGTAATTCTTGATTTGAGTTAAAATCTTCCAAATATTTGTTATTTGCTTTAACATATCGCTTACAACATCGTGATATTACACCTCTAATTCCTTTATCAATCATTAAAATATCATAGTTATGTAATTAATCAAGTGGTTGTTTAATCATTTTTAACATTGCTTCCCACGATAAACCTGCTGCTGTAAAATACCACGGTGAATCTAAATCATATGAATTTATACATGTGTTTCTGTGTTTCTAAAATTTTCGAATATATCTGCTAATAATAACACATCACTTTTTTAATATAAATAAAGGTATTCACCAAGATTATTTTATATTAAATTAGTTCCATATATTTTTTGCATGTTTTTGCAGTTTTATAAAATTTCTTCCAACTATCCATATAATCATATGGGTAAACACATTTTTAAATAACTAAATCAACTTGATCTTCTGGAAAATGATTCTGTGTGTGTGTTTCATTTGATCTTTACTTAAATTAGATGATAATTTATCTAAACTGTAAGCCATAAATTTTTCTAATGTGTCTATAAACTTCATTGTTAAATTTTCTATTTCTTTCCCAAAAGTAATAAACTTTTCTTCATTATTTGCTATTAATTCTATATTTCAATCATCATATCCTAGCTCTTTAATAAATAAGTGAGCATCATAACCAGATAAGTTATGAAAATAAATTGGTACAAAATTTGGTAATTTTAATTGTAAATTACAATTATTTCATACTGGATTAATGAATTTTCCACTTATGCAATCAGAATGATGTACTTCTTTATTTTACTCTGTATATTCACATTCACATACAGTGCATATTTTTGATTTCCTATATAATATTTTTTTTTCTTTTGTTAGTGGATTCATTGGTTCAATTTGTGAATATATTTCACAAATTTCTTCTACTTCCCTTTTTATTTATTGTATAAATATTTTATGAGCATCTGGATCACGATATACAACTGGTGGTTTATAATCGCCGTAAGTAAATATAATATAATAGCAAAAAACAGAAGGTTTGTGAGCTGATATTTCATTGTATATGATTCGTCATTAAATTTAAAATCAATGTTATTTATTTGTGCATTTGTAAGTTTATATTTTCCTTTGAATATTTATTTGTAAAGATCATTATAAATACCATCTTCTTTTAAAACTGGGTATTTTTTGATTAGTTTGAATTTATACATTTTTTTTTGGATTGGTTTAGTTGTTGATATTTTATTTAGAATTGATTCAAAATATGCATAAATTGTGAATGGAACCTTCATTGTATATTTATAATTTTTGAAAAATATTTTCTCTCCTTTTGAAGGTAATAGAATTTTTACTGCTTTATTTTTTAACAGTCTTCTGTATGTTTACTTAATTTCTCTTGAGAATAAAAGAATTAAATCACATATAGCTTATATAAACCTTGCCATTATGTTTAGTTTTTTGTGCTAAAAGCAGTTTCGATAAATTTTTAATCAAACAATAGTGCGAGTTTGTATCATCTTTGAAATAAAGTAAATTTACGTGCTTATCCTTTTTACTTTTTGTGAGTTTTATTGGCTATTCCATGGATTTCTTATCTTCATCTTCAATAGAGTATACATTTATAGAAGTATAGATACCATTTTTATATTTTGGTACATAATAAATTTTAATAGGATATTCAAATTTATCTAATGCTTTCTCAATGTTAAGATCCACATTTTTATATTTAGATACTCTTTGTGGGTCATTTTATGCAGGGAACAGTGCAGATTTAATTGCCCAAAGAAAGCATTTTTGATCATTGTTTTTAACTTTTATGCATGCTTTCTTAATCTTGATAAATTCAGGTAGTTCAGTATATGATGATCCTTGTAATGGGTTATACTTATTTATTGCTAATTGTATCCTCATTATTCTATCTAAAGTCCACCCCTAACTTCTTTTTTGGAATTCAGAAATATTTGTAATTATTTCTTGTATTCTGCATCTATAAATTCTTTTAATATCTTCATTATTCAATATTGTATAATTTGTGGATTGAAATATAAATAATTCAACTTGCTCATCTGTGTCTGCTTGAGCTGATGATTGATTATTTTCTTGGTTACGACAACTGATATATAATTTAATGCCAGTTTTCAACCCCTTAAATTTTATAAGATGTTTAAGTATTTTCTCAAATACCTCATTTATTATTGAAGTCAAAAATTGAATAGGTTGTACTAAATTAAAAGAATTTTCAATGTTATATGTTGATATTCTACTTTTAAAAGCTTTATTAGCTAAGTAAGCTTCATTGGTTCCCTTATTTATTTTATTAACGAAAACATTATTAGAAGAAGGAAATATTTCTTTCAATTCGTTTTTAACTTGTTTATATAATTCATTGATATCGGCACCAGATAATGGTAAATACCTAAAATTATTCTTTGTTCTCCATTCTGTTGCTCGTTTACTTTTATCTCTAGGTTGTATGAAAACATTAGTATAATGGAAACATTTCTTTTAATTTTTTTTTTGCTTTTCTATATTTTATAGTGTAATTTGAAAAGGGCAAATTTTTAAAGTTTCCTTTTCTTTGTTAATTTATAATAAATTGTATAATAGCTACAATTTAATCGGTTCTCCATAGCCTGTACAAATATTTAATTTCAAATCTTCTACCTATAATTCTTAACTCTCTCACTGTATTTTCGCTCAACACATGGTTTATCTTCGAAGACTCCATGTTTGTTTATTTAATGGGATAACATTTTAAATTAAGAAATAAAAAATATAAGAAAAAATATAGTGGAATAGCATCGAAAATATGTTAAAATTAATGGGATATACTATAATTAACTTCTTGTTAAGATGATAATTTTTAAGATGTTCACTAAAACATTTTTTACACATAGTTGTATGTTGATCCTTACAAGATTTATTAAAAGAAAATAATTTTATATACTTACTCTCGTTTTTTTGTTGGGTAATTCTCCTTTTGAATTTCATTTAGAATATCTATTGATGTGTTGTGCGATTTAGTTTTTTTTTATGGTTTTCGAGCTGTAGATTATAAATATATATTGGACATTCACATAGTACTTTATCTTTTTTCTAACTCGTAATGATTTTTGGCATATTCATTCATACGTTTTTTGCATTTAGTTGTAAGTTTATCTATAGTTGTTTTATGTGGATAAAATTAATCGATAGATTTATTCTCATTACGCACTTCACATGTCTTAGTTGAAAAATCATGTTGAATTTCATTTTTGTTGTGCGATTTACTATTTTTATGCTTTTTGAGAGTTACTTTAGAATCATATTTTCCACATTCGCAAGGTACTTCTCTTTTTTTAACTCATATTAATATTTTTCATATTGAGCACAACATTTTTTTACAAATGTTAATATGCTTACCTTTTGTGTATTTATGTGTGTGAAAACTTTCTATATTTAATACTTTGCCACATTTTTTACATTGCTCAGATATGGTATTAGTTTTCACTGTATTTATTAAGAAAACTAATTTATTGAGAGAATGAAAAAGTATTTTTCTTTAATAATTTGCTTCTTTGTAAATAACGCAACAACTGGAATCTCTGTTCAACAAATTGAACAAATCACTTGAATTCGCCAAACTACAAGATCTAGAAAAAAATTAATGGTTTACTGCTACAGATTTTGAAATTTATGAATCTAATTTTGGTAAAAAAAATGAATTGTGTTCTGGATGCTAAGCTTAGAATTTCATTGCCAGAGCGCTATGTCAAGATACTCGATAAAAATTCTTTGAAACCAATAAATGAGACGGAGGTTTTTATAATGTATAAAGGCTTAAAATATATGAATAAATGGAGAATTTATCTATTACCTAGAATTCTCTTTAAATATATATATATATATAAATTCTTCTCTCAATTAAATTTTTTAATCTTTTATTTTTATTTTTGCTTATTTTGCTTTATTTTGTCTTAAATTTTCTTGCTCGCTTGCAAAATTGCTATTTCTATAAAACTTGAAAAATTGCTCGAAAAATGATAAATTTGCTTGATTTTAGCTTTAAATTTAATGTTTATAATGGCGAGACAAGCCAGCACGATATTTAAAAAAGGTGTTAAATTAACTTGATTTTGGGGCAAATTATTATTATTATTATTTATATATTTTTTTTAGAATTGCTAAGTTCTGAAATTTCAAACCATGAATATGGATAAAAAAAAACCGTGATTTTGGCCTCAAATTGCTTGATTTTTCGATGAAAATGTGGGGTGCACTAGAACTCCCAATATCTATCTACTGTTCATGCGCAGCATTAGAATGCGGGGAAGGGGGAAGGGGGGAGGGGATTATATCGGGCTCTGGCTGCCATATTGGATTCCACTATTTTGGAATTTTTCTCTCAAAATCACTTGTTTTTACCCAAAAATCACTTTTTTTTAACCCAAAAATAAATTCAGAAACCGATTATTTACCCTCAAAATCGTTCATTTTACCGAAATGTATCTTTTTGTCCTAAAAAAATTATAACAAATATATTTAAAAATTATTATTAAAACTGTCTGTTCCCCCCAGCCGCCATATTGGTAGCCATTACGTTATAAAATATGCTAATAACAATTTAACCAAATTACTCAACATTCATTTAGAAATATATCACATAAAACCTATATATATATATATATATATATATATATATATATATATATATATATATGTAAGACCGGTCCAAAATATTATAATTCGTAAAAAATTTACAAACTTGCCAACCTTGGCGCAAAAAATATCAAGGCGCCGCCAAAACTTTTGTGGCGATAATTTGATCGCCACAATATACAACTATTCAAAAAAATGAATAAAAAAATATTTTCAATAGTAAGGCATAGATGTTTAAAAAAATATTTTGTAGGACCTTTTTCCGATGTAGGTTATTTCATTTTACAAGTGAGAATTTTTTTTTTTTTTTTTTTTTTTTTTTTTTTGCGTTCAGAAGCAGTACATTTGATTTCGAAAACTGTAAATGCAATATTCCTGTATCATATGAATATCTTATTGTTTATTTGAAGGAAATGTAACGATATTTGTTTCGAATATGAAACAATAAATTGTTTTGCCATCCAGCACCAATGATTCACAAAGGAGTCTTTTTACAATACTAACCAAAAACACACTTTCGCATCCCTCATAGATTTTCCACCATTCTCTCTACCCCTATCTGACTTTCCCTACCTCGGAACGTGGTCACGGGTAGAAATAAAACCATGGCACCGGAAAATCCCACTAAGTCTCTAAATACAAAGAGTAGCGCGGATTATAGAAGCAACGAAACCAATGGAAATTCTCTCCGCTTTTTCGACGTCAGTTTCCTGGACCGCAACAGAACATCTTCGTAATCTCTTCTGTGCTCGTGGCGCCGTTGTTATGGATGTGTAGTATTTATAGCTTGTCCACGGTTGATTGAGCACTTTAGAAATCAACCTTTTAAAAATGTCACTGCCCCCTCCTGCATATTTGTTAGGCCACAGTGTATGGCGTGCGCCCAGTAAAGTTGGTAATGGCGGAGAGCAAGTAGTTTAATGATCTAACAGTGAATTTAAAGTGTTAGCTTAACATTAATGTATGCTGAAATTATTTCTTTCGCTCTTTGTTATTGTTTTTCCATGGAAGTTTCAGAATTAACAAATTTGTAAAATAACTTTGCTCTTTCAACTTTATGACGCTAGAACAAAGTAGTCAATGTCATTGCAATACTAATTTTACTTGTGGTGGAGTGAGTGAAGAGATTTGGACGGCTCATAACATCGAATGAAAGGACGGGGGAAACGGGAAATCCGCTGATCAACGGTATCGTCCGGCACGATTCCCAAGTGCGAAAATTCGGAGTGGCCCGGCCGGGGGTTGAACCCGGATCGCCTTGGTGGGAGGCGAGCAGGCTAACCGCTCAGCCACCGTGACCCCGTGTACATATGGTAGAATAATACATCATGTGCACACAAGTAAATACTAAGCAAGGATTTGAAAAGTGCTCGCAATTTATCATGAACAGCTTATATCACAAGCCATCGCTCTATTATTACAAAGTAGATAAGTACACTTAAAGACGAAATGGCGTTGTGGTTACTTTGATGTGACTGTCAGCCATTTGCTGATTCACTGCACGAGGCTCTAGGAACGGGCCTTGATTCTTATTGGTTAACTGCACGCTGCGGAATATTTCCTGCTGGCTGCGCTGCCGGCTGTCGCTGATTGGCGGACGGCGTTCCTACATGGTGCCACTCAGCGACGCCAATTTGTGGGCGTGTACGGCTCGAGTTCGCGGTACAAGCGACTGTTATGCCTGGTTCACGTGTACGCCGGTCACGCCAAACAGACAGAGCAGGCAGAACCGACGGCTGTTCTCATGTAAGCAGAGTATCTGCGTAGCCATTTTGCTGTTGAATATGTGATTTTTAACTCCAAGATTCTAAAACAAATTATAAATAACAAACTAGATGCTGTCGTATTTCTACTCTAGTTTAATAATTCCATTATAGTGCGATTTATTTACTAAATAATTTTCAAGAGATCGTAATGTTATTTTTACACCCAATAGTATTTTACGCTTTAATGCTATCCGTCGGTTCATTTTCAAGCTACGTTTGTTTAATACAAATGTTGATTGACATTAACGTTTATAATCACGTATTTCATTATAAATGCAGACATTGAACTATTCTATAGATTTACATCAATACATGTCGATTATCCATGACATCAGTAGTATAAAATATGTGACCCAGCTGACTTCTGGGTAATATGGGCTAAGTCTGCTCTTTCCGCGAGCAGGAAATATCGGCGTGAGCTCAACTTTTCTGCCCGACTCGCGCGGGAACTGAGGGCGGCTTCTGACTGGCTGTTCTAGTTTTCCGCTCTGTCTGTTCTTCGTGATCAGCGTACATGTGAACCAGGTATTACACTTCTGAATCCTTAAGTACCTACTCCGCGGCTATAACTCTTTCCGAGAAATAAAAAACCCGTTCCTTCGGTGAGACCACAATGGCGCATTTATTCGGTCTTCTTAGAGAGGAAGAGCGATGGCTTGAGGTAGTTAATTAACTATCTCCCCACTGATGGGGAAATTTTTTTTGAAATGACTTCGTTTCTTCTATGTGTTTTTTTTTTTTTTTATGTACAAGTAAAGCGAATTTTAAATGCTCCCAAACACTGTAATCAATAGTGAAATGTTTTAAAAATGTAAATTATTGGCGTTTCCAATGTGCATGATCTTCCATGCTGGCATGTGTGTAGTCGTACACATGGGTGGGGTACTGCTAGCCCAAGACCACTAGAGAAGAAGGTTGGGCCGTCTCGCCTGTTTCGAGTAACGGTACTCCGGGGGGGGGGGGGATGGCACGTGACGTCACTGCCGCTGCGTGCCATTTATTGCTAGCTTCGGACCGACCGCTGTTTAACCCGACCTGGGCCGCAATCATTTAAACGATCGGAATTATTCCTCGAGAGGAAATACGCCATTCCACTATCGTAATGGCTAGTACCGGAATCGATCCACCAAGTGTCGAAATGAATCTGACAGCTAGGCAACTGCTGGCATCGCCATTCCTTTACTGATTTGTCTTATAATACTTTGTGTGATGTAGGAGACATGAAAATTCACTCGCGTTACATATCTATGAAAAAAATTGTGTAAACAAAGTTAAGTTGGTAGGTGAAAACTGACAGAACTGCTAAGAATATCATGTAAAATATTACACGAAGCTGTTTGTTGAAACATAAAATAAATAACGAAATCAATTTTGCAATGAAACCTGCAGTTGTGAAACTTAGTTTGTATTGTGAATAAAAAAAAGTAATATTTATGTTTTAGACATGCAAACATCAATAAAAATATGTCATAGTTTACAGCCATACCTGGAATTCTAGTAAAAATATTGTAATGATATAATTATACAAGAAAAAAATAAATTGTTATAGTGTTGCTTTTTAATTTGCATTTGATCATTTGTTACGGAATGGTAAATCGTTTTACTGTTCTTTCTTCAATACAGTTACTATAAAGTATTTGAAAATAAAAGTATCTTAAATATATTCTTAATACTAAACCTTTATCTAGTCGCAATATTATTTAACTCTTTAACATGTTCTTTGGCGGGCTTAGTTATTTCTTGGCAAATATTATCGTAATTACATCAATACAAATTCTTTTAAGGAAAAAACAAATCTGCATTAAAAATAAGAGTTCCCACTGGATTACCTATGTCTGATTTAATTATTTATGATATATTTATCAGTCAATAGTTTCGTCACCACTATTGGTAGTTTATTTTTTTAAGGTAGTTGCAATTATTTATCCAGGATTATCTACAAATACATCAAATATATATTTGTGTATTTGAAAACGAATCTTCCTACTAGAACAGACTTAACGTGCTAAGTTCAGATCCGCTGACGACACACGAAATGCAATGATGCCATGTTGTAAAATCAATTCTAAAAAAATCCGATACATTTCATTCCGACAGTTGCTAGTCGTCTCAAAAATTCACATTTTGGCATCCCGACACTCGCTACAGGAATGGAAGTATCGAAACAATCCGCTAGAGAATTTATTCCGATAGTTTAGGAAAAATTGGGCTCCTGTTTCTTTGTCAATACGAAGTTATGCTTGTTGTGTGAGAACTTCATTATTACATGTAATGTATAAGTAACGCATAAGTAACGGTGGCTCTCAGCTGTATTTAAAAACATTTCAAATAATGTATTATTTTTAATTATTTTGAACACCGCAGGATAGATTTGTGTAGATATAATTTGAGTACAGTTGTTTTATTAGGTATGACTGATATTTATAAGTTATCTTCAGCTAATTCCAGGACGATATTCTGCGAAATTATTCCATGAGCATGAAATGCAATGCTCATCGTACTTTTTCTTGCATAAGCTAATGACAATTTTATTTTTATTTAAATCTCTTTCGAGACAGTAATAAAAATACTCCAAGGGAAAGAATATATTTGATATCTAAACATTAGCTTTACCAACCGCTAATCAAATCGGGTCGTTCGGGCCAACCTCCCTTCTATAGTCTTGCTAGGAACCCTCGCATACATAGTTATCGCAGAGAGCAATCTGCTAGAGGCGACGGGTCATTAGAGGCCGGCGAATTACCTGGCTTGTTAAGCTGACACTCGCTGGTTCAGTGAATGGGTGACATGCTGTCTGCGAATGAGCATGTAGAAGGGGGAGGGGGAAAATACGACTGTGGTGCCATCTAGCAGATGATTTAGAAGTATTTACAAATAGGTTAGCAGTGTCTCTGAGCGACAGAGAATCACACTAATTCCCACTTGACCTTTACCTTAAGTTATAGTCCGTCTCACGAACGAATGTAAGGACCATGGTGGTTAAGTAGTTAGGATACTTGCCTCCCATAAAGGCGAACCGAGTTCCAATCTCCGACGGGGCCGCCCCCAGATTTTCGCATGTGGGAATAGTGCCGTACGATACTGCTCGTCAGCGGCTTTTCTCGGAGATATTCAGTTGCACCCGCCCTTGCATTCCAGCGCAGCTCCATACTCACCTCGCTTCACCCTCATCGGCTCTCAAGATCTCGATGTTAAGAGCCGCCCAAATCTCTTCGCTCACTTTCGAAAGAGCGCAATTTTTCACAGTTATAAAATTATTCTTCTGTACAGCTATTTCTATGGCAAAGTATTTTTATTGACATACAGGGCAGATTAACAGCAAGCTGAGTGAGTTTATCTAAACGTCATATGTGGCAGTGGGAGACACCGCTGTATCCACAGAAACCGCTGTAACAGGACTGTAAAAATAACGCACTCGTTCGTGAATCAGTATATACCGCGCTAACATGTGCCGGATAAGTATCCCACAAAAATGTGCAGTATCTCACACTGGCGAAGTGGGATTTAGGGTCTCGCAAGACAAAAAAAATTACAATAAGAGTCGCAGTTATGTTTACCATTCCTCCGGAAATACTTAGGAAACAGTAACTTTCGTAGGTACTTTTACCTATATATATATACTGTAACTAATTACAGAGGTACAAATTTCTGGTATAAAATTACAAACATTATTTTTACTGCAACATAAATTTTCGGCAAATTATATATATATATATATATATATATATATATATATATATATATATGTTTGCAATTTTACACCAGAAATTTGTACCTGTGTAATGAGTTACAGTAGCACATTTGTACGCTGCTCCAGTTTTAATTAATTAAATTTTCCCAGGTGTTCTATGCAGCAGGCTAATGAACCTCAGTTTTTATGCCAATAATTTTTCTGTACCGATACAATTGCTTCTCTCGTGAATGTAGAAAAGTGAGAGGGGAAAAAAAAAAAAAAAAAAAAAAATGAATCCGCAGATATATGTATTATTAAACATTGTTGCAAGTCAATTTGAAAATTATCTCTTTTTATGATATATGATTACGGAAAAGTGAAGGACTAGTATAAAGCAGCCTATAGTTCGTGATCAACTGAACATATTTGAAATTACCTCTGAAAAAACTCTGCCCTTAAGTGCAATCTTAGTTTCTGGGACATACTGATACGTGCGCTTTCTGTAGGCGGCAGCTGTGCAGATAAACTGTTTTGTATAGGGTGTATCTGAACTTCGTGCAGAAAATGAATCCACAGTGTCTGTGGGCCTAAATAACCAGAAAATCTTGGCAACAAAATGTCTGGAAAATAAATATTGTATTAGGCCTAATAAAGTGACGAAATTAGCTTCAAGAATAACTAGTTTTGACCAAAAATCACTTCGTAAATCAATTATTTGACCCAATAATCTATCATTTTCCTTAAAATTAATCATTTTTCCCTTTAAAAAATTATAAAAAAAAAATTAAGAAATTATTTTTAAAATACTAGAAATTTATTAAAAATAATTTTTTAAATATTAAAAATTCATTAAAAAATTATTTTGAAAATATAAAAAAATTAGTTTCTAAATTATTTAGAAAATATAAAAAAAAATTTGTTTAAAAATTATTAAAACATTTTGGCCCCCTAGGCCGTCATCTTGGTAGCCATTATGTAATTTTGCACTTCATCCTCTATCATTCCTGGTTGTTTTTTCATGCTCTCTCATTCCATATGTGGTGGTTTTCTCCGAGTGCTTCCGAACTCCTTTCTCTCTTGTCTTTCTCATTCCATCTCTTTCACTCTTTCCCTTCTCTCTCTCTCTCTTGTTGCTTTCTTGGTAGGTGTCATAACCACCGTATTACTCAATTTCGTTCAACTTCACCATCTTCGTAGTTCCTTCATTGCCTGCTAGGGGCACTGGTGTATTAATTGACCCACGAGATAGCAGCCATATTTGTTTGTTTCTTAATATATAGGTGATGCTAATAAATCGAGTTCGCTCTATCCCCTCCATATTGGTTCATATTTTCTACACATAGGTAATCTCGATTATGCCGCCTGCTATCGGCGTGTACTGAATGTTGACATTGACAAATCCTGCAAAGTATGTAAACTGTCATATTTCATATTTTATTGTTTTATTTGTCAACATATGTATTTCATTAAAAATAATTTTTATATAAGAGGCAATTTTTATAAAAATAAATAAAATACAGGAAATCTTTTTGCACCCAGTTTGTTGTACACATAATAAAATATACATAATAGTCAAGAAAAACAATAATTGTTTTTAATCTTCTTCAGCGTTCACTGCTTGATGTCTGCCTCGGTGACCCAGGAATTTAAGCGGGCAGGGAAGCCCCACCTATTGACATACACCCCTCCGTTACACCATTTCAGCACCTTCTCCGCCAAATACACATCTGGAAACTTGGCCGACTGGATCTCCTTAGTGTAGAAACTCCCATAGATGGACACGTTGTTCAGTTCTTCGAGATAGTAGGTCCTTGGTGCATAGTTGTGTATACTTCGCACATGAAACAGTTCGGGGCTCCATTTCATTGTGAACCCTTTCTCGAATATGCCTTTCTGTTAGGAGAAGCATTCCAGGTTACCTACCTTAGCTTTAAGCTTGTGTGGGTCCTTCCCCTTCGGAACAGCATACATAGTTCGAAACAGGGAGTCGTCCTTTATATATTCGGTGTTAATGCGAGTGGTCGAGTGCACTGTAGAATTAAACTCGCGGACGTGTTCCGGCAGTAGCTCAAGCAACGTGTAGCTGTCATTCGTTGCGAAATGCTTCCACATCTTGCACTTAGGAGTCCTGTTGAACCTCTCGATGATAAAGGCTTCGAGATTACTTTATTTTATCATTCTTCATCAGGGTCTTGACCTTTGCATTGTAGAATTCCTTGCCCTTGTAGGTTTACAAATTGGTTAGGATGCATCCTTCGCCCAACACATATGGCATGGCCTTGGTGATGTCGCATGCATTCTTGGACGTTATCTATCTGGCTCAAGCGAATTTTCTAAAATCATCAATGAATGTCAATATATATTGGCTTTTATTCGCACAAGCATACGGTATCATTTCGACGAGGTCGGCTTGAAATAGATCGTTTATCCCACAAATCATGACCTTGCGACAGCGGTAGTTGCGCCTAGCAGCCACATGCAGTGTTCGTGGGCGATTCCCCATTGATGCATCATATGTAGCTCGCCTTGTTAAGTTCTTCGATGATATATAATCTCATTGGTGTGCGAGTAATTTCCAACACATTGCAAAGCAACCAGTAGCTACAGCCTATCAACCATTTTGTTTGTATCGTCCCAAAACACTTCGATATTCTTGTCAGACCTTTGCCACTTTGCAGTGCTAGGCCGCTGAAGAGGTCTGCGAGAATGTCGATTTTCTCATTATCTTCGTCCTTATAAGCACCTGTCTCGGGATTATCTTGGTAAAGTGTGTGCATGAGTTAGATCAAAGTCTTGTATTCCGGCAGGTCGGATTCTGTAAACTCATTTGGCTCCTTGCAAAACAGAAGTTCATATAGCCTGGGTGTTCCACGTGACATGTAATCACTAACTCGGACTATCCCACATGGTAGAAACTCTATTTAATTAACATCAAGGAACTATTATTCATTATGTCTGTATACACCATACATCGGGTCATTATTACGAGATGTGTACGATCGTAGGTACTGACGTGCCAGAGCATTATATTTCAGGGCTTTCTTCTGTACTTTTTTCTTGTGTGGCAAATCTACATCCGATCCATCATCCTGATCTGAAGGAAATCATCATGTTTTTGCTTCTTCAAAGGCTTAGTGGTATCGTCGACTTTGGTCTTCGCCTATGCAAGTCCTTCATCGCTCACCCTGAGTACATCGAGAAGATTAATGGGTTCAAAAATTTCTTCAGTTTTAATACTCTAAGCGAATGGACTGAATCGTCCAATGTAAGTCGTTGACAATGTCCGACATCGTAATGAATAAAAATGTTTACTGTTGCTCTTTATTATATGTTTAGTTGTGAGTCTCTGCCAAAATACTTTCAATCTTGCCTGGGCATTCGGTGCATATATCCAATATGTCTCTGCTGTAAATTCGAATATCTATTTTAGTAGCCATGTGGGGAATCGAGGTAGCGAATGTATGCTCTACGGAATCCTTAAGAACTTTTATTGAGTCTTCAGTTTGTGCTGATGCCGCATTCAATCTGTCGGTAATTTGCTATTGAACACTCATTACATGCTCGTCCATGGCCACCATATCGTGGACGATCTTGGTCTTCACACGATCTATCTTCGCACCAAGCTCGGACACGTAAGTGAGAAAGAATGTGTTTTGTTTGCCCAACATAGTGCGTAATTCCGTTATGAAGCCATTATCAATTTCGAGAAAGCATTATCTAGTAGCAGCAGCTTCGAATCGTTCGGGTTTGCCAATGTTTCGAATTATTCTTCTACCAGCAACACAAGTTCCACATTTTTTGGTATGAAACAACCTCCATCTTCGTCTTTGTCAAGCTGCAGCTTGAGGCTACTAATCGAATTTTGATATGCTGTAACTCATTCTCGGGGGTAGACGATGAACTGATCGAATCCCCGGTGGTATCTGCCATTATATATAGGCCAGTCTTTTACAATTGTCAAAAATCCGTCCTTGTCATTCCAGCATAAGGCACACAGACTCTTGAAATCTGATAGCATCATGTCCGTATTGTTATGATCGTCGTGAACACGGTGTAAATTGATATAGTCCATACAAAACAGCACCCACACATTAGCATTATCGCGAAGTATCTGTTTGTATATGCGTGAATAAGTCTGGCCAAGGTACACAATCCACCTACATGTGTCGTCCCATGCTAAAGTATTCTTGAATGCAAGTTATTTTCTCGCAGGCAATGTCATTGAAGATAAATATTGAGTTTGTCAGTGCTTCACTCTGTTGCACAACGGCTTCATTATCACTGCATGGAAAACAACCCAAGCCTTCCATGGCTTGCAGTACTCGTGCCAATCGGTGGTATTTTGGTTGCTGGAGTGATTTTGAATATAGGTACACATTATCGAACCGAATGCTGTTCAGTTTTTCCAACAGGCTCAGTAGGATGCATGTCTTGCCGCAACCCAATGGTCCTGCGATGATACGCCTCACTGTATTCTGAAATAGGCTTCCATGTCGCGATTCGTGGTAGATAGCTTCATCTTTATCATGAATGCGTTTAGGTAAAGTAACATCATGTTTGACTATCTGTAACATGTTTTCTTCTGCTTGGTTTATATGATATATTGGAGTAGGTGGAGGAGGGGATGGTACAAACAAGCTCCTTGATGATATTAAGCACATGTTAAAATGTTTCTTTAAATCATCACTCCGAGTAAACTGCCTCTGGCAGAATTCGCACTAAAATGTAATATTGACACATGTGATACGTCCATATTCTTCCAAGTCTAAAATGATACTGAAATGAAAATGTATAAAAGGAAAGTATTTATACTTTTCTCACTCAGTCGATACACTGATCAACAATCTATCGTTCCAGCTGCATATTCCTGGATACAATTTCTGCAGGCCAGGAACCAAGTTAGCCAAAAGTCTGCCCCGTGGCGACACAGGTATCAACATGCTGTATGAGGCATGAAAGCAGCACAACATCACCTGTTCCCAGCACAAGTATTTGCAAGTCCGAGCCATCAACACAACATCGAACGAATGGAAGCAGATTTTCGAGCCCAAAAGACATAATGCAAATATGGAAGCTATTGCTATGAGTAAAAATAATGGCCAAGGCCTCTACCTAAGGCCATACCCAGTAGGAGATGGAAGTGTGCAAAAGCATCTTGCATGAACACACAACGAAAATGAGGTATCTCCAATTTGTGCACAAACAGTTCCAAATCCATGTTCTTAAGTGGTCATTTCGGTAAAGATTTCATTATTGCCTCCTCCTGCTGCATTGCTTTTGCACACTTCCATCTCCTACTGGGTATGGCCTTAGGTAGAGGCCTTGGCCATTATTTTTACTCATAGCAATAGCTTCCATATTTGCATTATGTCTTTTGGGCTCGAAAATCTGCTTCCATTCGTTCGATGTTGTGTTGATGGCTCGGACTTGCAAATACTTGTGCTGGGAACAGGTGATGTTGTGCTGCTTTCATGCCTCATACAGCATGTTGATACCTGTGTCGCCACGGGGCAGACTTTTGGCTAACTTGGTTCCTGGCCTGCAGAAATTGTATCCAGGAATATGCAGCTGGAACGATAGATTGTTGATCAGTGTATCGACTGAGTGAGAAAAGTATAAATACTTTCCTTTTATACATTTTCATTTCAGTATCATTTTAGACTTGGAAGAATATGGACGTATCACATGTGTCAATATTACATTTTAGTGCGAATTCTGCCAGAGGCAGTTTACTCGGAGTGATGATTTAAAGAAACATTTTAACATGTGCTTAATATCATCAAGGAGCTTGTTTGTACCATCCCCTCCTCCACCTACTCCAATATATCATATAAACCAAGCAGAAGAAAACATGTTACAGATAGTCAAACATGATGTTACTTTACCTAAACGCATTCATGATAAAGATGAAGCTATCTACCACGAATCGCGACATGGAAGCCTATTTCAGAATACAGTGAGGCGTATCATCGCAGGACCATTGGGTTGCGGCAAGACATGCATCCTACTGAGCCTGTTGGAAAAACTGAACAGCATTCGGTTCGATAATGTGTACCTATATTCAAAATCACTCCAGCAACCAAAATACCACCGATTGGCACGAGTACTGCAAGCCATGGAAGGCTTGGGTTGTTTTCCATGCAGTGATAATGAAGCCGTTGTGCAACAGAGTGAAGCACTGACAAACTCAATATTTATCTTCAATGACATTGCCTGCGAGAAAATAACTTGCATTCAAGAATACTTTAGCATGGGACGACACATGTAGGTGGATTGTGTACCTTGGCCAGACTTATTCACGCATATACAAACAGATACTTCGCGATAATGCTAATGTGTGGGTGCTGTTTTGTATGGACTATATCAATTTACACCGTGTTCACGACGATCATAACAATACGGACATGATGCTATCAGATTTCAAGAGTCTGTGTGCCTTATGCTGGAATGACAAGGACGGATTTTTGACAATTGTAAAAGACTGGCCTATATATAATGGCAGATACCACCGGGGATTCGATCAGTTCATCGTCTACCCCCGAGAATGAGTTACAGCATATCAAAATTCGATTAGTAGCCTCAAGCTGCAGCTTGACAAAGACGAAGATGGAGGTTGTTTCATACCAAAAAATGTGGAACTTGTGTTGCTGGTAGAAGAATAATTCGAAACATTGGCAAACCCGAACGATTCGAAGCTGCTGCTACTAGATAATGCTTTCTCGAAATTGATAATGGCTTCATAACGGAATTACGCACTATGTTGGGCAAACAAAACACATTCTTTCTCACTTACGTGTCCGAGCTTGGTGCGAAGATAGATCGTGTGAAGACCAAGATCGTCCACGATATGGTGGCCATGGACGAGCATGTAATGAGTGTTCAATAGCAAATTACCGACAGATTGAATGCGGCATCAGCACAAACTGAAGACTCAATAAAAGTTCTTAAGGATTCCGTAGAGCATACATTCGCTACCTCGATTCCCCACATGGCTACTAAAATAGATATTCGAATTTACAGCAGAGACATATTGGATATATGCACCGAATGCCCAGGCAAGATTGAAAGTATTTTGGCAGAGACTCACAACTAAACATATAATAAAGAGCAACAGTAAACATTTTTATTCATTACGATGTCGGACATTGTCAACGACTTACATTGGACGATTCAGTCCATTCGCTTAGAGTATTAAAACTGAAGAAATTTTTGAACCCATTAATCTTCTCGATGTACTCAGGGTGAGCGATGAAGGACTTGCATAGGCGAAGACCAAAGTCGACGATACCACTAAGCCTTTGAAGAAGCAAAAACATGATGATTTCCTTCAGATCAGGATGATGGATCGGATGTAGATTTGCCACACAAGAAAAAAGTACAGAAGAAAGCCCTGAAATATAATGCTCTGGCACGTCAGTACCTACGATCGTACACATCTCGTAATAATGACCCGATGTATGGTGTATACAGACATAATGATAAATAGTTCCTTGATGTTAATTAAATAGAGTTTCTACCATGTGGGATAGTCCGAGTTAGTGATTACATGTCACGTGGAACACCCAGGCTATATGAACTTCTGTTTTGCAAGGAGCCAAATGAGTTTACAGAATCCGACCTGCCGGAATACAAGACTTTGATCTAACTCATGCACACACTTTACCAAGATAATCCCGAGACAGGTGCTTATAAGGACGAAGATAATGAGAAAATCGACATTCTCGCAGACCTCTTCAGCGGCCTAGCACTGCAAAGTGGCAAAGGTCTGACAAGAATATCGAAGTGTTTTGGGACGATACAAACAAAATGGTTGATAGGCTGTAGCTACTGGTTGCTTTGCAATGTGTTGGAAATTACTCGCACACCAATGAGATTATATATCATCGAAGAACTTAACAAGGCGAGCTACATATGATGCATCAATGGGGAATCGCCCACGAACACTGCATGTGGCTGCTAGGCGCAACTACCGCTGTCGCAAGGTCATGATTTGTGGGATAAACGATCTATTTCAAGCCGACCTCGTCGAAATGATACCGTATGCTTGTGCGAATAAAAGCCAATATATATTGACATTCATTGATGATTTTAGAAAATTCGCTTGAGCCAGATAGATAACGTCCAAGAATGCATGCGACATCACCAAGGCCATGCCATATGTGTTGGGCGAAGGATGCATCCTAACCAATTTGTAAACCTACAAGGGCAAGGAATTCTACAATGCAAAGGTCAAGACCCTGATGAAGAATGATAAAATAAAGTAATCTCGAAGCCTTTATCATCGAGAGGTTCAACAGGACTCCTAAGTGCAAGATGTGGAAGCATTTCGCAACGAATGACAGCTACACGTTGCTTGAGCTACTGCCGGAACACGTCCGCGAGTTTAATTCTACAGTGCACTCGACCACTCGCATTAACACCGAATATATAAAGGACGACTCCCTGTTTCGAACTATGTATGCTGTTCCGAAGGGGAAGGACCCACACAAGCTTAAAGCTAAGGTAGGTAACCTGGAATGCTTCTCCTAACAGAAAGGCATATTCGAGAAAGGGTTCACAATGAAATGGAGCCCCGAACTGTTTCATGTGCGAAGTATACACAACTATGCACCAAGGACCTACTATCTCGAAGAACTGAACAACGTGTCCATCTATGGGAGTTTCTACACTAAGGAGATCCAGTCGGCCAAGTTTCCAGATGTGTATTTGGCGGAGAAGGTGCTGAAATGGTGTAACGGAGGGGTGTATGTCAATAGGTGGGGCTTCCCTGCCCGCTTAAATTCCTGGGTCACCGAGGCAGACATCAAGCAGTGAACGCTGAAGAAGATTAAAAACAATTATTGTTTTTCTTGACTATTATGTATATTTTATTATGTGTACAACAAACTGGGTGCAAAAAGATTTCCTGTATTTTATTTATTTTTATAAAAATTGCCTCTTATATAAAAATTATTTTTAATGAAATACATATGTTGACAAATAAAACAATAAAATATGAAATATGACAGTTTACATACTTTGCAGGATTTGTCAATGTCAACATTCAGTACACGCCGATAGCAGGCGGCATAATCGAGATTACCTATGTGTAGAAAATATGAACCAATATGGAGGGGATAGAGCGAACTCGATTTATTAGCATCACCTATATATTAAGAAACAAACAAATATGGCTGCTATCTCGTGGGTCAATTAATACACCAGTGCCCCTAGCAGGCAATGAAGGAACTACGAAGATGGTGAAGTTGAACGAAATTGAGTAATACGGTGGTTATGACACCTACCAAGAAAGCAACAAGAGAGAGAGAGAGAAGGGAAAGAGTGAAAGAGATGGAATGAGAAAGACAAGAGAGAAAGGAGTTCGGAAGCACTCGGAGAAAACCACCACATATGGAATGAGAGAGCATGAAAAAACAACCAGGAATGATAGAGGATGAAGTGCAAAATTACATAATGGCTACCAAGATGACGGCCTAGGGGGCCAAAATGTTTTAATAATTTTTAAACAAATTTTTTTTTATATTTTCTAAATAATTTAGAAACTAATTTTTTTATATTTTCAAAATAATTTTTTAATGAATTTTTAATATTTAAAAAATTATTTTTAATAAATTTCTAGTATTTTAAAAATAATTTCTTAATTTTTTTTTTATAATTTTTTAAAGGGAAAAATGATTAATTTTAAGGAAAATGATAGATTATTGGGTCAAATAATTGATTTACGAAGTGATTTTTGGTCAAAACTAGTTATTCTTGAAGCTAATTTCGTCACTTTATTAGGCCTAATACAATATTTATTTTCCAGACATTTTGTTGCCAAGATTTTCTGGTTATTTAGGCCCACAGACACTGTGGATTCATTTTCTGCACGAAGTTCAGATACACCCTATACAAAACAGTTTATCTGCACAGCTGCCGCCTACAGAAAGCGCACGTATCAGTATGTCCCAGAAACTAAGATTGCACTTAAGGGCAGAGTTTTTTCAGAGGTAATTTCAAATATGTTCAGTTGATCACGAACTATAGGCTGCTTTATACTAGTCCTTCACTTTTCCGTAATCATATATCATAAAAAGAGATAATTTTCAAATTGACTTGCAACAATGTTTAATAATACATATATCTGCGGATTCATTTTTTTTTTTTTTTTTTTTTTTTCCCCTCTCACTTTTCTACATTCACGAGAGAAGCAATTGTATCGGTACAGAAAAATTATTGGCATAAAAACTGAGGTTCATTAGCCTGCTGCATAGAACACCTGGGAAAATTTAATTAATTAAAACTGGAGCAGCGTACAAATGTGCTACTGTAACTCATTACACAGGTACAAATTTCTGGTGTAAAATTGCAAACATATATATATATATATATATATATATATATATATATATATATATATATATATATATATATATAATTTGCCGAAAATTTATGTTGCAGTAAAAATAATGTTTGTAATTTTATACCAGAAATTTGTACCTCTGTAATTAGTTACAGTATATATATATAGGTAAAAGTACCTACGAAAGTTACTGTTTCCTAAGTATTTCCGGAGGAATGGTAAACATAACTGCGACTCTTATTGTAATTTTTTTTGTCTTGCGAGACCCTAAATCCCACTTCGCCAGTGTGAGATACTGCACATTTTTGTGGGATACTTATCCGGCACATGTTAGCGCGGTATATACTGATTCACGAACGAGTGCGTTATTTTTACAGTCCTGTTACAGCGGTTTCTGTGGATACAGCGGTGTCTCCCACTGCCACATATGACGTTTAGATAAACTCACTCAGCTTGCTGTTAATCTGCCCTGTATGTCAATAAAAATACTTTGCCATAGAAATAGCTGTACAGAAGAATAATTTTATAACTGTGAAAAATTGCGCTCTTTCGAAAGTGAGCGAAGAGATTTGGGCGGCTCTTAACATCGAGATCTTGAGAGCCGATGAGGGTGAAGCGAGGTGAGTATGGAGCTGCGCTGGAATGCAAGGGCGGGTGCAACTGAATATCTCCGAGAAAAGCCGCTGACGAGCAGTATCGTACGGCACTATTCCCACATGCGAAAATCTGGGGGCGGCCCCGTCGGAGATTGGAACTCGGTTCGCCTTTATGGGAGGCAAGTATCCTAACTACTTAACCACCATGGTCCTTACATTCGTTCGTGAGACGGACTATAACTTAAGGTAAAGGTCAAGTGGGAATTAGTGTGATTCTCTGTCGCTCAGAGACACTGCTAACCTATTTGTAAATACTTCTAAATCATCTGCTAGATGGCACCACAGTCGTATTTTCCCCCTCCCCCTTCTACATGCTCATTCGCAGACAGCATGTCACCCATTCACTGAACCAGCGAGTGTCAGCTTAACAAGCCAGGTAATTCGCCGGCCTCTAATGACCCGTCGCCTCTAGCAGATTGCTCTCTGCGATAACTATGTATGCGAGGGTTCCTAGCAAGACTATAGAAGGGAGGTTGGCCCGAACGACCCGATTTGATTAGCGGTTGGTAAAGCTAATGTTTAGATATCAAATATATTCTTTCCCTTGGAGTATTTTTATTACTGTCTCGAAAGAGATTTAAATAAAAATAAAATTGTCATTAGCTTATGCAAGAAAAAGTACGATGAGCATTGCATTTCATGCTCATGGAATAATTTCGCAGAATATCGTCCTGGAATTAGCTGAAGATAACTTATAAATATCAGTCATACCTAATAAAACAACTGTACTCAAATTATATCTACACAAATCTATCCTGCGGTGTTCAAAATAATTAAAAATAATACATTATTTGAAATGTTTTTAAATACAGCTGAGAGCCACCGTTACTTATGCGTTACTTATACATTACATGTAATAATGAAGTTCTCACACAACAAGCATAACTTCGTATTGACAAAGAAACAGGAGCCCAATTTTTCCTAAACTATCGGAATAAATTCTCTAGCGGATTGTTTCGATACTTCCATTCCTGTAGCGAGTGTCGGGATGCCAAAATGTGAATTTTTGAGACGACTAGCAACTGTCGGAATGAAATGTATCGGATTTTTTTAGAATTGATTTTACAACATGGCATCATTGCATTTCGTGTGTCGTCAGCGGATCTGAACTTAGCACGTTAAGTCTGTTCTAGTAGGAAGATTCGTTTTCAAATACACAAATATATATTTGATGTATTTGTAGATAATCCTGGATAAATAATTGCAACTACCTTAAAAAAATAAACTACCAATAGTGGTGACGAAACTATTGACTGATAAATATATCATAAATAATTAAATCAGACATAGGTAATCCAGTGGGAACTCTTATTTTTAATGCAGATTTGTTTTTTCCTTAAAAGAATTTGTATTGATGTAATTACGATAATATTTGCCAAGAAATAACTAAGCCCGCCAAAGAACATGTTAAAGAGTTAAATAATATTGCGACTAGATAAAGGTTTAGTATTAAGAATATATTTAAGATACTTTTATTTTCAAATACTTTATAGTAACTGTATTGAAGAAAGAACAGTAAAACGATTTACCATTCCGTAACAAATGATCAAATGCAAATTAAAAAGCAACACTATAACAATTTATTTTTTTCTTGTATAATTATATCATTACAATATTTTTACTAGAATTCCAGGTATGGCTGTAAACTATGACATATTTTTATTGATGTTTGCATGTCTAAAACATAAATATTACTTTTTTTTATTCACAATACAAACTAAGTTTCACAACTGCAGGTTTCATTGCAAAATTGATTTCGTTATTTATTTTATGTTTCAACAAACAGCTTCGTGTAATATTTTACATGATATTCTTAGCAGTTCTGTCAGTTTTCACCTACCAACTTAACTTTGTTTACACAATTTTTTTCATAGATATGTAACGCGAGTGAATTTTCATGTCTCCTACATCACACAAAGTATTATAAGACAAATCAGTAAAGGAATGGCGATGCCAGCAGTTGCCTAGCTGTCAGATTCATTTCGACACTTGGTGGATCGATTCCGGTACTAGCCATTACGATAGTGGAATGGCGTATTTCCTCTCGAGGAATAATTCCGATCGTTTAAATGATTGCGGCCCAGGTCGGGTTAAACAGCGGTCGGTCCGAAGCTAGCAATAAATGGCACGCAGCGGCAGTGACGTCACGTGCCATCCCCCCCCCCGGAGTACCGTTACTCGAAACAGGCGAGACGGCCCAACCTTCTTCTCTAGTGGTCTTGGGCTAGCAGTACCCCACCCATGTGTACGACTACACACATGCCAGCATGGAAGATCATGCACATTGGAAACGCCAATAATTTACATTTTTAAAACATTTCACTATTGATTACAGTGTTTGGGAGCATTTAAAATTCGCTTTACTTGTACATAAAAAAAAAAAAAAACACATAGAAGAAACGAAGTCATTTCAAAAAAAATTTCCCCATCAGTGGGGAGATAGTTAATTAACTACCTCAAGCCATCGCTCTTCCTCTCTAAGAAGACCGAATAAATGCGCCATTGTGGTCTCACCGAAGGAACGGGTTTTTTATTTCTCGGAAAGAGTTATAGCCGCGGAGTAGGTACTTAAGGATTCAGAAGTGTAATACCTGGTTCACATGTACGCTGATCACGAAGAACAGACAGAGCGGAAAACTAGAACAGCCAGTCAGAAGCCGCCCTCAGTTCCCGCGCGAGTCGGACAGAAAAGTTGAGCTCACGCCGATATTTCCTGCTCGCGGAAAGAGCAGACTTAGCCCATATTACCCAGAAGTCAGCTGGGTCACATATTTTATACTACTGATGTCATGGATAATCGACATGTATTGATGTAAATCTATAGAATAGTTCAATGTCTGCATTTATAATGAAATACGTGATTATAAACGTTAATGTCAATCAACATTTGTATTAAACAAACGTAGCTTGAAAATGAACCGACGGATAGCATTAAAGCGTAAAATACTATTGGGTGTAAAAATAACATTACGATCTCTTGAAAATTATTTAGTAAATAAATCGCACTATAATGGAATTATTAAACTAGAGTAGAAATACGACAGCATCTAGTTTGTTATTTATAATTTGTTTTAGAATCTTGAGTTAAAAATCACATATTCAACAGCAAAATGGCTACGCAGATACTCTGCTTACATGAGAACAGCCGTCGGTTCTGCCTGCTCTGTCTGTTTGGCGTGACCGGCGTACACGTGAACCAGGCATAACAGTCGCTTGTACCGCGAACTCGAGCCGTACACGCCCACAAATTGGCGTCGCTGAGTGGCACCATGTAGGAACGCCGTCCGCCAATCAGCGACAGCCGGCAGCGCAGCCAGCAGGAAATATTCCGCAGCGTGCAGTTAACCAATAAGAATCAAGGCCCGTTCCTAGAGCCTCGTGCAGTGAATCAGCAAATGGCTGACAGTCACATCAAAGTAACCACAACGCCATTTCGTCTTTAAGTGTACTTATCTACTTTGTAATAATAGAGCGATGGCTTGTGATATAAGCTGTTCATGATAAATTGCGAGCACTTTTCAAATCCTTGCTTAGTATTTACTTGTGTGCACATGATGTATTATTCTACCATATGTACACGGGGTCACGGTGGCTGAGCGGTTAGCCTGCTCGCCTCCCACCAAGGCGATCCGGGTTCAACCCCCGGCCGGGCCACTCCGAATTTTCGCACTTGGGAATCGTGCCGGACGATACCGTTGATCAGCGGATTTCCCGTTTCCCCCGTCCTTTCATTCGATGTTATGAGCCGTCCAAATCTCTTCACTCACTCCACCACAAGTAAAATTAGTATTGCAATGACATTGACTACTTTGTTCTAGCGTCATAAAGTTGAAAGAGCAAAGTTATTTTACAAATTTGTTAATTCTGAAACTTCCATGGAAAAACAATAACAAAGAGCGAAAGAAATAATTTCAGCATACATTAATGTTAAGCTAACACTTTAAATTCACTGTTAGATCATTAAACTACTTGCTCTCCGCCATTACCAACTTTACTGGGCGCACGCCATACACTGTGGCCTAACAAATATGCAGGAGGGGGCAGTGACATTTTTAAAAGGTTGATTTCTAAAGTGCTCAATCAACCGTGGACAAGCTATAAATACTACACATCCATAACAACGGCGCCACGAGCACAGAAGAGATTACGAAGATGTTCTGTTGCGGTCCAGGAAACTGACGTCGAAAAAGCGGAGAGAATTTCCATTGGTTTCGTTGCTTCTATAATCCGCGCTACTCTTTGTATTTAGAGACTTAGTGGGATTTTCCGGTGCCATGGTTTTATTTCTACCCGTGACCACGTTCCGAGGTAGGGAAAGTCAGATAGGGGTAGAGAGAATGGTGGAAAATCTATGAGGGATGCGAAAGTGTGTTTTTGGTTAGTATTGTAAAAAGACTCCTTTGTGAATCATTGGTGCTGGATGGCAAAACAATTTATTGTTTCATATTCGAAACAAATATCGTTACATTTCCTTCAAATAAACAATAAGATATTCATATGATACAGGAATATTGCATTTACAGTTTTCGAAATCAAATGTACTGCTTCTGAACGCAAAAAAAAAAAAAAAAAAAAAAAAAAAAAATTCTCACTTGTAAAATGAAATAACCTACATCGGAAAAAGGTCCTACAAAATATTTTTTTAAACATCTATGCCTTACTATTGAAAATATTTTTTTATTCATTTTTTTGAATAGTTGTATATTGTGGCGATCAAATTATCGCCACAAAAGTTTTGGCGGCGCCTTGATATTTTTTGCGCCAAGGTTGGCAAGTTTGTAAATTTTTTACGAATTATAATATTTGGGACCGGTCTTACATATATATATATATATATATATATATATATATATATATATATATATATATATATATATATATATATATATAGGTTTTATGTGATATATTTCTAAATGAATGTTGAGTAATTTGGTTAAATTGTTATTAGCATATTTTATAACTAAATATTCATATTATGTAAAATATTGTTCCAAGTTGTCAAAACCCTTATCGAGTGTATCGATATGTTGGTTGTTAAAACCGCCGCTAGGGTGTGTGGTAGAGAGTTCGTGACGTCACCCTGGCGAGTCGCGGCCAGGCGGACGCGAGCGTGAGTAGAATCAAGTCCTTGGGGCCGAGGAAGTTGGCGCTCTTGCGTTTTTCTGCAAACCTGCGGTCACGTGTGGAAGAAGCGCCTGAGAATCACAGCTGATTTCTCCCGAGGTCAATTTTGGGGAACCGCTGGTCTTTTGCAGAGCGAGTTCTCAACTTTGAGCTGTTGGTGTCACCATACCGCACGTAAGATCAGTGCCGCTGTACAGGTATGTCCAGCATAAACGATTTGACATTCTCTCTCCTCCCCCCCTCCCACACCTTTGCTGCTTCATCGTCGTGGAATAATAACCGTCAAGATTCGCAAGAGAGCATTTAACTCGCAAAGATCACACACGTTAGCGACGGTCATGGATTCATTAAAACATTTTATTGTGATTTATATATATATATATGCATATTTTTGCTGGCGTAAATGTGTAACGTAAATTGCCAGGTCTATCAGGATGAGAGAGAGAGACTGAACATACAAACCCTTGTCAGTGCTTTTGGAAATAACACAATAAGGTTTATTATAATCTGTTATGAGAGCATATTTTAAATAATTTGTGAATATTTTTTGAATTTAATATTGGTGAAAACTCATAAAATCCTTGAAAACTGAACGGGTGCGTAAAGTTACACATTAAAACTGAAAGTGGTGTGAGTGGACATTTATGGAGAACCCCCATCCCCCTCCCGCACTTTCAGAATATATATATATTTTTTTAACTCTGCTATTCTAAAGTATTATTTGTGAGAGTAAGATGGTAGTTTTAAGGGTATCCGTGTTGAATGCAGTCAGTGGGCTTTACGTCGGTGATAGCTTTTCGTCAAAAATCTAAGAGTGAGGCAATATTTGACCTACCCGATACCCTGTGGGGTTGATGGCGTCTCAATATATTGAAATTTTTGTATATTCTTCATTAACTGCTTAACAGGAATTAAGCATATCTTAAAACGAATCTTAAATAAATATCTTACAAATTTTCTTGTTATTTATTTTGTTTGGACTTGGCTTATTTGGTATGTTATCGGAAAAGATTATAATCTAATAGTGATTTTCGGCACAATAGTATGCATTTTTTTTTGTTTGGACTTGACATCATGTATGTTTGCTCTTTAATGTACCTAATCGTTACCTTATTTACACATTAGTGACTAAAATTTACTTCTCCATCTGACGTGGCTCCACGTGTGTAATGTGTGCCCGCAGCTTGCTCGAAAGTGGTCGAACACGTTTTTTTCTCCCAGAACCACGCTCATTATTGTTTCCTGATTCGCGTTACAACTGTAGAACATGTGAGTATTACCAGGACATCACGTATCTGTTCACAATCGGTTTCTGCACAACAAATAGAAACTATCATCGCGTTGTGACTGAACAATAGGTAAGCCATTCCATGTCATTAGATATTCTCTCAAATCACACTCCCTGCAGGGTTCCAGCAAGGTACAGGTCAATAGTGCGAAATGTTATGGTTTCTAATCATACATATGATACAATAAATTTCGTGAGTTAATTTTTCTTCGCCTCATTCTGGACATCGAAATTTGCCTGCACATTTGTAATGACTGTCACTGGACCGCGCCCGGGAGGATTATAAAGCAATGGCATATAAGCTGGACACAGACCGGACAGAGTTATTTACAATACATTCCAGGAAACAATTTACTCATTGTATCATCAGCCAGTAAAGATAAGCAGGCCACACCAATGTTTACAGGAATATTAAGTCTTGTATTATGTTTTTTTTGGGGGGGGGGGGATTTTAAAGCAGTGCTCTTAGCTGAGACACTGATCAACCAGGAAGCCAGTTATCTAGTCGCGTCACCACCTACATGTCTACACTGGATAAAGCAGCATATCTCAACTATAACACATTCTATGGATGGGAATCCCTTGGCCTCTACTCCAGTCTGCAGAGCAACTACGAGGCAATCCTTACCGATAGAGCGCTCAGGATATCTCATGGTCGCCATGCCGAGAGCCAGCCACGCTTCAGGCAGCGTAGGCGGGCGAGTGGACTTACTTACACAGTAGTCAAAGACAGTCACATTAGGCATTTTTACCCCTCCGATGATCCCCAATTGTCATCATAAATGTTTATGCCGCACAACCACTTACGGGTTGGTTTCTCGCGCCCGTGACAACTGTTTTTCTCAAGCCCTGCAAGTCGAGAAAATCACACCAAAAGGATAGCGCACGATATTTCTGCGTACTCTGTGTAATACAATTTTGTATAAGAACTATTTCTTACTAAGCATTACCAATACACCTATTTCCTCCCTGTTTTTATTCATTGTGATTATAATTAAATAATTAAATCTATCGATAAAATATAAGCAAAAGTTCAATTTAACCTAAACTAAGGTACTTTCAACCCAAGTATAAGAATTCTTGTGATACACTGCATATAGAGGAAATAACCAAACTCATCATACTTGGGGAGATTTTTCAAAGGTTTGGTTCAAAAAGTTTGAAGAAACCACGAATAGGCTATAGCCAGCTACACGTGTACTAAATCCTGTTTTTCAATTTGTATTTCCACAGGTTTATCCATATTGAAATTGATGTCCATCGATATCTGAGACTTGCGGGCTAAGTGTCCGATCCCTGGACCCTGAGACCTGCCGTCTCAATGGCCGTAGTTCAGGCTCAGCCTGAAAAGCAAATATCTCTGCTTGATAAATAATATTACAAATAAAGCTGTAGACACCACTAGGGAGTTTCCTTATTTGTTTGGTTAACCAATAGTGCATATCAGAGATACGCAGTGTTGACTTGTGTCTGTAGATGCTATAACAAGTGCGTCACGAGTTATTTCCATAACTATGAGACCACCTGCTCTTTGAAACTAGGACTAGCATTACTCCATACACATTGCTTACTGGCTGTTCTCTAGAGTGCCAAATGAATGATTTATGCCAAGCCTAGCTGCAGAAGACGCGGGGAATAAGCGCATTCAACTGTCGTCAGTAGGCCAGTTGCAGTTTAACCAGACCTTTATGCTTAAGGGTACATCCCTTAAACCCATTATAGATCGGTATACGTAAACCTGCCCCCTCAATATCATAGCGTCAAGTCCCATCTAGTATTGGGTGTATATATGTATATATATATATATATTGTATATCTACTATATGCTTCCCATGCGAGCAACTGTTCCCGGAATTGACTAAAGCCTGCACAATACCAACGGGAATGGGACTGAGATGTGTTCTTTCAATGCATTAACCCTCTAGACAGCCATCAGTTGAGCAGAAAACCAAGCTTCGATCTGCTGCGGTCCCATGCCTACATCATTCAGAGACCCCGTGCTCTCAGACACGCCATGGCCAGACTGAGGAGCTATTATCACCTCTACTGTTTGTCCAAAACTGTGCAGGACACTTGTCACCACTCACAGCCTCGACTCGTAATTGAAATGGCGGTTTCCTTACGTTCTTCTCCAGCATTCGGAATTTCAACCACTGACACTACGATTTCAAACCTTAATGTTCGACCAACAGTAAAGGCACCTGATGGCCCCAACCAATCATCCAGTGCTTCTACTTAAGTTTCCGTGTCACCCGCGGGTTTCATACTGGAGCACTCTTTACAATGTTCAGGTTAAAAATTTTTCAAACTGAAGCTCTGTCTCTGGGCTCCAATAGCTCTGTGATTCTGTAAAAGTCAAGTGGTGTGTTTATATAGTATATACGCGGTTTCTTCACACTTTTTTAAATCAAACCTTTGTAAAATCACCCCATGTATGAAGCGATTGGTTGTTTCCTAAATATGTTATGTATCACAGGCTTTTTATACTTCCGTTAAATAAAATATATATTTTTTATGATATTAACTTTTACGTTTATTTTACCTAAAAATTAAAAGTTTTCATTTATAATTATTATAAATAAAAATAGGGATAAAATAGGTATTTGGTAATGCTTAGTAAGACGTAGTTCTTATGCACAATATTATTACACTTAAGTGCGCATGAATACGGTGTGTTGTCCCTTCGGTGTAATTTTCTATAGGCTGTTCACGCTAAAGTGAGCACTTTTGAAAGCCCTCTCATTTGGAATAATGGTCGAAAAATGTGTTTTATTTTAGCCTTAGACGTAAACTTACGAGTGCAGTGGAATATGCACACGCTGTTTATTACTTACAAGGCAACATTTATTTAGAAATGTCATTAAGGTATAAAATGCGGCTGAAATAAAAAAGTAACTAAGGCCTCAAAAATGATCACTGTACCGTGAACAGCCTACAGACTTGGTTAAGCTTTGTTTGCAATAGGTGGTGGTATACCCATGAAGTAGAACTCGAGAAAGGCTTCGGAAGGACTATGATAACGTAATGCGGTGCAAGTATAACCGAGTACGGAGCAGTGAGATGTCCCGGTAGGTACGCAAGGTGTTGGGGGTGGTGGGCGGGCGGTTCACCTTGGTTGTCGAGCGGGGGGGAAGGCGCGTCGAGCCGCAGGCCGGGCGGCGGGTGCTCTGTGTGCGGATGCAGCCACCGCGGCCGCTCAGCCTCCACGCTCTTCTCGACGATCTGCCAGTAGACGTCGTAGATGCTCGCCGTGCAGCGGACCTTGAGCCTGCCGCCGGACAGATGCTCCGGGGTGACGGGTAGGTGCAGCCCCAGCGTGGGCCGCTCCCGCCTCCCGCCCGCCAAGGACTCGACCTCCGTGTTGTAGTGCCTCACCACGGCGGCCGGCGCCTGGAACACGCCACACACTCTCAACTACTCTGCTCTTAGTGAAGCGGCGAGCAGAAAGGAGAGCGGCGCGGTGATGCTCTCCTCTCTGCTCTCCACTCCACTATAAACGCAGTATTTAAGGTTGAAGTCAAGCAACTGCCTATGGAGCACTGCACCCGAGTATACAACGTGAAGAACTCATAGATAAAGTAGTACATATACCATGAGAATTGTCAGAAAAATGCGATTTATGCTGTATATGAAAGATGAATGCATATATTTTGCAACATTATAAAATATTTTACTGAAATATGCTTATTAAATATTTAAAAAAATAATCGTTTGACAGAAGAGTCCGTATTCTTAACTAAATTTAATCACATTTCCGTTTTGGATGCTTCGGAATTCGTAAAGCAGAATTTAAAAGAAAATGTTCGTCAAGAAAGATCGTCATGATGTTTACTGTGATCATATGTTAATAAATTCATTGTAATAATTTTTCATATCAATTTTATAATTATCTTTAATTACGGCAGTTTCGACCATAAATGTTTGTGACAAATTGACTCACATAAAATCAATTACAAAAATTATTTCATACATTATTATTACCATTATCTTACATACAATCATAGTAAACATTATGACGATATTCCATAACGAAGATTTTCTTGTAAATTCTGCTTTATGAAGTATCCGGACTGGAAATATGCTTAATTTTTTGTTGAAAATACACACTATTTCAATCGATCGTTTTTTTACATTTACAAACTATATTTCAGCAAATATTTTATAGTGTTACAAAATGTATACATTATTCTTTCATATACAGCATTAATCGCACTTTTCTGGAAATTTTTATGATGTCTGTACTACTTTTTTTATGAGTTCTTTATGTTGTATAATCGGATGCAGTGCTCCATAAGCAGTTGCGTTACTTCAACCTTAAGATCTACTTACATGCACATTGTGTATTCTTCCAGAACATGTAAAATTAACAATGCCATGGGCCTTGCCACTTTAGCAATGCGTCGGTAAAGTGAAGCTGTGATAGCCTTATAAAAGTAAATATTTTATAAATGTACTAATTCGTACTCATATTTATAAAAAAAAAAAAATCATTTTGGTATTTACAAATGTTTACGTAATACTTTTAATTCAACGTCAATACGTGGAACTACTTTCTCTCCATCGTTACCAACTTCAATGGGCGTATGTATACTGTGAAACCGTTGTTTGCGCGTATCTTAGTATTGTCAGACTTTCTGCCATAAAAAGAAAAAAAATTTGATCTAAGGCAGTAATGTTTTGCTTTTATCATATTGAGTGTAGTCAAAAAGAAAAAAGAATCCGCAAAATGGTGAATTAAATCGCATTTTTATAGTCTAACCGCACAGTTTCCTTCACAGACCGGAGAGACGTAAACCTATGCGCCCTTAGTTTAATCTGTGCTCTTTCTTCGCATGTAACGAGGTCCCACAACAACTAGAACGTTGCAAGCCAGTTTGGCATCTTTCGCGTAGGGGCGATGATGTGCTGGGTGCGCATGTTATTGTCGCCCGTATCTCTTCCTCGCCTCAGATCATTGAGGTCGCAAAAGAGCTTCAGGCACGTAGGAGTCATAAAAGTAGTGATAACGGGGAGAATGGTGAGCTTGCCAACTGTTCAGCATTACATTCTTCAGTCCTACCTGCAGTCTGAAGATGACGTGGACCGCTGATGTTCATCTTCTTTATATATTTCCTACACTGACTCGTCCATCGACTGCACTGGTGTGAATCTCTGTTTGCATTTAACTTCCCTACAGGTTAAATCTTTTAACTTTTTCTTTAAAAATTCTAGAATTTACACCAGTTGCATCGAAACCCATGTCTGAGGAAGTGTTTGAACTCCAGCGCTCAAGTTAACATTGTTTTTGATAATGCTGCTTGCAAAGAAGCACAACATATGTTGGAACATATATTGTGATTACTGCTCAACTCACATACGCAAACTCTACTCCAGTTCCCTATTACTGCCCCAAAACTGAACTGCTTTTCTGCGCATAGAACTCTCGAAACTGTGTGACTTCGACTAAGCCTCAGTGCGAAGGGGTATACTTCCATACCCGATTCCGTAAAATTAAAGTTTTTCACGTGTCATGTGCCAAATGTTTTGACAACTCTCCCAATATTCTTGGGGAGAAAAATTTATTAATTACAAATAAAGGCAAAGTATGAAACCGTGGCTGTTTATGTGTTCCGTTTTACACTTTGTGTAAATTTAAATATAATAAGGTAAGTCATTACGGTTCGTTTGTAGTAGCATACGGTTAGCTCACTTTTTACATGTAAATATGCGTTTAATAATATAATCTGTCCAAGTTTCAATGCAAACAGATATAGTCAAAATATGATAAATAATGTTTAAAAAATAATAATGATTCTGCTAGAAAATCAAAAGCAGACAAATATTTTCATCACTTTTTGACACGTGATTTAGACAGGTCTGTGGGAAAATTGTGAGTCAATGCTGGGGACATGCACATCAGACGAAATTCTGCATGTTCCATCTTAAGTTTATTTTAACATTTCTAATACTTGCAACCATTGAAAGTAAAGACTACTGTAGAAGGTTAGTAGCCATATTGTAGCTTTTACTTGTGTGTTACAGTACCTTCGCTAGTTCTACACTCCCTGCAGGACACTGTCTGTATCAATTGTAATCATTTAGCCCTGGTCAGCTTAACTCAGTGATGTTAAGTTGAACTGGAGAATGGGTACTAAGAAAAATGGCAGCCATGAACAAATTAACTATGCTGGCGTGTGTAAGACTGTGCAGTCTTAGTAAAACGCCTCATTATGACACGAAATTGCAAGGTTTCTGTATATACGAAACGAGTGAAAATGCTTGGCTTTCTTACGTCCACTACACGCCACGCATAATTCTGTACTTCGACCCTCGTAGCTAAACTCATACAAGTTGCATTAATACCGTAAATATGGCAACTCCAATGACAGCAGCAGCAACTATTTACTAAATTTGACAGATAAAATCCATCCGCTTTCAAATCGCAGTTTTTGCACTAGCACACTAAAGTAGTAAGGGTGTGGGGGTTCTACCTCACTTTACCTTGACCTTGACCTTTCAGACGTAGTCCTATAACACTAACCTAGAGCCTAAATCGCTGTACTCATTTCCTCCTCCTCCGCACCTAGCTACGCAATCGGCTCTACATGCCCCGACCCCTTCACCTACTTACACCCCACCCCTCCCCCTTCCTCTTCCAGAGCTGTGTTGTGATTAATTCTGGGATTAATTGGATGTCTGCTGCGAGATCGCAGGCACTCTTCACCTCCTCTCATAGGGTTATCTACACCTGATACACTATCACCGCTCTCCACATACCTGCAACCCCACCCCCTCCCCAAATCATCCTCCTCTTCTCATATGTGGATAACACCCTTCCCCATACACTCCATCCCCACGAGGTAGGCTGTCTTCAGTTTCATACTTGCATGTTAGACAGCACTGCTGTAGCCATCGGCCACCATATTAATTGAAGAGTTGACCGCCAGGAGTGCTAATGTCTCTTGATGCCGTCATCGGCCGCTAGATAGCGCACAAGTTCTCGCATAGAACGTCAGAGAGTGTGCGAGTCGCTCGCCCGACACAGACACTGTTGTTTATTCACATTATCTGCTGCTAAGAGCGCTGGAGATAGGCTGGAAGCTTAAGACCATTTTCTTCATCATATATGTTATGCATTAATACACTATAAAGAATTATGCCTTCAGTTGGTTTAAAACTGGGGAACCCTGGTCCCATAGCTCAAAACTTGTATCCCCTCGGCTATGAAGGCTTAGATCCCAATGGAATTTTAAATGTTGTATATATAAAAAGAAACACAGCGGCGAACTCGCGCATTCAAAACGAAGGTGTAATAAATGAATAAATGGTAATTAATTTGAAATAGTGGTATGTATATAATATAAAATGGTAAAAAATGCATGTATGAAGTGATATATTCACGTACTAGTATTTTAAAGTAGATTTAGTTTAGGGGACACAACAGTAAAATATTCAAAACATACTTTTCTTAAGAAAACTTATATCATTAAATTAAAATACATAGTTATTAATTTTTATACAAAACAAACATAAGCAAGTGACATATCAAAATATTTGTATTTTTTAGACACTTATGAATATATCGTTAGAAAAATGATTATGTAACTATAACTGTAACCATCTTGAATTTTAGTAAACATAGAAGCATTACTTTTTTCATTTTTTAAATAATTATGTAGACACTGCGAATATCAAACACAACGCATCGTTTACCTTTCAACAAGACATTTACGTCCTAAACACTTTCTAGCAAGATGAATTTTCAGTAAAGTCCTTTAGTAAGTATAGGTATAATTTCCGAACCATTATTGCTATGGTGATCATATTCATAACATAGACACTGTATCTGACATACAACATAATGGTAAGGTCATCTGGGGCGTAAACACTTTCTGGCAAATGTTTAATTTGAGTTAAGCCCTTTTGTAAATATGCTCATAATTTCCAAACCATTGATGATAAGGTCATCAAATTCATACCATAGACACCATACCCGATATTCAGCATAATGGAAAGCATATTTAATTCCTAAGCCCTTTCAGGCTAGGTCAGTTATATGATTAAGCCCCTTTTATAAACATAATCAATAACTCACCAAATACATACTCATCAAGGACATATTTGCCAACATAATGATATTTAATTTCCGATTTTAACCAAATATTTTAGTTTCTTGCGTAGATCCTAGAGGTAATTAATGTAATGTTAATTTCAGATTTTGGAGTTCGATCCTCGATCAGAGCATGTAATATTATTTCATTTCCGATTCTATCCAAGTTTTATTTGTGACTTGGGTAGTTGATAGGCTTACTTAATGCAATGTTAATTTCGGATTATCAATGTCGAGTCTTGGTCATATCACCTAACATTTTTTATTTCGAATTTAACATAGATTTAGTGTTTCTTTGTGTTCCTGCTTATAGTAATTAATATAATGTAATTTTTGGATTACTGAGATCGATTCCTAGGGGACTCACTTAATAGTTTTAAAAACATTCTGGATAATGCAATCTTAAGCATTCACTTATGATCACTGTCTATCATATTACCTGATCTATGACTACTGCTCAACTAACATGTTATATGTTCGGTGTCAACTGGCAAAGGTTGAGAATGGGGGAGGGGAATACCGTTATATGATGTAAATGTGTAATTAACCTAATCGTGATAATCCATAATTGAATAAACATGCAATAAATAATGACTAGGTATCCACAAACCCACATGAATAAGTAACAACTAAACATTCATCAAAGTAATATATCCTCTCAGCAAAACAGCCAAACTTCAACTATCATATACCTTTTCATTTGTTTCAGAATTTGCAATGAGTATTATTTTTTTAATTATTATTAGGTGTGGAAGGTACTACACTTACACTGTGCTAACATTCAATATACACACTTGTCAAGTATGCACATTATATGTAGAGAGATATATGTCCGCTCCCGAGGAACGACAGCTCAAAACTAAAACCTTACTAGAAACATATTGTCCATAGGATATTTTCAAGCGAAAATAGTTCCTGCTTTATTCCTTCAGCTCAACGTACCCTAATAGTAAAAAAAAAAAATCAATATGTGCGATTTCAACATCAACCAACAACCACAGACAAATATTTCAATAAATTACTCTGGTAAAACATTTCATCATGTAATAGCAAAACACACACACATCAAACCCAAACACAGACAAGACTACAAGGTCAAACACACATAAAGCCCTTTTATAAGCATTAACAAGACAGTTATAACAAAAAAAAAAAAACTTTTTCAGGAGAAGCATCTAAAGATTTTCTTGTCATTACAAATACAATTACAAGAAAACGAATTGACAGATTACGTTGAAACTTCGTTTGTTATACGTTTAGGTATATTTCTACGATATACTGGTGTAGTTCTCGATTTAATTGTTTTTGCATGTAGCGAAAATTTTGAAAAATATGAGATATAGCACTCTTGTACAAAATATATATATTAATTCTGTTTGAGTTAGGTCAAATGACATTTGACGAAGTAGTGGCCAAAACTTGTATCTATTTATGTATATTTATCAACAAATGCAATATAGTTTAACTAGAATGGTCGTAATTATAATGAATAGAATGTGTAATTGCTGCAAGTAGTATATTTTTACAGAAAAAAATTGTTTTTAAGAATGAAATAAACTAAGAGATGAGGGAAAAAACAGTGCCTAAGAAAACATTTTCCTAACACTACAACAAATTAGTGCACATTAAAAGTAAAGAAGAGCATCCTAATTGGCAGTAAAAAAATGTCAAAAAGATTAAGAAAAACAAATCATGGTAGTACAATCATGAATGCTGCACAAAAATTGTTTTCGTTAAATAAATATTTACAGATTCCGATAAAAATCTTTGAAATATTGAGGCATTACAGACACACCTGATTTTTTATTGAATAAAGATGGCAACCTTTCTTTTTTCTTTGCTGCAATGCCCACTTTTTGTTTGTACGCTCTTTTTAACGACACGTTTTCGAAAGCTAGGTTGTCGTTTATTTCGCAGAACTTGGCAGTTTCGAAGTTTTCTTGTGTGTGAGAAGTTTTATAGTCAAGCTGCACATAGTTATCTTTTGTGGTCTTGACAACACTTACCCCAGATATGTGTTCACGATCCCCATCTTCATTGCTGAAAACATCTTTCACGCCAAGATCTTCAGCCAGAAGCTTAATGTCAAAAAAGTCAGTGTATAGCACATCTCGTGGACGTCAAAGATTCTCCCATACTTCTTTGCCTGTTTAATGATGGTCACGTAATTATCAGGTACATAAATAGGAAAAGCTTTTTTGAAACGTTATGATGCACGCTCAACTACAGGATGAACAGCATCACCTTCATTTTGGGTATGCCCCGTTATGAAAAACTTGTGTGTGATTGAGTTAATGTTTTCCAGCCCTGATACAGCGTGCACGCACAAAGCAAAAATATATCTATTTTTTATTTGACCCAAGTAATTATTACTGTAAAATACAAGATCCAGTTTGGCAGTAGCTTATGCATTTAGATTTTCTAAATTATGCCATAAACACGAACCCATTTCATTAGATCCTTTATTTGCTAAACCTTCATGCCATACGAAACAGATTGTTTGAGTGGACTGCAACTCATACATAGTAAAATTATACACATTCAATCTTGATACATAGTAGAAGGATGAGGACTTGCCTTGTCGACATGTAAGTGTAGCTTGTAAATCAAAAACTGTCACCACTTTGTCTGAACACATTTTATCACTTTCTTTTTCGAGCCTGCAAAGTTCCTTTTCTTCAATATGTCTGTTGTATTGCTCTTGAAGTGCGACATTTTCCTCCTATTTGGCGTTGCGAAAGCCCTCACAGAAGTCATAAAGGTCTTTCTTTGGTACGTGGAAAGAAATGCTGAACTCTTCTTTGAAAATGGTTGCATACATCATGTAATTTATATGTGGCGTATTTAACTCTTCACACAATATTAAGTAATCGCGGTGCAGGTTGGCTATGGATATCCCACCTTCTATGTACTCTTTCGTTGACTTAGGTCGACAATAGTGACTTTCCATTCTTGGTATGGACCTAATGTGGTCTCTAACATCTTCTTTCATGTCGTGTGGGACAGTTGCATGGTTGTCATGTTTACCGCGCTTCTCAGGTTCAATGAGACATATTACCAAACCTTCCTGCTTCTTCACAACCGTCTGGACTATTCGGGAGTTAATTCCCAAAGTTGCCATAAAGAATATTTTGCAGACACGAATTTTGTTCGCGTTTACCGTGAAATAGTATGCACTATTGAAGCCACTTAGCTTTTTCGAATCTGTCTGATACCTGTACTTCGGTTTTATGACAGTCATGTAAGATGCTATAAACATTCGTTGTTTATGGATATCGGTCATTTCCCAATATTCTTTGAATATTTTTTGGTGCTGTTCTTCCGATATATTTGTTGAGCAATGTAGACGACATTTGTCACTTTTACAAGTAGGTAAAACTTGTTTGGCTTCCCTTGTTACTGGTACTTTATCCAAAGTTCCATCAGGATTTTTGAATATTTTCAGTGAAGTGTATCTTGCACCACTGTTGCGTAGTCTTTTTGTAATATTTCCCTTCCACTGCTGAGGATTTCTTTTCCGTTTGAGAGCTAAATTCTTTGGTGGAGTATATGGAGTTTTATAACATGGGTTACCTTTCTGTGTGGCTTGTCACTCATTTATGGTTCCATGTCGTCGCCAGAATCACTAGAGGAAGAAGATGTAGAGACTTCTGCTGATGGGTAATCTGCATCTTTGGCCGAATCGTCTGCAGCATATGAGCTGGATGAAGATGACGTGAATTAAGAGGAACTGGATGAAGATGAGCTGGATGAATTGGATGCGCGAGTTCTTTTGACATGATCTATCGTGTTTGTGATGTCAGTGTCTATAGTTGTTCCTGAAACAAAGGATGCCAAAACACCTCTCCTAAAAATCTCACTATCAATAGTGTCTTGAAAGATTCACTTAAAACCAGGAATGTAAATAAACTTGCATTCAACATTCTTATGGTAGTAGAGCACCACACAACAGGAATTATATGAGGATGGAAGGGGGAAGGTTTGCTTATCCGGTTGAGGGAAAATTCTTTCTAACTATGAAAAATTAGGATGGTATGAGAGAGTGTATAGTCACTGCCATATACAGTTCACAAAATACATACACACGAGCAACACTTCAGGTATCGTGTATACAAATATAAAATTCACAAATTTAATATACACGTCTTGTCTAGGCACACTAAATTATATATTCTGCAAGTCATACAAGATTAAGGATACAGGAAGTTAAGATGAATTGATCCCTGCCATATTGGAAATTTTAGTTTTTTGCCTCTCCCTGACAGTGCACACCTTGAATTATGTTTTTTTTTGTGGTTCGATATTACGAAGAGCATAACTTAATACATTTTGTAAAATTATCGTTGAGTTATTGCGGTTGAAATCATGGCCTCTGTGATCGCTCCCACATAATAATGAAAAATTTATTCCGTATGGCTACTAATTCCAATGAGGGTAACAGAGCATGGGAGATTTAAGGAGGTTCGAGCAGTTATTTATGGTTTGTCAAAACATACATTTCCACTTGTCTTTTTAAACTTAACTTAGGGCAAAAAAACCGTCAAATTCAAGATTGTCGGGATTAATCCCCCTTAATGTTGGTCATTTGATTCAATTGTAATTAGAGGTTTATTTTACCACTCTGTAATGGCTATTGGTTGATGTCTACACTGGGTGAAATACTTTCTTGTGGCTGGTTAGACGTAATAATATCACAACGTACATAGTGAGAACTCGTCATTTCTTCAGCAGAGTTATTGATTCTTTTATTCTGCAGCTGTACAAGTTCAATCAAGTACTTTTCTCGACTCATGGTTACACATATGTACAACAGAGAGACAAATAAAGGTTGTCACATTTCTAACACGAATCATATTTTCAGAGCAAGAGAGCCACATTTCGAAATATAACAGCAGTTAGCTTTACTCTATTCAGTTCAAGAGAGCCACATATCTGACATTAGGAAATACGAGCATCAGTTAATAGTAACTCAGTAAAGACAGTTATATTTCGAAATGTTACACTATTGTTTTTAGGAAAGTAACGGAAAAATTCTTACATTAACGTAAAGATAGTCACATTTGGAAATACATCCGTATTGAGCACAATTTTATTGATATTTTTACATGAAACACTGCAATATTTCGGATATAACTCTTTTGTACAAACACGCAGACCTTCGCTTTTAGACAAACCGGCACAAAATGGCAAATGACTCTCTTGTATGTTCCTACTGTGCAACACGTGACTTGGGACGGTTGACTGGAGAGCTATATAGCGTAACCTGCAGTACTTACAGATATCACAGACTTGCCCATAAAAACTACTCACATTTTAGAGTTAGTACAGGTAGTTATTTAAAAATTTGCAATTTTTGAGCTATAACTGTCTTGTTCCGGAAGAACTTAAGTAGCAATTCCAACAATTTGTTAGTTTCAGAAATACAGAAAATCCGTTACAAATCAGTTAAATACTATTTTCGAACAACTTTACTCTGCATAGACATATATATTTTAATATAAGTTGCACAGTTTCAATGAAAATCATTTCTTGGCGAAGTGGTGAATTTTAAATATTTTTCTGCATTGATAAATAGTTAGGGTTATTAGCACTCGCAAATCGATTTCTGACTGGAGAATTAAAACTAGAGACTAAATTTTGATTTGAATGTTTCTGATTTTCTGTGTATGTTACCAACATACGTTCACGATTTGCCAGTAGCTGCCTATTGAGCTGTTATAATCATGTAATAATAAAGTGAAGTGAAGGTTCTTTTCATTTGGTTTTCATACAAATCCCTATCTTTATTTTTGAAAGTATACTCAATTTTAGAGAGAACTAATTTGCACACAGAGTCCTATCTTCAGTCCAAGTTACGCGTGTTTTTCAGTCCCAGTGGTTATACAGCCAATCTGAAAGCTACTTAGCATACAAATTGGTCATTACATAACTGGCATGCACATTGCGGTCTGTCTATTTTATGGTTGTGCCGAAATGACATTCTATGCTGCCGGTGTCGCCAACACACCTTCGAACTACGAGATTCCGTATTTAATTCCGGGCAAACCTAATATTTTTTTATAAAGACGCGATTTAATATTAAAATAGAATGTAAGCTATTTCCCTATTAGACTTTGAGCATAAAATGCGGAAATTAAAGAACAGTAATGGGTGCCTGGTGTATACGAAACGAAAATTCGTTAATGCATTGGATGCAAATATAGATTTCACATATTTACAATCGAAATATTTAATATTGTTCTAATATTTTTGTGATGAGAAATTTACTGACATACGGGTTCAGAAACATAATTAAAATAACGGCACTACAGTAGTTACACAATCGCTGTAAAACTTTTATAGTTTAAGTATGGAATTAAGAACAGAATTATGGCGCTGTCATAGTAGGCTGGCCGTGCACATATACCTTGCAAACTTCAAATGAACCATCAAGAAGACTAGTGAGTGAGTTCGCTTAGGGTTTACCTTCGGAACACGACGTTCCGAGTTTCTGTTCTGTGTAAGCCAAAGGTGTGAAGATCACTTTTTTATTATGTAAGTTAAGTTTAGTTTATTGTACAAGTCATCGCCCATTCAGCCTAGGCATAACAGAAGGAGCATCAATAGAGATATATTCTTAGAGAGCCACGTGTAATGAAGAGAGAATTTTCAAATTATTTTATTTGAAAATATTGAAAGTGACATGAAACAACAAATAACTGAAGGTTTCTTTGAATTGAGAAAAACATTAATGGGCAATACACCGAGATAGGTGGCGTAGGGGTATGCGCACCTTCAGAATTGCGCTCGCAAAAACCTGAGTTCGAGTCCGGCATGGCCATCCAGATTTCGATTTTCCATTGTTTCTCAAAACCAAACAAGGGGAATGCTGGAATTGTTCCTTAAAACAGGTAAGGTTACTTCTACACAGGTTAGGAACGAAACGACTTTTCTTATGGGAGAGTTTGGCAGAGGGAAAATTTCCACCGCTAGGTAAGCGCTAGTGTTCCAAAGAGGCCACTTTTAATTAGAATTTTAAGCAACGTGAGTAATAATGGACAAAATTTCACTTAGTTAAGTTGGTATTTTATATCTGAGTAGTTGTTTCCGTGACTTCGTTCGCATGGACTGTAGTATTGTCCATTTAATGCAAGTGGGGTAAATTTTGACAGTACTAGAAAAGTAGCATCCTTCCACCGCAGCTGTTTTGTCCCTTAAGAAAATTACGTTTGTAAACAAATGTTTTGAGTCCAATGCACACTTGCATTTTCCTCCTACCTCGTGTTCCATGTAATGGCAGGCACTGAAAATCTGATTGTAGCTATATTCCGCCCAGTAATTAATGTAGGATATTACAGCTAGGTTGGCATTCAAACTTGTTTTATTTTGATAACTACCGAGTTAAATTTGTTGGGGTTCTTTTTATTTATTTCGAGTGAAAAAGGAAACAATTATAAAGGATTTGGGGGGGGGGGAGGCTTTAGTTTCACATCTTTCGTGAGACGGCTTTATTTAGATGTTCTTACGAGTGTGTGTCATTTTGAGTTGCATATTACTTTTTTAGGCCACGTGCATTTCAATAATTGTGTTAATGGTTTACAATCACATTTTAAAAACACGCTAACTTAGGTCTACTGTTTGCAAAATTTCCAACTTCTTGAACACGTTTTTTTTTATGGTAATCCGTGCTGAGTGTACTTCACTAAAATTACGTTTGTTCGTCACTAGCATTACATAATTTAAGTTCAAGAATTATTCAGAAAAATCAACACTGTGCACTTTTCCTGATATAAACAAACTTAAACTTAAGATACGTAAATTATATTCGTGTCACTTTATTATGGAAAGCGGTAAGGAAAATGGCGGAAGGGACTCGGTAAACACGTGCCGCTAATGTTTTATTTCACTCAATAAAACGCACAACGGTACCTACAATCAACTATGCTTGAAAAAAGCAAATAAAAAATGTATTAACTACCGATTAAATATTCCGACAACACTAACAAGATATTCGTATAATAAATACGATGAAAAAAAAAAAGCACACGCCAACGGCCGTTCACCGGGCTGGAAACTGGAAACATAAACATGGCTAGCCATTGGCTGGACCCGTTTACTGTTCGTACATGTCAACATACTCTGTCATAAATGCTAAACATGTTTTTAAAGTCCAGTAACTAATAGCCAAAAAATGTAATATTGCTTTAAAAACATAATTTAAATCATAAATGTTGAAAATATAATTAAGATTTTAAATTACAACTTTTAGTTCTGAGTATTATTTTCTTCCAAATCCATCATAAAAATAGCCAACACGGATCATCAGCTGATACAATACTGTACGAACGAGAGCATTTACTTTTTACATAAGGAGTAGGTTGGTCACATTGTCTGTCAGATTTGACCCCACTTATATTAAATGGACAATATTTGTTTACATAATGTAAAAAAAATCGCTTCACTTAGGTTTTATGGATTTATTAAAATACATAAGCATAAGCAGTGATTGAAACTGGACCTTAATACCCGTACGGTCCTCCAGGTCTTACCATTTGGACTACTTGATCAGTTTGCTGTTCTTGATCTTATCATAATTAGGGATATGGAGTCAATGCTCCATAAAGTTGGCTGTGATATGTTCTGCTTATATTTTTCCAGGTGGACTATCTCCCAGAATTGGCTGCACTAGGCTGTTTACAAAATCAGTTTTCTTTGCCACTCTTTTAGTCCCCTGGGTGCGAATATAACCACTGCCAGCACGAGTCATTTCCCTCTCCGTGACCTGGGGCCGGGTGAACCACTGACCCGGGCTCAGAGGTCATCCCGTACTCCATCTTCCTTTCCATGGTACTTGTGGGTTTTCCCAAGGTTCAGCTTGCCAGCATCCATGAGCGCCAAGTCCCGGCCGAGAGACCGGCCCACACAGGCACCGACTCGCCAAACCTCTTGTCCGTTTCCATATCTTTGGGTTCTTCACTAGAGCACAGACTTCGGGCCCCAATGGCCTGACTGTAAAGGAGTCGACCAGCCCACCTCCAATTAAGGTCATTAACTATCTGCCATAATAAGCCTTTCCTGACGGCAGATACCTCTTATAGCCCACGTGACCAAGGCTTGGCATAGGGTGAGCGATTGACAGCCGACCTGGTTGGCGTCACAGTCCCTGCTCCTCCCTGACACAGGAGTCAGCAAAGTGAGAGGACGAACAAGAATTTTCTGGTAATCATGTCCCTGGGCGTAACGCGGCATTTGGAGAAGTTTCTGGGCTATGGCTGGCGACACTATACATATCATAGCAGCTGGAGGGTAGGCTGTCTTTGTATAGGTTGTTCATGATAAAGTGAGCACTTTTGAAACCAACCGTAGAAAAAAGTCACTGTCCCTACCTGCATATATTTTAACGGGTGCAATCAGTGATATGCGCCCAGTAAAGTTGGTAACGGGCGGAAAAGCAGTTCCTTATATTAACGTCGAACAAAAAGTGTTACGTAGCCATTTAGGTTGACTTAAGATTATTTCTCTCGCTTTATGTATTCTTTGATGCATTGAAGTAAAAAAAAAATAGTAGATTTGTGATATATTTACTTTTCTAATAATTTTACAGTTTCACTTGACCGACGCATGAATAACGTGTTGCGGTCCTTGACAATGTTAATTTTTGTAAGCCGGAAGAATACACAGCGTACGTACAAATAGAACTTAAGCAGGGCTTTCAAAGTGCTCATTTTACCGTGTATTTGTGGCGTGGACGGACGAGAGGTCGTGGTACCCGACGATTAGAGTACTACTGTACATGGGGGCACTCGGTTCGCTCCTGAACGTTTCGGACTGGTGCAATCTGGGATAAATTAAGGTGGGACTGTATGGACATGTGATACGTACTTTACTGTAAATATTGGAACTGTCAAAAATTAACATGATAAAATAATTCAATAAGTTTTGATACAGTGCTTTTTCGTACTGACTTTAGTTATTCGAAAGCATTAATTTCCTTGAGATGATTGTAAATTGCATTGATTAAGTTTATAATTATACATAGCAAGTGATAGCAATTTATTGTGATATAGAGTCGAGCTCATTTTCTTCGTAGTTATTGTGAATAAAGTAGGACATTATAATTAAATTTTTTATTTAATTAATATTTCCATCGCTTTAAGAATCTGGCTAAACCCACTGACTTTGAGAAATTGTAAATAAATAAATATATATAACGTGTACATTACATATCTACACACAGGTGATTTGAAATTTATGTCACAGAATCCGTTCACTGTTTAAAGACTTAGAAACAAGTACTAAAATACCAACTAACATCTCTCCGGAACTCCTCAGTTTTATGTAACAGCTAGTTAAAAAGTGAACGCCATATAACGATTCTCACTATTAACTTATTACAAGGTAGCCCTATCACACACCTAGTGATATGGCGTTTCACGGTACAGTGTTCATGCAGTACACTGGCCAGTTATGCCATGCATTCAAGCTATGAAAACGAGGCAGCTTGCTGCTAATACCTGGCAATGCGTTCGCAGTTTTAATTAGCTGATATAATTTTTTAAAACAGGCCAATACCGATTCTTCCCCAGCTCTTGGTAGTCCCAGAACCTGGTATAATCTATAACGAAGCCGCTATTGGCGAGACGTCACTAAACCAGCCCCACGTATAGTAATTTCGGAATATTCTTAAATAGCAAAAGCGTTTGATTGCATTGCGCAGTGTAGAGTGCGCTCCAAACATTAACGACTTACTGTGCTCGGCCGCTCCGCCTTTGGGCTGTCTTGGCAACCTACCTGCTTCCTTTTCCTTCCCATATCTATGGATCCCCTCCTACCACGCATGCGCGTCGAGCTTCTCTCCCATTGATATCTGGCTACAGTTTGAAGTTTGGGCTTTCTGTTCATGTTGGTGACTCGTCCACTTCTACGCCAGCAAGCATTTGAGTAACTTCGCTTTAATTTCTGTTCTTGGCACTGATGGGTTTTCATGCAATGCTAGGTTGCTACGCATTACAACTTGGTGGCTGACAACAGTTAGAATATCGTCATGGCTGACGGCGAGAAGCATAGGTGGGTTTTCCGTATAATGCATTGAGCTTGGATTAAGGTTTTGGTGGGCTAATCAAGGAATTCTAGGGTTGCGCATGTAGCTTTTATTCTAAATTAATTTTGTGACCTCAGTGTTTAAATTCTGGTTTTGGCTTAACTTATTAGTTGCGTGTGGCCCGTAGAGTTTTCTGTTGTGTGTAGCCTTGCACTTAGATTATGGGTGAAAGAAATTTTGGATATTCATATTTTGCCAGCCGCCTGAATCGTGATGGCTTGTTGAATTGGTCCGCACCGGCTTGCGCAACATGGTGATACAATAGAGGTAACCCACCTGTGTGAACTAATTTTTAATGGTACGAACCGAGGATGGTTCGTTGGTTTTTAATACACGTTTTTAAATTGTGCTTGTCGGAACACATTTTTTAATATTCACTATACTTTGGAAGGCCGTCCCGCGCGCTCTGGTGAATGTCAGTAATGAATTTCAGTATTAATACGAGAAGGGCTGTTTAAATGTCTTGAGCTACTTTTAATATTAATTATTTAGAATCCAGCACTGCAATTGTATTTTCCCTATTGTGTATATATCTGGTGACAACGTTTAGTACTGGTTGGTTAAAAGAAAGAGCCCTTATAAGTTAAGAGATTTTTAAAGCATTCCAGTGTGGAATGTTAATTGTGTTCGCCCAAGGGTTTATATATATTTTTAAAGCAAAGAAAATTCTATATGTTATAAATAATTATTTATGGTAAATTGTTTTTGATTGAAGAGTTGTATGAAGCCCAATAAAAATTGTTGAACTTGGATTTTTGTGAAAATTCTTGTGGTAGTCGTCACAGCATAACGAATATTTGCTACATTAAAACGCACGGTGCTCGCAAAAATCCCATGAATTATAAGAGAAATAATGAAGAACTGAACACAAATGAAAAGAAAAACGTCTTCAAGGATACGCTGAACACTAGCCCTCATAGTAAACGTCTCTAATTATTAAAGGAAAAGGTTCCTTTCGTTTAAGTAGAGCAAACTTCGCTTTGTCTAAAAGTTTGCTATGCCGGTAACAAAAGGGCACAGCAAGAACGTAACTGTTTTCCCTCCTCCAGGTTTTAACAAGCAAATAAAAAAGTACTAGTGACATTAAACTTCGTCATCGTAATATGAGGCTACAATGGATATCGTAGCTAAATGCATGGCCAGTAATGGAAGAGCTACGGAAAGTAGTTTTAGTTGTTTGTTAATACCTTAGTGGGAAACAGCACTGCAAAAGATTTTTGAAACCGTAACAATAGTGAGGGAAAAATCTGGGACTTGAACCATTGATTATCACGATTTTCACAAAGATGAGTGATTTGGAATTTTACTGCATTTATTCTAACAGAATTTTAGTACAATACAACTAAGGTACAGTCAAGTTATGTTCGAAACGAAAACAAACGTCCTCGACACAACCCGAACACGTGATCTTTACAGTAATACTGACAGTTTGTGATTCAATAACATCCCCATTACACACGAATAATATATTCGTAATTCCGTAATTTGTTTTAGGTGTAAAGGTAGTATTTAGATTGTGTAAAAAGAATCTAACTATATGTCTTGTACTGCAGTCAGTATTTAAACAATTTTTTTTGAGAGAAATAATAAAGAAATTCAATGTTGGATGCATTATATGCGCAAAACTATGTTATAAGCCTGTAACGGAAAACTGAGCACTTTTGAAAGCCCTGCTTAAGATTTATTTGCGTGCACGTTGGGTATTGTTCCACCATGTGTAAAATACCATTGCTACCGGTCTGCTCAGTTTATGCACCCGTCGGTCAAGTAAAACTGTGAAAATATTGGAAAAATAAAACATTTTATAAATTTACTAATCCTTACTCGCAAATACATTTTAAAAAACGGAAAGCAAAATAATTCTTTTCAGTATTCGTAGATGTTTACCTACAGAAGGTTCATGATAAAGTGAGCACTTTTGAAATAAACCTTAGAAAAAATTCGCTGCTCCTAACTTCATATATTTTAACTGGCGCACTGAGGGATATGCGTCCAGTAAAGTTGGTAAAAATAGATGGAAAGTAGCCCCGGGCTTTTAAAATTGCTCATTTTCCCGTGAACAATCTATAGCACTTTTGATTAAAAGTTAAGACATGGAACTAATTTCTTCGTGTTGTTACCAACTTTACTGTATGCACACCAGTTGGCGTACCCATTAAAATATGTGCGGTTGGACGCAGCGATATTTATCATGGGTCGATTTCGAAATTGCTCAGTTTACCGGGAATTCCCTATAGTAAGAAAGCAAGCACGAAGTGAAACTCGCGCGTGCAACGCCTTGCGGCTGTATGCACTGAGCGTGGTCCAGTTACCTGCACGCCGTTTATGATCCAGGTGAGCTTGGCGGCGGGCTTGGACCAGGGCGAGGAGCAGTTGCTCTGGATGATGTCTCCCACTTTGTAGCGGTGCCGCAGCCCTTTGATCACAGGCCGCTCTCTCGGCACCTCTGCGAATCTCAAGTACATCACTCAAGTCTCCACAACCAGCCCCATTTTGTTACTTCTCAGTCAAACAGAAGCGCCAAACAAGTTCAGCATTTTCAAGCACCTAATGTTTATGATTGTAATTAATTTTTGAATTTTAAACTTTTGCTATCGAAAATTGGTATTTAGGTTTTAATGGAGTTTCCGCAATTAGTAAACATAAATATTAAAAATAATTATAAAAGAAAAATTGAGAATGACTTACATGACAATGCATTTCATTATAAGCCTAACTAGCTATCAAAATTTATTCTATACGTTGAGGTTTTATTATAATCTTATGATTACGTTGTATTTAGCAAAACAAAGAAAATCTCAACTTTTCTTAATTCGGACGCATGAAAACTAGTCATTAGACTCTTGAAAATATAATTTTTAAATGTGAGTGGAAGCTACAAAAAAGGTTGAAAGGATAAAATAATTAGGGCATTCGAAACTATTCAAGTAACCACGATTGGGAGTTTGCTCAAATGTTTCAGGGTCGCTATCTAATACATAAACAATATCTCACAGAAAAGTTTAAAGGTAAAAAATACAACGTTGACTGGCCTTTATCCGAAACGTTCAACGTTTTGACCACGATGCAAGATGTTCGGAAACTCTTTGCCCTAACTCCAGACACAATAATATTTGGACCAATAATAACACGAAAGTCCTATCCACTTATATCTGTAAATGTATTTTTATATCATTTAATTATATTTAAAGTTGCGGCGTACAACGCGTGCAGATCAAGGCTGTTCGATCGTGCTTGTACGACAAGCTGCATAGTTCGTAGGAGGGCGAAATTAAATTATTACATACGTAGCGTCGCGCGCCTATTTCCTATGCAACGTGCCAAACACGCATGATGCAACACCTGGTTCTCCAGTCGTAGTAGGCCGCAACTTTGAACACAACTTACACGATAAAAAAATACGTTTCCCGATATAAGAGGATAGGGCTTTCGTATTACTATTGGCCCAAAGAAGCTATGTCTGGAATTTGGGCACTGTGTTTGCGAACAGGCTGTATTCGCTATCATTTACCTAAAAGTTTCAAGGTATGTAACCATAATAAAAGCAACTCTATACCTAAAAATTCAAAGATGTTCACTTACAACATTAGTATATCTTTACCGAAAAGCTTCGGGATTTAGTCAAAGTTTCAAGTTATATGGCTATAACATTAGAAAGAAATCTACCCTAATAATTGTACAACCGTTTTGTCCTACGGCCAGGATGGCTAACCGCAAGAACTAAGTTCCCGAGTTTCAGTATCGACAAGATTTAGAATTTTTCAGGTTTGGAGAATAACTTTACAAGGCCCATAACTGAGTGTAGTTTTGTGTGTTCAACTTTCTGCCGAAGACAATTGTGGGAAACACCAGCAAGTCATTTTGTTTGGAAACATTATGTTCTCCAAACCAAGTTCAGGTATAATCAATCAAAGCTGGCGGTGACGCAGTAGTCAGACGACCCGCCTCTCACAAGGTGAACAGGGAACGAGTCCCAGCGGGGTTACTCCCGGAATTCTACATGTGGAAAACGTGGTGGACCTTGCCTTTGGCGGTTGGGTATTCCCCAGGTCATCCCAGTTTCCCCCATTCTTATATTACCACTTCGCTTCTACACTTATATAGTCAGAGAGTCAGAGTTAACGAACGCTCTCCTATCCTCTGATCAGCCACACAGTAAAATAGTTTTTTTCTGATTTAAAAAAATACTCATCAAGATTATTTTTGTTAAATCGTAAATGTATTAAACTAGAATTTACAGCAGATTGTGGTCCGAAGCTACAAAAGTACTGTTTATTTCTACAAGTAAACACAGTAGACTTCAGATTCAATCAAACATGGAAATATACGGGACGTTTCAGTAAAAGCGTGCAAAAATCAAACTGGGAATAGAGGCCGCACCACGGAACGTTTTGAGACTGCGAGCATGCGGTCTGCGAGGCCAGATAAAGGAGATTCGAGTATAAACGGGTGGGTGACCCATGATATGTGTGTGTGGTTCACCTATTGTCCACAAGATGGCTATGTCATCCCTACATTGCCACGGTGCAACAGATGCAAAAAGCGTGGCATATTTTAACGGGTGTGGAATTATCTCGAAAATCGGCCGTCACTTTGAGCATCTCTTATGAGGTACAAATTTATATGTTAACACCAGCCCGTCTGTGAAATTGTCCTGTGCAGTACTACATGTCAATAGTGTACACAAGCAAAGTCAATAACACACATACCCAATCCGGAGACATCGAGTTGTGTAAGAGATGTTTACTCTCATATCACCGTTCCCTGGCTTCGCCGATTACAAACTGCCAATCTTAATACGTTCCATAGTGCGGCGCCTATTTCCAGTTTCATTTCAACATGCTTTTAATGAAACATCTTGTATAAATAATAATGTTTGATATATTTTAACAATTTACTTGCGATATAAAAATCTGTTTGGTTATTAGTTCAACACAACTGTTTTTAAAACACATAAATAATATCCCACAGTGCATTATGAGCAGTTATAGGAGCATGATTTGGAGGGTGGAGTAGGGCAGGACAGGAAATGACAGGGCAGGGCAGAGCAGAACAGGGCAAGACGACTCACCAACAACATCCATCTCGCCGGTGACGAGAGCCGTATGGAAGGAGGGTGCGTCGGCCGATACCTCGCAGCTGTACTTGCCCGATGACGACGGACTCACTTCCTCCAACATCACGGCCGTCGCGTTCGAGCCGCTTTTCTGTAACACCACCCATCCTCAGCTCACACCTCACAGTAATACAACCCAGCCTATGCTCACACATCACAGTAACACCACCCAGCCTCCAACCACATCACACAGGAACACCACCCAGCCTCTGCTCACACCTCACAGTAATACCACCCAGCCTCCACTCACACCTCACAGTATAACCACCAAGCCTCCGCTTACACTTCACAAAAACACCATAAAACCTCTGCTCCACACCTCACAGTAACACCATCCAGCCTCCGATCACACTTCACAATAACACCACCCGGCCTCCACCCACACCCCTCAGTAACACCACCCAGCCTCCGCTTACACCTCAAAGTAGCACCACACAACCTCCGCTCACACCTCACAGTAACACCACCCAGTCTCCGCTCACCCCTCACAGTAACCCCACCCAACCTCCGCTTACACATCACAGTAACACCACCCATCCTCCGCTCACACCTCATAGTAACACCACCCAGCTTCCGCTCACACCTCACAGCAACACCATACAACCTCCGGTTTCACCTCACCATACACCACCCAGCCTCCACTCACACCTCACAGTAACACCATACAACCTCCGGTCATACCTCACAGTAACACCACCCAGACTCCGCTCACACCTCACAGTAACACCACCCAGCCTCCGCTCACACTTCACAGTAACGCCACCCAGCCTCCGCTCTCGCCTCAAAGTAGCACCACCCAGCCTCCGGTCACACTTCACAATAACACCACCCGGCCTCCACCCACACCCCACAGAAACACCACCCAGCCTCCCCTCACACCTCACAGTAACACCACCCAGCCTCTGGTCACACCTCACAGTAACACCACCCAGCCTCCGCTTACACCTCACAGTAACATCACACAACCTCTGCTCACACCTCACAGTAACACCACCCAGTCTCCGCTCACGCCTCACAGTAACACCACCTAGGCTCTGCACACAACTGACACTAACACTACCCAGCCGCCGATCACACATAACAGTAACACCACCCAGCTTCCTCTCACACCTCACACTAACCCCACCCAGCCTCCCCTCACACGTCACAGTAGCACCACCAGGCCTCTACTTACACCTTACAGTAACACCATTTAGCCTCCGCTCGCACTTCACAGTAAACACACTGAAATGAGCATATAGTCTTAGAACCTGACATAGGGACAGCAATCTTGCAGGATGTTGACACTACTATAAATAACTTCACAGCTATGTGGTTTTCAGTCAATGGAGACACTTTTGGAAGTCCTCCTTAAGACCTCCTTTCCTGTTCAATTTGCACTCTTCCACACGGAAATTAACTTCCTCGTGTATCCGATCACAATATTTATGTCGGGATCAATTGAAATTTTTTAGGAATATAAATATGCCACATATATACCAAAGTGCATAAAAATAAAATATATTTATTGTTTAGAATTCTTAACATTTAACTTTTAATACGACATTATGACATGGAACAACATTTTCTTCATCGCGACGAACTTTACTGGGAATACTAGCCAGTGTGTCTGTTAAAACATGTTCAGTTACGGCCACAGAAAGTTTTCAAAGGTTAATATCAAGTTTATTTAGACAAAAACCAGCTATAAGCGTGGAATGATAACAAAGCCAATAAAACTGACTGCTGCTATTTTCCTGGTTATTATCTCTGTAAATACCTATTAATGTGATTCTCATAGTAGAACACCATGTTTATGATAGGAATAAGACAGCTATAGCAGCGGAAAAAATGTCAGTAACATTTAGATTGTTCAAGTAAAAATTGTAACTGTTACATACTTGCACTGCACATTTCATTCTTATCTTAGTAGTGAAGTTAAATTCATTCTACTCTAAAACCCGAATCCAGAACTATACTGTTGCTGTGCTGGTTTTTCCAACGCCACAGTGATCCACACAAATACATAATAGTAAGGGCTCATTGACAACAGGATACACTCTAACATAAAATAAGGAATCACATTACGTACACGACTCATTTTGCGGAGAAGATAAGCATTAACTAAAAGATCACCATTTTGTTTTAATATATTGACGCCCTTAGGACTGAACAATGACGCTTATCTACAAGAAACCATGACCCCAAGGTCGCACCAAAACGCAGAAAAACCCTTACGGAAAAAATTGCAGTGATATTGTAAAATCGTAAAATCACCAACACAAATACATGAGTTTTCTGAAGCATAACCTTTATATTTTGATCTATTTTTTTAAAATCAAAATTACACATCTGCATGTACTAACAAGTACCATATAAAAAGGCAGATTTCACAATGAAATTTCTTCCATACATTCAAAACTCCAACACCAGGAAATTGACTGGATATGTATTTTGGTGTGTATTAAAGACAAATGGCCTCAAAACACTCAAATACTAAGGCATTATTCAAAATACATAAAAGCTTGATATCAAAATATTTACTGCCTGCCTTAAGATCCAACATTTCTTACAGCCTTTAAAAATCTCTCTTTTGCAAACAATGTCATATTCAAACATGGATTTTGGATTTTCTGTATCTTCTCCATACCATGACGTGCGTTTAAAAACAACACACTTCTTTAAAATACATCGTTCTGAAGGAACCACCAGGTATTACAATGTTTTTGCTAAAATATTCCTATATTTGATAATATTATATAATACTGGCTTTCAAAATGACAACAGCCCATAAGGAGGCAACGTTTACTGTTTGGGCTTAAATAGCGACATTTTTCTTTGGTGTAACAAATTATGTTACAAATCAACAAGGTGTTAAATTTAAAGAAAACGAAACTCTGTAATTTATATATTTGATCATTTTGTTTCAAAATTAACATTTTTCTAAGTCCAAGACTACCAAGAAATCCAGTCCGTTGCACTACTTTGAAAAACCAAATATTAGTACTACAAACCCAAGACTACTGTTTTTGGCCAGGAAGCTTTACTTTCTGTTACTTAACTTATTTCCATAGTCGTGCAAGTCCACAACAGCCGAACGTCTCTGAAAACAGGTCGGCTATCGGATCCTATTTACATGAAAATTTATTGGACAGGAAAACACCCTAACACATTCTTTATTTGTATAGGTTATTCGATAGACACATGACATTATTGCGGATATATAGTGCGTACAACTTTACGTCTTCAAATGGCGAGGCGCGACCAGCCGCCCCAGCGACTGGGGCGCTTCGAAGCGGCGAGAACTTGAAACACAGGCACTGGCTACCGCTAGTATGCTGAGAGCCTTCATACGTGTCACCTGCGCAGTGCGCAGGAACTCGCCATTTCGCAACCCGTATTCGAGAATCGTTCAACACTGCAAACGTCTGCTGTTTCAAGAAACGTAAGTTCGTATTTCTTCGCTAGTCTTTAATATTAAATCAATGAAGAATCTATTTTAAAGTTCATTTCTGCCATGAAATTTTATTTCGTCGTAATACCGTTGGCAGCCGAGCAAAGCCGGCGGGCAGGCATGTCGATGCGTAGCGGGGCGGTCAAAGTCGACCGGTCAGTTGGAAACTTTTTGTAGCCAAGTAACGAACATGAGACACAATTGGATCTCAATATGTAGATAAAATTTAATTCTGTTGTAAATATTTCCAAGGAATGGGATTTCATGAACAACCCATATGTCATTGTTGTTTACAATGCACGATATGTTGTATTTTAAAAATACCAGGAAATATAGTATCTAAAAAAAAACCTACAACTAAAAGAATTGTTATTCAAAAAGTATTTCCAAACATAGCCATATCTTCATGCAAACACAACCTTATACACACGAAAGACACGAAAGCATGTAGACAGAATGTTTGTTTCCCTGATTAACATCTACTACACACAATAATACGTATTGTTACAATTTATTTCTCTAGAAATTAAGTGGGCTATACCAAGTTCGTTAACGGATGGAGGTCTTAATCATATAAAAGAATTAATTATGATTTCCTTATTTCATTTACAATAACTACAGCAAAATTCTCTGAACTCAAATTCTCACACTAAATTGAAATCACTTACTGTTCACAATTGTCACCAATTAATCAAATTTATAATTACTATAAAGAAAACAATGAAATTAAATAATTAAAGATCAGCTCCAATAGACAGTGTATCAACCTGTTCAATTATTTTATAATTTACGCGTTCATATTATACATTTCGATTATTTACAATAAAATCAGTATTACACTTCCATTTAGTCCCACCTCAGTTCAGTCCATGTCCCACTAGCCGCAATGTTCTAGAGTCCTCCAAGCGCCCTCACGCACAGTAGGCTTCACTGGTCGGTTTCACACCCTCTCGTCCATTCACGCCACGAAAACCTCACTCGCCGTCGTCCTGCAATCTCCTGTCGACATCCACACTTCACTTCGCTCGCGCACACTCTTCAGACGGCCTCTGTCAAAGACTGCCGGCCGCTGAGTTGCGGCAGTATATATAGTTTCTTAGGCCGCCACCTAGAATCTTCCCCAACTTGCGTGAAGCGTCGCGGAGGACTGAGGCGCCAGCCAGTCTCACCAGAACATTCTTGCGTCGTCGCTAAATGTATCGGAAACTCTAGCACGCGACAGGAGGTCTGTGACTCCAGCAAGTCTCGCCGCTGCTGGCATTCAAGGGATTCTTTGAACTGGGCGGGGGGGGGGGGGGTCTCAGGAGGCCGCAAGCGCATCGTTCCAGGAAGAGGGAAGGGCGAGGTGGGTCTCCGATTACGGCGTAGGGCAATTGAGTCGGCGCCAGCTGCAGCACGTAACAGTATTTAGAAAGCAGTATTTTCGGTTTCGAATAAAACACAATAAAACCCATCAATTCGACGAACTATAATTTTAGTTTTTTTTTTAATACTACCCAAAAGTATGTCATTTAAAACCTTAATTAAAACTTCCACAACACCCAAAGAATACATGGAAAAGGTAGACTATATAAAGCATAGAGTGTGGTATGGATATACATATATCCTTTGTTAAAAATAATTGATGTATTTTGAACATAGATATGATAATAATTATTTTATAATGTTACTGTATAAAACGTCATTTCTTATGCCAAACCTAAGAAAATTCCTGCCCAGTTACGTGTTTAGTCACAAATAGTTTAGGGAACACTTCCATTTAATAAAAGACTCGTGTAAAATTTTGTTCATATTAAGTCTGTTTCAATACTTGAGTATTTTTCAGACTGACTTGAGTTAATTATTGACAGTAGTTAGTATAGTACAGTATTACAAAGGCTGCAGTGTGTTGCGCGTACAAGCTGTGACAAGCCATGAGTTACGTGTACCTGGGTCTCTCTTTGTGCTCTTGCATTTCATGCCCACGAACGTGAAGAATAGTTATCTGTCTAACGTGAGCACGTTATTGGGGATTTGTGGCACTTCCAGGAAGCGTGTCAACAAAGCGTATTGCCTATTGTTCTGAAATTGAATATTTTTACCCGAGTACGCGAAGCAAAGGAAGGGTTACGATTTTAACACGATGTATGTTTGTTAAATTTCGAATGTTCCACTGTGGCATCGCACCTATGGTACCGATTTTGATCAATTAGGTATGTCTCGATTCCTTTTGATAACCTGGATGTCATAGGCTATGACACAATTCAGAATATTCAAGATGCCGGCCGTAACAAACTAGATGGCCTCACAGGTAAAGTTAGCTCGAGCAAGCATTTCATTCGCGGCTTACGTTTTACGACATTTATGCTTTAAAATTAATATTATTTAGGTTAAGCGTGATAAATTGTCAACCCTTTATTTGTGCAGGTGGAAATAAAATCCGTAAGTAAAAAATAAAGTTATAAAAACTAAAACCCGACTACTCAAAATCCAAAAACAAGTCTTCAGTTAAATGTACGAGTATAATCATAAAGCCGTAGTCCCACGTCGTGCCGTTTAAGACACTTTACATCCAGAGGAGGTAAATTGAAAAAATAATTAATTTGCAATTTTATGTCACTTTTAAATTCTAACTAAGTCTGGATCAAGACTGTGACAAATTGAAGGCATAGGTGGAGGCCTTTCCTCAGCAATGGGACATAGTAATCTAATAACAAAATGATAAGTCCATCCGTTTGTTCATCCTGGTGAGTCACAGCGATGTAGTTTCTACAATGAACTGACATGCATGAAATTTATTACATAGGCACCTACTTTAGTTACATTTTCTCCTGTATTCCTCCGCTATATGTAAAGTGTCTCAAACGGCACGATGTATGACTACAGTTTTATGATTATACTCTTACACTTAACTGAAGACTTGTTTTTGACTTTTGAGTAGACGAGTTTTAGTTTTCATAACTTAATTTTTACTACACGAGCATTTAGATTTGCGGA